>JAJKLE010000063.1:0-115028 GCA_022593225.1 Xylaria sp. FL0064 | reverse complement strand
CTTAGATTAACTGCCGCTAAATATTACTAAAGAGTTTTATTTTTTATATTCTTTATATTTATAATCTTTTCTTTTAATTTTATTTATTCTGGTTTATTTAGTTTATTTATATTATTAATATTATAAATAATAGTTTAAATTATTTTATTATATTATAGTTTCTTTTATGCTTAAAAATAACAGGTTTTTATTTTTATTTTCCCTTTTTTTTTTTTTTTTTTTTAAACTTTTCTTCTAGCTTAAGGTAATAATAAATTTTTTTAATAATTATTTTAATAAAAGCTTTTATATATTATAGTTTATTTATTTAAACTAAATATGAAATATATATTAATTAAAATTAATGAAAAAGATTTTGTTTAAAAAATAACAATATTTAATAGTTTTTTATTGAAAAATAAATTTAATAATATATTTTTTTATATAATTAAATATTATTATAAAAAATATATATAAAAGAAACAAAAAACAAATAATATTATAAAAGAAAATAGCTTAAAAAAAGGCCTAATTGTTACGAAGAGGGGTGGCCCAAGAGAAGGCCTAGTGCGCGTTGCGCTCTCACACTCATTCTCCCATTATTAACGCTTATACGGACCCCGCTTACTGCATAAGGGGGTTGGCTGCGACTCCGTCGATCCTGACTGGATCAATGTAGTCGACAGCGACTCTATCGATCCCATCTCGGATCGATGCTGTCGACGACGACCTCGTCGATCCTGGGCCGTCTGTGCCCTGACAAAGCATATTTCCTATGTCTATATAATCTCATGACTCTCCTGTATTTAGTCACTCGTTTAGTTTAGTTCCTCAGCTATCAATCTCTACCTCTTAGTTTTTATTCTAAGCGACTACTATTCTATTGCGACTAGACTAGTGGTGGGAGTACCAGCAAACCTCCCTTACGGACCACCTGCTGTTAGTCTTATTGTTACCTGCAAATCAAGAACCCTAGCGTACGTCTTATATATCTTTCGATATATAAGAGGTCCGTAACAAAACCCCTGTAAATATCTTATATATTTTTTAATATATAAAAGGTTTATAATATAATATTATTTTTAATTAATAATAATCAATTAATTATAACCAGGGTTTATTATTTAAAAGTGTTAATTTTTAAATTTTATAGTTTATTTAATTAATTTAATTTATTAAATATAATGTATTTTTTAAAATAAATATTTATAAATATATTTATATTTCATTATTTTATTAAATACCTTTTATAATATTCTTTTAATAAATTTATTTTATAAATTATTTATTATTTAATTTTTTATATTAATATTTATATTATATTAAATTTTATTAATTAAAGAATTATTAAAATATTATAAATTTAATATATGTTTTTTAAAATATATATAATATTTATAAAAGTTTTTAATTTATAAATAATAATAAAACTAATAATAATTAATTTATAAAAGAAATTTTTTAACATTTTTATTATTATTTTAAATATTATTAAAAATATAAATAAAAATTAAAATAAAATTAATAATTAAATATAAAAGAATATAATTTATTAAAATATTAATAATTTAAAATTAATAAAATTAATATTAAGTAAAATAATAAAGTTGCGCTTAACCCTTTATATAATAAATAAGGTCCCCCAAGTGTTAATAATAAATAAACAAGTATAAGGGCATAATATATACTAAACCTTTTCTTAGGCCACTTTTTCTTATAATAAACGGTTAAATAATTTATATATATTTTGATTTATTAATATTTAAATAAATATAAAGTATTAAAAGAATTATTTTTAATTATAATAAACTTTTTCTATTTTAGTTTAAATTAAGTTTTTAATTATTTATTATTTTTAAATAAATAAAAATATTAAATTAAACTTTTAAATAATATTTTTCAACTTATATTAATTATTAATTATATAAATTATGTATAATATATTAATTAATAAAATATAAATATATTATCTTATAAAATAATTTATAAATAATTAATTATTATTAAAAAATAAAAAGAATTATTGATAAAAATATTTATTTATTATAAACCAATAAAAAGGGTGGCTAGTTTAATAGGCCAGGCATAGAAGAGAGGAGATATTAGGCCAGATATAAAAGAGAAAAGCTATAATTGGCATAGATCATATAATCGTAAAAGTAAGCTAGTAAGCCTTAGATTACTAGATTGTTATAATAAACTAGTGAGCCCTAAATTACTAGATTATAATAATAAGCTAGTAAGCTTTAGATTATTAAAAAAAATAAGCTTTATTTTTTATATATTTTTATATTTATAAAATCTTATTACTTTTTTATATTTAATTATTTATTTAGTTTATTTTTTAATTATTAATTTTAGTTTTTATTTTATATATAAATAATTATTATTTTATTATCATTAGATTAATAATAGAAATATTAATAAATTCTTTTTATAAATGATTTATTATTAATTTTAATATTATTTATAAATTAAAAACTTTAATATATATTTTATATATTTTTTAATATATAAAAAGTTTATAATATTTTAATAATCTTTTAATTAATAAAATTTAATATAATATAAATATTAATATAAAAAATTAAATAATAATTAATTTATAAAATAAATTTATTAAAAGATATTATAAAGATATTTAATAAAATAATAAAATATAAATATAATTTTAAATATCTATTTTAAAAAACTATATTTTATTTAATAAATTTAATTAATTAAATAAATTATAAGATTTAAAATATAAAATCAAAATATAAATTTAAAAGTTTTATAAATATTTTAATAAATTATAAATATTAATATATTTAAATAATAAACCTTGGTTATAATTAATTAATTATTATTAAATAGAAATATTATTATAAGATAAATAAATAATAATAATTTAAATAATAAATTAAATAAAAAAGAATAATATTAAAATTAATATTTTTATTTAAATTAATTATATTTATTTTAAAAATAATTTTTTAAAAAATATTTATATTCATTAAAATAATAATTATATAAATATTATAAAAATAAAAAATAATAATCATAATAATTACCCTATAAATACCTTCTTTTATAATATTCTAACCAGCAAAATTAATACCAGCTTAAACCTTAAATATATTAGTTCTTACACTAGCTAATAAAAATAAAAAACCAGAGGAACTAAAAAAGTTAAAAGAACTAAAAAAGCTAAAAAAACCAAAGAAATCAGAAAAATCAAAAGAAGAAGGTTATTATTATTATTACCACCTCTAGGACAAATCATTATAGCTAGCCTATTAAAGACAAAAGGCTTTAAGTTTATACCCCCTAGGCTATATAATAAATCTATACATATAAAAATATTCTTTATATAAATAAGGCTTTATTTAAAATAATATAAATTAATAATTAAAAAAGAATATTAGAAAATAATAATAGTTTTTTTGTTTTTAACAAAAAAGATATTTAAATAATGTTAATTAATATTAAAAGATTATTCAAAATCTTTTATATTAAATTAAATTAAATAAAAAACCTAGAAAATCTTTCTTAATTATAAATATTTTAAAAATAAATAAATATATTATTTAAGAATATTTAAAAAACAAGATATATTAAAAAGTAGTTTTACTGCTTAAAATAAACTAAAAATATAATAAACTATATTATAAAGTTTAAATAATTAATAATAATTTTAAGATTATTAAAATATATATTATTTTATTTATTTTATATAAAGTTAAAAATATAAATTAAAAATAAATTCTGTAAATAAATAAGCTTAAAAAAATTAATACATATATTAATATCATTATTTAATAAATATTTTAAAAAAAATTATTATAATTAAAAAAATAGTTTTTAAGAAAATATAAAATAGAAATCTAAATAAATAAATAAAATCAAGAAATAATTATTTAAAAATATATTTTAAGTTAAATATTTTAATTATAAAAAAAAGAGATATTTCTAGTTATTATATTATTTTAAAGAAAGAGATAATAAAAAAGGCGATTAAAAAAAAAGATTTTTTAGCTTAAAGAAAATATAAGTAATAAAAATCTAAAAAAAATAAAAAAGATAAGAATTAACTAGAAAATAATATATTTTTAAAACAACAGTATAAGGTTATTATTCTAAACTAAATAGATATTTTTATATTTAATAAAATAAAGTATTTAATTTTTTAGAAAATTAAAAAAAGAATATATAAATATTATTTAAAAATTAAATAATTATTAAAATAAATTATAAAAAGATATATATATTATAAAAATAATTAAAATTATATAATACATAATTTTAAAAGATAGCTTAATTAAAAATAAAAAACTATTAATAATAATAAGTTAATATTATTAATAAACCTGAATAATTATAAAAAGGTTTTTATAACCGGGCTTAAAATATAGCTTAAAAATAAATCTTATTTTAAAAAATAAAATTATAAATATAATTAATATTATTATAATATAGATTATAAATAGTTTTAATAATTAATATTTAAACGTATTTAAAAAGGTAAAATAGTCTATTAAATATTCAAAAAAAAAAGAATTAAAAAAACAAAAATAAAAAAAACTATTTTAAATAACCTTAAAAAAATAAAAAAGGTTTTTTTATAACCTAAATTATAGAAAATATAAAAGAATATTGGAATATTATTAATTAAAGCTAGAACTCATATTATATATATTTTTTAATTAATTATTTAGTTAATTATTAAAAACTATGAATATAATAAAATAATAATAAAAGAAATAATAATCTCTTAATATTTAAACACTTAAAATTTTATAAGGTTATATAAATATATTATATAAGATATAAATATTATTAATATTTATAAAATAAACTAAAACATATTTGGTTTTTAAAATAAATTATATAAATAATAATAAATAAACTATATATAATAGATTATAAAGTTATAATATAAATAAAATATTAAAACAAACAAGGATTTATAATATTTAAAATAAATAATAATTATATATAAAAGACTATTATAAGGGAATATATAAATAATAATCATAAATATTATTACCTATTAAAAATATAATTATTTTAATAAATAATCTATAAAAAGAAAAAAATAAAAGATTATATTTTATAATATAATTAAAGATAATAATTAAAGAATATTTTTTACTTAAGAGAAAATTAAATAAAAAAGAATTTATATTATAAAAAACTAAAAAGATATTGGATTAAATATTTATTAAAATATTTTATATAAAAAAAATAAAAAAATAAAAAATAAAAAATAAAAAAGGTTTTTATTTTAAAAATAATAAATAACCAAAATAATTAAAACCTTATAAAAAGTTTAATATAATATAAGAAAAAACTAATTTAAAATTAAACTTAAATATTAAAAAAGAAATATATAAAGATTTAATAAATTTTAGAATATAAGTAAATATTATATTATTAAAAATAATAAAACAAAATTATACTTTTTAAAAATATAAATTAAAATCTTAAAAGATTATAAGATTTAATAAAAGTATTTTTAATTATAATAATAGCCAAGTATTTAAAAAAGTAATATTTTATAATATATTAATATAAAAATATAAAGAATAGATTATATTTAATATTATTAATACTTTTAAATATAATATTATTTTAAAAATATTATAATTAATAATTAATAGTTTTATAATTTAATAAAGAATAAAAACAATTAAATAAAAATTAAACTAATAAATAAAGAAAATTAATAAAATTATAAGAAGAATTATTAAAAATATATTAAAAGAATATTATAGATTCTATAAATTATTTTAAAAAAAAAAGAGTTTTTTAAATATCATTTATAAAACTATTATACTTTAATTAAAAAAAATATTAATTAAAACTTTATTAAATTTATTATATACAATTAAATAAAATAAAAGCTTTATAAAAATATATTTAAAAAAACCTAGCTAAAGGATTTATTAAAGATTTATAATTATGCTATAGTTATTTAATAATTATAATATAAAAAATAAATAATTAATAAAAACAAGAATTTAATATAATAAATAATAATAAATTACCGGCTATTAAATAAAATCATAATATTAAATAATTATTTATTTACTTTATTAATATTAATAATAAAGAATATTAACTAAATATAATAGTTTATAATATTTAATACATTAAATAAATATTATATTATTTATATAATAAAAGAAAAGAAAATAGTTATTTAAATAATATATAGATTATATAAATACCTGGTAATATTATAAAAACTAAAAAATATATTAGCCAGCTTTTAATATATAATAATAAGAATATTATAATAATTTTTAAATAAGTTTATATTTATTTATTTAAATATATTTAAAGAAATATAGAAAATATATAATTTTAATATTAAAAATATTTTTAAAAGCCAGATTATAACTAAACCTAAAGAAATATATATAATATATATAAACAATTAACTTTTTAAGATTTATAATTATATTTAAATAAATAAAAATATAATTATTAAAAATTAATATAATATATAATTAAATGATTTTAAACTTAATAATAATTATAAATATTAAATAAGTCTTAAAATCTTTTAATTATATTTATATATTTATTAAGAACTTTAGAAATATAATGTAATATTTTATAAAATATATAATAAAAAAATATAAAAAAATGATTTTTTTAATTTTAAAAGAAGTATAAAAGGCTCTGAAGAAATTAAAACTTAGAATAACCTTTAACCCGGTAATTAAATTATTAAATCTAATAAAAGAAAAAAGGCTTAAAATAAATACTTTAAATAAAATAATTATAGAAATATTTAATAATTTCTTATTTAAAAATATTAAGAGGTATAATATTATATTATTTTATTTATAATAAAAACTTTTTATAATTATTATAATATTTAAAAAATAAAACCTATTTCTTATTAAAATAATAAAACTAATTAAAATCTATTTAAATTATAAAAACTTAATAAGATTTATAATTATATAAAAGGTTATTAAATAATATAAAAATTAAATAGTTTTTCTTTTTAAAATTGAATTTTAAAATATATTATATTAAAAAAAAATATTTAGGTTAATATATTTAGTTAATAAAGTTAAAAAGAATTCAAGGTTTTAAAATAAAATATTTAAATATTATATTTTTAATAAAATAAAAGCTTGAAAATTTAAATTATTTTTAAAAATATCTTAAATATATAGTTATAATAAGCATATAATCTAGAAAAGCTAGCAGAATTATATAGGCAAGAGAAATCAGAAAATAATAAGCTAATATATAAATGAAAAACCTATATACCGGAGGCCTTATAAAACAAGTTTATTAAAGACTTTTATAAATATTTATTATATAAATACTAAAAGATAATTAAAACTATATAATAATTATAAAAGAAATATAATTCTTTAAATTTATAAAAAATAATTAAATTTATAATAAAAGGTTATAGTATTTATAATAAAACGAAGGCTTTATAATATAAGCCTTATAAAATATTATAATTAATATAGATATTTAAATAAATATAATATATAATCATTTAAGATTTTATTATTAAATTATCTTTATTAATTAATTTAATTATAAAAATATAATATAATAAAATATGAATAATTATTAAATAGTTTATATATACTTTTATTTATTAATATTTAAATAAATATAAAATATTAAAAAAAAATTTTTAATTATAATAAATCTTTTATATTTAAGTTTAAAATAAGTTTTTTTTAAATAGTTAAATATTATTTTTAAGTTTTTAATTATTTATTATTTTTAAATAAATATAAAAATTAAACTAAACTTTTAAATAATATTTTTGAAATTATATTAATTATTAATAAAATAATTAAATAAAATTATTATTAATTATATAAATTATTTATAATATATTAATTAATAAAAATATAAATATATTATTTTATACAATAATCTATAAATAACCAGCTATTATTAAAAAATAAAAAGAATTTATTTATTATTATAATTATAATACCTTAAGCTTAAGTTATTATTATAAAAGTTAAAATATTATAAATAAAATTATAAATATAATTTTAATTTTTTTAATAATAAATATTATAATATTATAATAAAAAAAACAAAGTTTATTTATTATATGAAAAATAAAATATAATTCTAAAAGTTTTATAAATTAAAATAAAATAATTTAATAATAAATTAGATTTTAAGAAATTTAATCTTTTTAAAATGAAAAAGATTATTTTATTAATTAATTATAAACTATTATTATTAGAGAATATATAAATCTATTTCATTTTTTATATTTTATTATTTGAATTAATATTAAAGAATATATTAATAAAAACCTAGTTTACAATAAAAAATAATTAAAATATTTATAAAATTAAAAAATTATTAAATCTTTATTAAAATAAAAATAATATTAAATATTGTATTAAATAAAAAGAATATTTATATATTAATAATATTTAAAAGGTTAAAAAATATTTAAAAATTATTATAATTATTATAAATTAATTTTATTATGAATATTTTGATTATTTAAAATTAAAAATAAAAGGTTAATTCTTTAAATATTAATAATATTCTAGTCGATAATATTAACAGCCCCAGCAGTTTATACTTTAGCAACTATTTTAGACTTATTATAATCTTATTACTCTAGTTTATTTAATAAGCAAAGGCTTTGGTTAATAAAGGATATACCTTTATTTTAATAAAAGATATATTAATAATATATATTATTAAAATAAATAAAGGCTTTAAAAAACTATTATTTTATTTAATTCTTTTTTTTAGTTAACCGGTTAAACTTTTTAATAAATCTATTAATAATAATAATAAAAACCTTAAAATTATTATATAGTTAATTATAATATATGTATTCTTTATAATAAAAAATATTATTTATTATTTTATATTTTTATTTTTTTAACTTAAATGAAAAATATAATATAATTTTAGATCTTTTTTTATTAATTAAAAATATTAAAATAAATTATTATTTAATTTTTAAAACTTATAAGCGTTTTTTAATATAATTGAATATTATAAATAATAAAATATATATATATATATATATATTAAATAAAAAATAAAAAACAAAATATATACTCACTTTTTATTATTAAAATAATAATCCTAAAAAAAGAAATAATATTATAAACTAATAAAAAAAGTAGCTAGTTTAACAGGCCAGGCATAAAAAAAAGAAATATTAAGCCAGATATAAAAAAAAAGAACTATAATTAATATAGATCATATAATTATAAAAATAAACTAATAAGCCCTAGATTACTAGATTATTATAATAAGCTGGTAAGCTTTAAATTATTAAAAGAAATAAGCCTTGTTTTCTATATATGTTTTATATTTATATAATCTTATAACTTTTTTATATTTAATTATTTATTTAGTTTATTTTTTAGTTATTAATCTTAGTTTTTATTTTATATATAAATAACTATTATTTTATTATAACTAGATTAATAATAAAAATACTAGTAAACCTCTTTTATAAACTATTTATTATTAGTTTTATTATTATTTATAAATTAAAAACTCTAGTATATATTTTATGTATTCTTTAATATATATAAAAGGTTTATAATATTATTATTATAACTATAATATTTTAAACTTAAATTATTATTATAAAAATTAAAATATTATAAATAAAATTTAGATATAATTTTAATTTTTTTAATAATAGATATTATAATAATATAATAATAAAAAATTAAAAAACTAATTTTTCAAAAAAAAAAATTTATTTATTATAATAAAAATAGAATATAATTTTAAAGATTTTATAAATTAAAATAAAATAATTAAATAATAAATTAAACTTTAAAAAACTGAGTTCTTTAAAAATTAAAAATATTATTTTATTAATTAATTATAAATTATTATTAAAAAATATATAAATTAATTTTATTTTTTATATTTCATTATTTAAATTAATATTAAATAATATATTAATAAAAACTTAGTTTAAAATAAAAAATAATTAAAATAATTATAAAATTAAAAAAATATTAAATATTTTATTAAATAAAAAAATATTTATATATTAATAATATTTAAAGACATAAAAAATATTTAAAAATTATTATAATTATTATAAATTAATTTTACTGCTAATATTTTCATCGCTTAAAACTAAAAATAAAAAATCGATTTTTTAAATAATATTTAGTGTGTTTTAATTTAACTTTAAAATAACCTTAAGTTGTTTATTTTTAAAAACTATTAAAAAGTTTTATTTTTTATGTTTTTTATGCTCGGCTTTTTTATACTTTCTTTTTTATTTTATTTATTTTAATTAGTTTAGCTTATTTATATTATTAATATTATAAATAATAGCTTAAAATATCTTATTATATTATAATTTCTTTTATGTTTAAAAATAATAAGTTTTTCTTTTTCTTTTTTCTTTTTTTTTTTTATTATTATTCTAAATTCTTTTCTAGTTTAAAATAATAATAAACTATTTTTTATAATTATTTTAATAAAAGTTTTTATATATTATAGTTTATTTATTTAAATTAAACATAAAATATATATCGGCTAGAGTTAATAAAAGAAATTTTATAAAGTAGGCTATAACCCTTATAATAAAAATATTTAAACGCTATAATAATAAGTTAATAAAAAATTATTATTTAAAAAATATAAATATTTAATAATTTTACATTAAAAAATAAATTCAATAATATACTTTTTTATTTAATTTAATATTATTATAAATATATATATATATATATATATATATAAACTTATTTATTGTTTAAAAAAAAAGAAAAAAAAGAGATAATATTATTAAAAAGAATAGCCTAAGAAAAAACCTATAGCGCGTTATATTCTTACACTTATTTACTTATTATTAACACTTATAAAACCTCGTTTATTATATAAAGAATTAAATATAATTTCGTCGCTTTAATTAATATTAGTTTTATTAATTTTAATTAAATTAATATAATTAATATTAATTTTATCGATAATAATTTTATTAATCCTGTATTATTTACGCTTTAATAAGTTATATTCTCTTTATTTATATAATAATTATAATTTTCTTTATATTTAATCACTCGTTTAAAAAAATTCTTTAGTTATTAATTTTATTTTATTTTATTTAGTTTATATTTCTAAATACTCAAAAATACTTATTATTTTTAATAATATTTAGTATAGTAGTAGGAGTACCAGTAGACCTCTCTTATAGACCATTTATTATTAGTTCTATTATTACCTATAAATCAAGAACCCCCGCGAACGTTATATATATATTTTATATATTAAAATAATATATTTTTTATATTTTTTATTTAATTTTCATAATTGTTTAGTTTTTAAAAATAAAACAATATATTTTTAAATTTAATAACGGTTATAAAAGCTTTATAAAATCTTTTATAAAAAATTATATTTAAGCTTTAACTAGTAAAATATATAACCTTGTTTATATAAATAATAAAACCTTGTTCGTATATAAAGGCTTTAATATTTTTTTAAAATAATTTAGGCCAATTCTAACTAAATAGGCATTATTTAAAGGTTAAAGGTATAGGTGAGAAAAAGTAGCTAAAACGCTAATTAACGCGAAAAATGCGTTTTAGCTCGTTTCTTTTGTTCCCCCCACTCTAGCATTCCCAAGGTAACGAGCGGGAACTGTCAGATATAAGTGATGGCATGTAACGTTGGGTTGATTGATTGTATTGATCCTGTGTGTTGTATGTGTCAAGTAGACGCGACTAGTAGGCTACGCGGAATTTGTATGAGGGCCCCTGTCTCCTGGACATGGGTCTACCCTTAGATACCCGTTAGTCAGATATTCTGGCTTAAGATATAACCCCTTATATCTGACAGGAACATACGTCACCCTGGTGGCCGGCCGAAGCTTGGTAGTTGACGCCATTCAACTTCCGCTTCCGAGCAATCAGTGGCAAATCGAGGTGCAGTTCTGGCACTCAACTATTATGTCTCTGGTTCAATATGGTCTTCTAGAATATATGGTCAGACCCAATGATGACGATCTTCAAAAATACGTCGTGCCCCCTTCAACATCCGAGGCACGGGCGTTATGCAAGCGGCAACGAGTGCGCATCAGCCAGGGATTCGCTAATGTCTCCAGCCTGGGACTTTTCTTCACGATCAGCCTCGGCTCTGTCATCATTCTACTTGCCTTATTTCTGGACAACATCATGCGATGCGTAACACGACTTTCAAAAGGAGACGGCGGGAAACATCGCGCATGGATACGAGACGATGTCTTGCATTTGCAGAGACTCGCTTACAGACATGAGCAAGCGTTCGGTCCCCGTTGGATCGCGACTGATGACGATGATGTACCTCTGGTTGAAGGCAACGGCTTCCTGGACCCTCTTGTCGACCCGCAGGAATCCAAGGCAGACGATACTCAGAGCAGGCTTTCGGTTGACTCGCTCATCGATGTAGATGGTACCCCGTAACAAAGTACTCCCCCCCGTTCGCTCATATTCTCCTATCTGCACTATCCTTAAGCGGCTAGGTATTGAGCTCGTATGAGAGAATGGCGGCAGTAGGATAGAGGCCGGATCTTCAACATCGAGTTACGTGAGAATCGTTTCACCAGGAAGCTACCTGCGTCCTAGACTAGGGTAAGCATCACCGCCATCAGGTCTATGCTCGTTGCCATCATGCGCACTCGACTATGATGTAGACCCAGGCAGCAGCAGGTTGCTAGCACAGGAGATGGGCACCAGCGTTGTTCACGATCACTGAGAGTAGGGTTGTATCGATATTGGGCGCGTATGGGTGCAGTTCAGGAGACTGTTGTTGGCAGATCCGCCAGGGTAAACGCAAAAAAGGAGCAATACTGCGCAAAAAGCGGCGGTCTGGAATAAGTAAGTCGATTCTACAGGCCTCCAGAACCCCACAACTTATCGTTCTAGGTAGCATACACTTTCGTAACACAACCGCATCTCAGGTACTCTCTATCTTTCCGCCCGCCGTCCGCCAATTAGCTATACCTAAGTAAAAGAGGAATTTATCAGGTATTTGGACTGATAGAAATGGTGTGTATTATTTTTCTCTTATTTTCACGTTGCGTTAATTCACCTATCTACTTTAGTATGGGCGGTTCCAGGCTAGTCGGCGCAGCGTTGTTGTCAGAATTTAGGGCCGGGAGATCACTGTAGATAGCGCAGCTCAGGAGGTAATACTGAGCCACCGCAGACTGGCTTTATGACTACGAGAACACCCCATAACGCCATACCTACCCTCGAATCTTGTTCGGAGCAGAACCGTGAAATCTTAACTCGGTAGGTAATTGAAGCTCAAGGTATTGTTAGAGGTTGATTTCATGCTAACACGGAAACTAAAGTGACAAGGTCATATCCACAGATGAGCAAGAATAAAGCCCGAAGCGAATGATGAATAAGGCAGCGTGTGTTGTTGGCTTGCGAGTGCTTAATTAATTATTAAGAAACTCCTGCATTATGCTCAACGCATCCTCTTTATGTAGTATTAAGTCAAGAGCACCAAGAGGACCGAACATCAACCCAAGCTCTTTGCCCAACTTCTCTGCATTAACACCAGCAGTCTTGTCTTGGCCACAGAAGAGACGGCCTGTTCTTCTGCCGTTATCGACCACCTGCTGACATCTGGGCCGCCGCAATGCGTCGAACGCCTTGAATGCGGACTCGATCTCTGCTGCGGTCGATATGTTACTAAATAGATAGCCGATGATGAATGCATCTTCGATTGAGATTCCAGCACCGGCGCCCTGCCACGGAGACGTCGCGTGGGCCGCATCGCCGACAATGCAGACTCGGTTGTTGGCATATGTGGGTGTGAATTTATGTTCCCATTGAGCATAACCTTTTGGATCTTCTTGGTCCAAGATCAGCTGAATGACGCTTAGCTTTACATATCCTAGCTAGGTTGAATTACGGTAATGACGAGGGGTCCAATAAAGTTCTGAACTTAAGCCGGGCTTAGTGTGAGTAGCCGTCCAGGATATGAGGATATGAACCCTCGATAATTACTCGGACCCCATGAGCATTACAAATGACGGGACAGACTTACATCGACCATCCCCTTAGCGACCGGGCCCTCATACCAACTCGCAGGCAGAGCATCATTGAGTGAATTTCGCGTCACTTCTCGTTTCCGGTCGGCTGAGAAACTTTTGTCGATAACTGCAATGATGCACTGCACCATGGTTTTGTTCTCAACGAGCCCGTGAAGCATGGCTGCGCCGTCTCCAAGCCAGGCATACTGCCGGTCAACCTTAAAGGATTCCTCCCCGAGAGCCTCTCTCGCCTTCTCAAATGGAACCAAGTGTCTGCAGTTCCACCATCCAGCCGGAGACGCAGCATGCTCCTTTCCTCCCAAGACGTGATCTCGGACGGAGCTGAAGATGCCATCGGCACCAATAACCGCATCGAAATGCTCATTAGTCCCATCTTCAAATGTAACTCTGACGCCAGAATCAATCTGTTCTAGGGACTTGAGACGTTTCCCAGCGTGGAGCATCTCCTTGGGCAACAGGGAGAGAAGGGTTTGTAGGAGCGGCGCGCGATTCATCGTGAGGCCAGCGCCTTGGCCGAGATCAGCGACGAGGGCGCCCGCCTCGGGCCCGGAGCCCTGGAAACGTATCAGTACAGTGGAATGAAGGGGGAGTAAAGGGTGCTGTCGGTACGGACAATCACAAGGCGAGCTGCATCGGCCTCAACTGCTCCGGCCTTGGTCTTCAACAAGTCGATTTCTGAAGGGATGATGTCGTCGAGGGCCTCGAGGGGTAAGGGTGATAGCCCGATGCCCGCGCCACGTTCCGTGAACTGGGGGGAGGACTCGTAGACGTGTACATCCACATGACGATGTTTTGAGAGGGCGATGACTACCGTAATGCCGGCAAGAGCGCCACCAACTATACCGATTCGGATACGGCCAGTCATATCCAGATGCTTGGGGATAGAGGAGAGAGGAGGAAGCGTAATTCACAAATTTAACTGGGCGTCAAGAACTCCGATGACTCTCCCACTAGTAAAATAATGCTCCCCGGCACAAAGCTGTCCTATAAACTGCCCGCGAACTGGGGTTACAATCTCAATTCTTGCGACGGAGCAACGAAAACCTTTCGAGCGACACGACGGTTTGAATGTGGAGCGTGGTCGGGGCCTTCGAATGATGCCTAAAACGAGAATGTGTGTTGTTTCTCAGACTGCTTTTTAGGCCGAGGTCCTGATGCTCGTTGGCTACATGGGATTTGTTTGACTGGAAGGGAATGTTCACCGGCTGCGAGAAAGACGAGAGTGCATGTAACATTCACATACAGGTACAACCATGTACATATCACCCCGCATGGAGTGATCTGCAAGCTACGATTCTGTCACCAACATGTTACACCAACATCTAATACCTACTTAAGTACCTAAGGTGTCTGCGCCCTTGCTTCAATGCAATTGTGGTTGGCCATGTCAAACACATCAGACAGGCGGGGCAATGCATAAGTAACCAACTATCGAAGTTCATCGACGTTTCGGCCTTCACTTTAGAGCCCGAAGCCGCTGTCCAAGGATGGGCGCCGGTCGATAAGAGAGGCTGAGTGGCTGCATTTCAGTGAACTGATCGTGAGGCTGAGCCTATGACTTTCCAGCCAAAATTCTTTCCCGGGTCCCAATATTTCTTTACTTGGTTCAGGACGAAGTCGATATTTCCCCGGTTTTTATACCAGTATATGAGCCTATAGCAAAGACATAATAAGCCAAGATAAACAACCGTAAAAAGGAAAAGTCCGGATATGAAGCCGGGCGCAAAGTTGAAGGTTGTCGTCTAAGAACTGCTATAAGCCGCCTTTTCTCTGCATACGAGGCTGCCTACAACACGACTTATATTGGCCCCGAGGCGTGCTGAAAACAGCATTAAGTGGGGTTCAGACGAGCGACCACATTAGTCAGCATCAGAGGAAGAAGACCCTATTTTCTCCTATTCTTCGTCTCACTCCTATAAAACTTAGAAATGTCATTTATGTGCTGTGCATATTGCCGGTCCAGTACTTTATTCTATTGCCTCGCCATCAACTGATTCCCCTATTCTAAGTCTACCGATAGCAGAGATGGGTTCGCAACAGTACTTGTTCGTCAATCTCACGCACGACAAGAGGCCAGAGGGCCGGAAAACGGCAAAAGAGATTCGAACGCATGTAATGCAAGATATAGGCAAAGCGCGACGAAAGATAAGGAAGAATGCGAAATTTCAATTGGAGTTACGCTCACCTCCACCACCACTAACGCAACCCATACTCGACACCACCTCTGTGGTAAAGCCTGTTGCGGTGCGGAGCTTACAAGGCGAAGATCCGGACGTCGAGCCTCACACTCCAGAGCCCTCCGTCGCTGTCGGCTTGTCTCGTCCATTCTGGAACCAAAATCCACTTCAAATCCTCGACGATAGCTGGGGAATGGACCCATTTGCCCTGTACACCGTAGCCTTGGCTCTAAATAGCAATACGACGAGTCAGTCTCGTATTCCAAAATCTACCTTCTTGCACAAAATCCGAAGCCGACACTAATACTCCTCAGCATCGTCTGGCTACGCAGCTCTCTCGCCACGGCGGCAGTACTTCTTATTCCCATTCGCGCCTGCCAACTCCCGGGCCTTCCGGGATCTTCTCATCAGTTCAACTATGCGCAATGCTGTCGTTCACGACTTTGGTAAAGGGGTGTCGATCTGTCTACGCAGATATGCGGTCGGGCTGCGCTGCATTAACTCTTCGATCGCCAGCAAAGGCCCACAGACTATCTTAGAGACGCACGTCATAAAGGCTATTATCGGGTTCGTATGCTATAATGTATGAGATGACAATGGTCAAGAGAAGCATTTTCTCATGCTTACCGGTTTGTCAGTACGCGTGTCAGGACTTTGCTCAGGCGGAACTCCATTTCACAGGCCTGCGAGGGATAATCGACCTTGGAGGGGGCACCAGTAATCTGCCGGCTCAAGTTAGGTTGATGATCATGTGGTAAGCTCCCCAGCCTTCCTATGAGAGTCCTGGTGAGTTCACCAAACGTCTTAGGATTGACATCACCATAGCGTTGATGCGGAATCACCCTCCTCACTACGCTTTGCCGGCTGACTTACTCCCGATATTGCTACCCCCGCCGCTAGAAAGCTCACGTCAAATGGAAAACATGACCAAACTCATGCTCAGTATATCACCAGAGATGTCGAGCCTCGTGCATGTATACCGTGACCTGAAGAAGCTAGCTGCCTGGCTTGACACCCAGTCCGCAATGCCGGGAATCGAGAGAGACAACCTATCCGTTTGTCTCTTTCTCGATCCGATAGCCCACCGCGCACTCTCCGATTCCGCTCCAATAATGTTTATGACCTCCCACCCTCTCGCAAAGGCATGTGCACTGGCGGCGCTTATGGTCATCATATCGGTTAGACGAAAATATGACAGCTTCCCGGGTGCTCTTCCATCCTATGTGACTACCATCACCAATGCTTTGGGGAATGCCGAGATGCACAGTCCCGAACATCTCACGCTGCGACTGTGGCTGCTAACCATCGCGGGAATCACGACGACGGAGCGAAACGAGCGACAGAGTTCACAGGCTGGACTCATAACGGAGATGAAGGCTGCAGGATTACGAGATTGGAGAGACGTCAGGGAGCGAATAAGCTCTATGCCGTGGTTCGAAAGGCTTTGGGAAGAAGAGTGTAAGTTGTTAGGAGAGGATGTAATGTCGAAGTTACACCTTTCTCAGACCGCTATGTGCGGCATGATAGGCCGCGCGGAGTAGTTCAAGTCGAGTAGGGTCAGAACAGAGTTCAACTCAACTGAGCTAACATGCGAGAACCTGGAGTGGAGTGAAGGACGACATTAAGCTCGATTCCTAATAGCGCTAAGACTGCGAGACACTCAGCCAGCTATTCATTCAGCTCGGTGAAGCATTATCAGATGAGCGAAATGCGATCACATCGGTCCCTGAATTGCCCTCTTGGCGCATTTGGCTACATCCGAAAGTCGAACATGCGCCGGTTCAGGAATTACAACTTCTAGCGACTGTGTCTTGTGTTTTGTGTCTCAAGCTGCGGAGGGTAGGGAGATTATTGGGTGGTGGGTTTATACTGGGACATTACCCCTGAACGCTATTAGCGTACCCCTATTGAGTCTAAGCATCGTATATCCGTTTAGCAAAGTCAAGGGTGGAACGCTACACAGCGCAACCGACGTCACGCAACCCAACAAAACTGTTAACCCATCGGATGTTTGGAAGTTGAACGCTGCCGACGGGTTCCCTCGTTGCCTCAAGCCTCCGCTACGTCGGCAGCTATGCAGTACAGGGATGACCGATTTCCCTTTTCGTCCAAGTCTCGCTCTTAGACCCATATGTATATCGATCGTTCACCTACTCCCGCCATTTGTTGCACGACGGAACTGGATATCAAGAATCTTTTCGCGCCGGCACTGATTTACCTGAACGCGAGTGCTGAATAATGCTGTGATTAGAAATCGATCTGAGATTGAATTTGAGGGTTATAAAGGGGTATAAAAGAAAGAAATGCCGACTCACGGCTCGTTGTTTCTCGGCACAACCGAATCATCACTACATCCCTCATAAGCCTTACAATAACAAACATCCGCTCCAACCTCTTGGAATAATTTCAAAATGTCTGCCACAAACGATCTATCTTTTCAAGGCAAGGTTGCCATCGTCACCGGCTCAGGGAGACCCAATGGTATCGGCGCTGCAATAGCCGTAGCGCTCGCTACCCGAGGTGCCTCCGTCACCATCAATTACGTTTCCGACTCCAGCGCGCCCAGGGCAGCCGAGCTGGCGGAGAGCATCAGAGCCAAAGGCGGAAAGGCCACCATCGTCCGTGGGGATGTCGGAGACCCGGAGGTAGCAAAGAAGCTCGTCAAAGAGACTCTCGCCGCCTTCAACACCGACAAGATCGATATTCTTGGCAGGTTTTCCTCCCATTTCACAGAAAAAGACGCGAGTGATGGTCGCGACGACGTAAGCTCAGCTGCTAATATGTCCATTGTAGTCAACAATGCCGGAATTGCCCCAATGACTCCAACAGAGGAAGTTACACCTGATGAACTATCCTCGGTGCTCCGTACCAATTTCCAGGGACCATTCCTTCTTGTCCAAGCCGCTCTTCCATACATGCCTCGCGGCGGGCGTATCATCAACATTAGCACATGCATATCCAGGATGGGCCTGCATTCTCCCGTATACGCCGCATCGAAAGCGGCTCTCGACTCGCTTACTTTTACCTGGGCCCTGGAGGTAATGTCCCATATGCCCGTGGCAGATTCTGCCTGATGTTCAAGCACTAATAGTTCCGCATCGCGTAGTTTGGTAAGAAGTATGGGATCACTGTTAATGCGATTGCACCTGGCCTTACGAAAACCGAGATATCGCCTCCTGATGATCACCCCGAGGTGATCAGGCTATTGGACATGACTAGGCTGGAGAGAAGGCCAGGAAACATCAATGATATTGCGGACGCTGTGATTCTCATCGCGTCACCACTAAGCGGGTGGATCACCGGACAGTACATCAGCGTCAGCGGTGGAATCAACTGGATTTGATCGGAGTGTTATCTGGTGCCTCAATCTTAGTATAAGATGTAAAGACAGAAGTTCCACCGCACCTAACTTGCAGAATAGAATGAAGTCTCATTATCTCTGCTTCTCTTCTTTCGCCGATTGAGCACTTGCATGTATTGCTGACAATGCTACTACTCTCGACGTAAGAGCCTGCTAATGTACAAGCTCAAGTGCAGCTAACCAGTAGGTTAATAACTTATCGATGGAGTGAGACTGAGCTGGCACTCTTGACTGAGCATAAGTTATCTTCCGAAAGATCGTCGCACATATACCGTTAATACCTACGGAGTGTTAACGGCGTCGCTTGGCATGTAGGGATCTAAACTTGGCATCCTCCGTGGTGAGGGCGAGAGATTTCCTAACCCGGCAGAATCGACTCTGGTTCCTGCGAAATCCTACTCAAGGTCTTGGCTGCTAGGCTTAAGTCGCGGACTAATTAGAGTGTTTGTCTCCATTGCAACAGATCGATGTAGATCATCCAATCGCCCACCGGGATGGCAATATAATTGAGGCGCCTCCCAGGTATTGGAGATGCCATTCAGACATAGTTTCTCCGGCGCCAACATCATGCCCTCTCCTATATGAGTACGCAGCTCTTTCCACTCAGCGACCATGTAGTGAACGCAACACAGCCCAAAATTACATCCTCAGAGCTGATAAGCGATAAAGAAGATCATGGTTCAATACTCCATCGTTGCCGCCGCTCTGGCGCTTGCGTCCGTAGTCCACGGCCAATGCGGCTCCGGCACGCCCGATGCCACCGTGAATGGTGCCGAGGGCGCCTACACCGCCACAAAAGGGTCTCAGCAGGTGTACTCGGGATCCAACTACTACCAGGCGATCCAATCGGCGCTGGACTCGATTTCGAGCGGGCAGCGCGTCGCTGTCATCGCCTCAGGGTCTATCGGGACAAGCAGCATCAGCATTGCCAGCGGCAAGATCTTCGAGGGGTGCGGCACCATCAACGTAGGGTACCGGGCCGCACACGGAGCTATCGAGTCGCTCGGCACCACGGACGTGCAGATCCCCTACCTGAAAATGACGGGCAACCCGTACTTTGGGCTGTGGTTCTACGGCGTGAAGAACCTCGCCCTCGGCGAGATCAACATGGATCTTAGCGATGGACTGGGCATCCGCTTCGAGCGCGATGAGGCGGCCAATAGCAACGTCAGCAGTATGTCATCTCTAGAGTCATTTTCACTGACAACTATCCAGGTTACTTGGTAGAGCGATTACTGACTTCAGCGAATCATAGTGGACACCATCACTGTAACTGGCGCCGGTAGCCACGCCGTCGAAACGTGGAACATCGACGGCTTAACCATAGGTAGCGTCATCGCCCGTGATGTGGGCGAGTGCGGCCTGCTGCTGCAGACTACGACGAATGCCCAGGTGGGACTCGTCGACGGCGACAACGTCGCGGCAGGCAACGGGTACGCGACCTTCCGCATGGCGAACCAGAACGGAAAGCTGCCCGACGGCAGCTACACGCCCAACGTGTACGTCGACAAGGTGGTCTCGCGCGGCGGCGGGCGCGGCGTCTTCTGCGTCTCTGAATCTGGCGGTGCCGTCATCTCCGAAGTCGACCTTGCCGGTAACGGGAACAACGCGATCCTGATTGAGAACTGCTACGGCGTTGAGATCAGCGGCGGGACCGTGCAGGGTGGCGGTGAGGTCCGGATATCCGCGCGTGATGAGTTCGAGAACACGCGCGATGTCTCCATTACCCTTATCGTGGATGGCACCACTGTTCGTGAGTCACCGTGTGGTGAGAACATCAGCTGGAAGATTTCAGGCGATGCGACTCAGAGTATTTGCTAAGCTCGTGTGCGAAGTTTGTATGATTTAGCGATAGTTACCAAGCTTAGGCAATCCGATTCTTCGGTCTGCGTTTGTCATTACTTTTTCGTAACGGCCTCTAAACTTCGTGACCATACCAAGAAAGCTATGGACTCCGAACCAACTTATCTACAAAAGAAAGAGAAAAAGAGGGAATAGGTTGCCATCATAAGCACTATAAGATTAATCTATTGATTTTAAAACTTGACAATATGATCAAGCCACTTTTAATTAAGCCACGGCGAGTCGATCGAACAATTATGCCACCTTTTGTTAATAATACATTGTTAACCAGTTGCGCTTCGCCTTAGATCAACACATGTCCAAAGACCCGGTGGACTTAGACGGCAGGAAAAGATCCCCTCACACAATAATCGAACTCGGATCCTTTGCTATCAAATTGTCGCACAAAGGCCAATCGAGACGAACCGAGCATCAATCCAGATTCACCGCGATAATTTAGAGCAGGGCAACAGCACCGAGAAGGCCGCCGAGGGCAGCGGCGCCGAGAACGGCACCAGTGGGGCGGGCGGCAGCAGCAGTGGGAATAAGAGTAGACGTGCTGCTAGGGCTGACGGTGTATGAGCCCGTACCAGTGGGGTACGTGCCGTTGGAGGAGCCACCGGGAGCAGCCGTGGAAGTGGTCTGGCACATACCGCCGCCGGTGGCATCCAGCATCTTGTGGAGCGCGCTGGTCAGGGACGAGGCCGCGGATCCAGTGGTGATGCAGTCCGTGATGTAAGCGTCATACTGGCTCAGGTGGGCGCTACCGTAGCTGAGGAGACCTTCACCGTAGCTCTTGTAGTCGGGGATGAGAGACGCGGGAAGCTCGGCGGCGACGCTGCAGAACAACGCCTGGTATCCGTCGGGATCCTCCAGGGTGAAATCGGGCAGAGCGGTGGTCTCGCCGGGGGCGGTCACGGGGCCTGTGCCTACGACGCTTGCAAAGAACGAAGCGAGCTCCGGGGCAGGCGTGGGAGCGTCCGTGAAGCTGGTTAGACTCGCGGCACAGGCCGCCGAGTTGGTACTAAAAGCGGTCGGAGTGGCGCTTTGAGCCATTGAACTACCCGCAAGGGCGGCGGCGGACAGAAGGACCTTGGCGTTGTACATGATTACTCCGGGAATAATGAATATGAGTAAGTTGATAGACTTAGTTCTCAGCTGGAGGATTTGTGGGATGCAGGAACGAGGACATAAGCAGATAGAGTACTAGGTCAAAGTAATTCCTTTATATTCTTGGATCGCATTGAAAAGAAAATTGCAACCGAGATACGGACTTTCATCCACATTAACTAAACAAGGATCGGAGCGGACTTCAGGATGGACTTCAGAATAGAGTCATGCCGTCACTGCCGGAGTTATCGGCTAGGGAGAACCCTGCCTTACTTCGTTTGCAATACCTTCGAGCGATTTCTCCTGTAGTGATTGAGCTGGATGGGAAAGGAGTAGGAGAGGAGTTATTGGTTGCCCCAGTACGAAGCTAGCCCCTGGATGCTTAATTGTCATCGCCATCGACAAGGGATCCGTGCAACCCCGTGGCCGGTACCCAATCCCCTTGAAAGCGGCAGGGTTGTTGAAATTATGCTGTCAGCAAAACGGGGCTATGCGAGTGCTTCCCGTGTGAAACAACTGGAGCCTGGAGGTGATAGACGGGCCAAGACGGCCTTAACGGTGCCCGCCACGTGCCCGGACGGAATTCCGTGTGACTGTGCAACAGGCGTACTCGTATCCTATCGTGTCATAGAGAGTCATGGAGCTAGCTAATGGGGGGCGCCCCTTGCATTGTCGTCGGTGGAATATCCTAGCCGCGGAGTGGAAAGTTCCGTGTGAAAACCTCCCGAGAGCGATGATGAGAATATAAGAACTATTAGTCATACGGCCAAAGCGAGAAGGAATGAACCCAGGTAGAAGCGCAGACGAAGATATACTACGTACCTTGCTACATTATCACGAGGAATACG
The DNA here is from genome assembly GCA_022593225.1 of Xylaria sp. FL0064. Taxonomy (NCBI): domain Eukaryota; kingdom Fungi; phylum Ascomycota; class Sordariomycetes; order Xylariales; family Xylariaceae; genus Xylaria; species Xylaria sp. FL0064. Next base: position 91,673 of record JAJKLE010000063.1, on the reverse strand, counting down.
ATGATGGGAGATGGTGGGGAAGGTATTGCACGAGTTGAACAAAATAAGTGATGGTGCCAAGCATGCCAGTGCTCATAGTTGGCATGTACTAAAACAACATGACTGTCGATCTTCCGGAGCTTACCGCCGTCTCTTCCTTTCTTGCCAGCTCGGATACCTATCCCACATACCGAAAATTCCATCACGAATATCTATGAATCAACGCGCTTGAGATATGTCCCTGTTGGAGATGTCAAATACGAAGACTTCTTCCTCAGGCTAGTGAGAGAGCCGTAAGATTGGGCTCCGCCTCTGGTCCACGTAAGCGATCGATCTAACTTGCTGCCTAGCGGAATATTAAACAGCGATACTTCTCTCCCGGTTGGCTTCAGCGCGGCACGAGCCGAAACATTAAGTAAGGCCCTGGTGTCCCGCAAGCTCCTGGCTATGTACATATGCTTGCCGGCGCCCGGTGGCCTCGGGAGTCCCATCCCGATCGGCGTTGTAGCGCTGAGTAAGCCGGAGGAGGGGCAGGTCCAGCACGGCAACGCGTCGATAAGTATCCAGATTGCGGCGAAACATCAGCGCAAAGGCTATGGTAGAGAAGCCATCGCCTGGGTCCTTGACTGGGCGTTCGACTTCGCGAGACTGCACCGCGTCGAGATTGCGTCCTATAGCTGGAACCCCGGCGCCAAGCGATTGTATAGCAGTATGGGATTCACTGAGGAAGGCGTTAAGCGCGAGACCATTTGGTTCATGGGTGGTTGGCACGATATGCACGAGCTGGCGATACTAGAGCACGAATGGCGAGGGAAATGGCGAGACGAAGTAAATATTGAGACTTGGGCATCAAAGGGTGGACAGGCCTATTCCAGTGAGCAGATTGCGCAAAGGATGGGATCAGCGTGATTTTCAAAGTATTGAACAGAATCAAGATAAGAAACAGGTCAGCAATATACACTGCACTTGAGATTCGCTAAATCAGTCAGACATATCAGGGGTAATGACTCTGTATTGAGATGTAGGCCACTCGGGCGTACGTGTTTGAGGCAATCAGCTACCTTTGAAGATAGGAGATCCAGCGACAGTTGACCGACGTCTATTCTAGCGAAAGTGCAATTCTTCCCGTTGACCTACTCCATCGAGGCTGGGTTGAGACGCTCGCATGAAACGGGCCACAATGCTTTAGCATGCTTACGGAGAGGAGTCTTCATCCTCACTGGATCTTCCCCTCGGCAACAAAGCGACGGATAGTATCGATGCTACTTTCGACTGCCACTTTCGCCATCTTAGGTGCACTGTTAGCTAAGATAATTGAAAGACACTTTCAATACATTGGGGCTTAACTAACCTCCCAGTGCGCCGCCTCCAGCTGCGACGCTTTCTCGCTCCCCGCCGGAACATCGGGGTGGCGCCACTCGAAGACATAACTCAAGAGCGGTTCGCCATCGGGGCGAGTGCTGATCAGGTTCATGACAGAGCTGCCGTCTTCTTGCTGGAAAACGACCCGGCACGGTGCGTAATGCACTACAGAGCGTGAATTTAGCAACCCAGGGCCACAGCATAATAGTGGACTTCGTTATCGCTTACCGCACACTTCCTTGACCTTTTTGGCCAGACCAGTAGCGTTAGGAGCGAACTGCACCTCCCGTGTAACCTGGAGGTCTCCAGTGGGCAGTGTCTCCTCAGAAAGGACCTGGCATTCCGTGATAACGGGTACAAAGTCCTGCGCCCGCTTCACCTTGAGCTCGAGGCCTTGCCAGACTTGAGATTGAGTTAATTTGGGCGTGGCGCCGGCCTTGTTGATGGGTGCAGTGTAGGCAACGTTGAAGGTAACCATTTTGGCGAACAGCTAAAAGTGCTAAGCTAGAGTTGAGAATGAGTCTTTTGAGATAATCTATGTTACAGGGTAAAAACGTCTTGAGGTAATCTTGCGATGGAGCTTGTAAAACATGCAGTGCTAGAAGAATTCTCCCTTTTTAAAGATTCATCTTCGATATTCAAAGCTTCAAGGCAACACGGAAGCAATCGGGGAAATCCATGAGCTGTTCGGGACCGACGTCATCATTTTTCCGTATGAGATACGGTCATTCATGCAGCTGGATAATGCTACTGTTCGCCGGCAAGTAACAATCCAATAAATAGGCCGGGGTTTGGTAAGCCGGAAGAACAGCTTGTAACACCATGCCCAAAAATAGCCATTCCCGGCACTTGGTTCGAAATTTAGACCCGTCCGAAGGGGACGTCCGAGATTTTGGTTCCGGAATCGTTGAGCATTGTCAGCTTAGGACTGAGCTATTATCAGATTGTAAAGCCCTATGCGAATATTCTATGATGGCGCGCGGTATAGCACTGGAGCAGTGGAGACACGGCGTCGTTGCCAAGAAGACATGAAAACGGAGAAGAAAACGTTTTACTACTTTGACATTGATCGGATATTCAAAACATTGGCGTGCGTGAAGCTCCTGATTCATTGTGCAGAAACGGTCGCTCATGATACTGAACTCTAATAGCCGCTTTCCACGATAACGGTGGGGAAGACGGTTATGCCCAAGGAGCATGTAAGATTGCATGAACGCGTTGAATAGCTAGGCATACAATTAACTCGTCTCCTAGTACAGAACTAGATTAAAAGGATCAGTAATAGTCCTTGCGACAGAAACCAAGACAATTAGTCCGCCATGCTAAGAGAACTGGCCGCTACACTCGAACTTTCGATGAGGATGTATTTGTACTCTGCCTTCAATCCCGATAACAAGTAGAACGACTACGGTACTCATTCGTGTCGAAGGTGATGAGGCGGATGAATATTTCATGCGTGAATTATGCTAGGCCATCGCTTTCTACAGCTTGAAAGCTTTTTACGCGACATTTCTCATTTCGAAGTCCAGCGTCAATGGTTGAAATGAGTTTTATACCAAATATATCATTTTCCTTGATTATACATCTGGAGGCCCTCTTATCAGTCATCGTCCTCATCGGATGAGTCCTCATCGTCTTCTTCACCATTCAAGTCTTCCATTTCCTCATCCTCTTCACCATCCTCTTCGTCGCTCTCCATTTCAGCGGCGTTTTCTTCTAAGGCCTCTTGCTCCTCTTCTTTCCGCTTACGCTCGTCTTCTTTTCTTGCTTCCTCCATCATCTTGGCCTTCTCTGCACCTGCTTTCCTTTGAGCCACCACATAGGCACCAACTGGCGTCTTCTCCCATGGGAAGTCTTTTAAAAAGGCATCGACCTGCGCTCGGTCTCGAGGTGCAAAGTCTACCTTCGCCCGCTTGGTCTCGACAAACTTGGCATTGGCTTCCAGCTTCTGGACTAGCAAGACAAGGCCAGAGCGTAACTTCCCGTTGTTATTTCCCGAAGCCTTTTTCCTCGACTGTTTAAGCCAGCGCTTTAACATAATAATAACAGGTAGCGCAAATTCAGGGAATGCAATGTTCGTCGACCATAATACAAAGTACTCGGCAAAGAGATCAACTACTTGTTCGCCGACCCCATCTTGATATACACGCGTACGTAAATAGGATTTTGGCGCTTTATAGGCGACGTGAAAGTCAAGGGCCTTGAGAGTGGCCTGCTTCGGAGATCTTTTCATTTCTGCAGAGTTCAGTACTTCCAAAAGAACAGAGGCAAGAGGAATATAAGTGCCGGTCGATCTGGAAATCCTCAAAAGAGACCGGATCATGTGGAACCGTAGAGGGAAGTAGGTAGCTGTGGGAATGAGACGCATGGCGCCAAGGGTGACTTGGACAAGAGGATATATCAAAAGTCTAAGCTGAGACTCTTTGCCGGCCTCAGCTTCCCTAATGGAGTTACAGTGTTCCGACAGGACGCATGACCAAAAGTCCAAGGAATGAATGTACTGCCAATTGTAGACATGTTTATATGATTCGTTTTGATTGTGAACAATACTATTCCGAAGGTGAATGGTCAATTGTCGGATGAAATTGTAGGCTGTTGTGTAGCCAATGCTTTGATCGAGGCCCCATAACTCAGCAGCCGAATTCTTCATGAGATTGATCCCCTGGATCGTATTGACGTTAGTCACACGTGATCCAGCTATCAGCCCCTGATATATTGCTTTGAGGACTGCCTCTCGGACACCTTTGTCCCCAATCACTACAAGACGACGGAGCACAAGGAATGCCGTAATCCTCGTAGTCTCGCTACTGGTCGTCTGAGACCAGAAACCAACAACAGTCTTGATGAGGTTTTTTAACAGCTTGCGGAAGGTCAAAAGATACGGGACGAGAGGCGTTATCGCTGAAAGCGTGAGCTTAAGGGTGGCATCGTCTGATAAGGTGGGGAGCATATGAAGGATCGAGGATGTGAAGCTTCGTAGCAGCATTGATAATGGCCTGAATTTCTTTGACTCTGTTGGCACATAAACTTTGCCAGAAGCTGACTCCTTGACGGGGATATGATGCTGTATAACCTCAGGTATCTGCTTGAGCGCAACAATAAGAACATCGTGAAACACTTCTGGGCTTGATATTGTGTAGGGCATCTTCTTCTCCTGGTGGTCATCATCCTCATTCAGGTGAGCTGCTGATCGGAATGCCAGCACCACTTGCCTCGCAGCTTTGAGGGAGTGGTTCTCTGTAAGCGACGTCCTCCAGCGCGCAACCGTCTCTTGGCTAAGGTCGTCGTCATGCGAAACTGTTTCTGTCTTGTCCGGTTGTGTTGACTTCTTCCGCTTCTTCTTGGGTGTGTCGTCTTCTTCGCTGGCACTCAACTCATCAACTTCAGCCAGGTCTGCATCGTCGAAATCCAGGGCTTCGGGGTCGTTCTCTTTCAGAAATTTATAGAATTCGGGATCATCTTTAGCAAGAGCTTCCATCGCATCCTTGCTCATTCCGAGGCCACCTTCACCGAGCTGGGTATCATCATCTTCATCCTCGTCACTCGCAACGGGATGCTCAGCATCCGATATGTCGAGATCGTCACTCGCATCGTCATCCGACAGATCAGGTTGTGGCTCGTCTCGTTTGCGCTTCCCTAGTTTTCTGGACGACTTGCTGGCTTTGGGCGCTTTGTCGACGATCTCGAAGCCTCCGCCAAAGAAGTCGTCGACGCTCATCTCATTTACATTGGCAGTCTTGGACGCCTTCGACTTGGCTGCCTTCTCAGCATCTTCGGGGCCTTTGAAGAACTCGGAATCCGATGCCTTGCGGGCTTGCTTCTTCGCCTGGAGGACGTGTTTCTGCTTTATTTTTGCGCCGGCTTTTCTCTTTTCCAACACATTCTTCAAATGTTTCTGCTCGAACTTCTTGGTAGCCTTGAAATTTTTCTTGGCGCCAGCCATCATTACCTGCTAGCCACCAACAGGTGCTGTAGACTTTTGCTGGCGCTGGAATGTGGTGGTGGTTGAATAAAGAGGCCCTCAGTCCAGGCTTCTTGCTCAATTGCTTCTCTCATCGATTCAACTCCAGTAACTCACTGAAATGTAGAAAATTTTAGTGGAGCTTATCGTGGGGCATCTTATCACTGCGACTAGCCCCAAAGTAGCACTACCCTCTGCAGATACCTGGGTATTGGTATATCCACTTATGTGGGGTAACGTACCTACTGCCTTCAGGGTATTAACGGGTAGCCTAGGGACGTCTGGTGATAGGGCTTCACCTAGCTAAGTCGTTACTATTCAGGTGTATCTAGCATTCATCTATTGAGCTTCATAACGCTCTTCACTTCCGAGACCTTGGCACTGTGAAACAGGCTGCACTCTAACCATTTACCTACTAGACTTCTAAAGCTTCTTTTGAAGCTTGTTCGGCTTTAAAATGGCGTCCAGACAAGCCTATGCACCAACGCCTCACAGCTATGTGCCAAATACCACTATTTCCGCAACAATAAATCTCGACGAGGTCTGGATCACAGAGCCATCACAGACGATAGGGAACATGCAGTCTAACAGTCAATAGGAGGTTAAACTGGCTGAGACGCGAGCCGAGCGCGATCTACAAGACTCTCTTGCCGAGCTCTTCTCCATTATCGTCACTTTGGATGAGCTTGAAAGGGCCTTTCTCAAAGACGCGATTCCAGAATCCGACTATACGGAAATATGCGAAAGGTCTTTGAAGCAGTACAAGTCCATCTTGGCTGATGAGACCGTAGCCAAAGCATTTGTTGGCCTCGAAGAGTTCAAGGCCGAATGGGATGTAAGCTGCAGAGTCTCGACGCTTCCGTCACCTGTCCGGCCGCCTGCTCACAATGACATAGCTTGAAGTGCCCAGAGCAACTGAACGGCTGAAGGTTGGGATGCCTTCGACAGCTGTTACTGCTTCCACAGGCACGGCCCCTCAGCCCGCAGTCGCCGCCGATAGTAAATCTGGACAACTTATTCTAAAGGCGACAGAGGATTTTATCACCTTTTTAGACGCACTTCGACTCGGTCTTCTTGCCAAGGACCAGTTACATCCTCTCCTAACGGACATTATCCAGAGCGCTAATAAGGTCACCGACCGAGATTTCGAAAATAGAGGCAAGATCATCCAATGGCTGATCACCTTGAACCAGATGAAAGCGACTGAGGAGCTATCGGAACATCAAGCTCGAGAACTTGAGTTAGATATCAACTCCGCCTATGTTGGCTTTAAGAATGCGCTTTAAGGGGCGCGCTCATAAAACGGTCAGCCGTCGACGTTTATGTTGCATTCTTACATAGATGCCACTATTCGCTCTGGGTCATACCTGGTATGGATAGTAGATCTATGTACGGCTGAAATTGAGCTCGCTTACAACATGGTGACAACAAGGCAGCGGCAGCATACATTGTACTGCTTTCGCTGACGCCGGCCTCGGTATGGGTCTTTACTCGGAATCTAAGACGTCTTCTGCGGCTATGAGTGGCTAGCTTGCCATTAAGAGCCCCACTTGCAGGGCGCGTTTTCTTCGTGTTTCCATCACTTCTTCGTCCATTAATTGGTGATATTTAGTGATCAGACCGCATTGTACAGCAATCGTCCTTCTGTGCTAGCATCATATCATAGTCATTTCGAGCCTCTCTACAGGAGTCATGCAGCGCACTTTTCTCGCTTTCCAGCACAATGCAAAACTTCACAGTCTACAAACGGTTGTCCGGGCTGTGAGGCCAGTCACGTCGCTCGAGGAAGCGAATAGAAGTCTTTTTAAAGGTGCGAGCGAGGAGGATCATGTTGTAGTCACCGATCAAACCATATTCCATCCTCAAGGCGGCGGTCAACCATCCGACGTTGGAGTAATGAGCCCTGCCTCCGGGGCCAGTTTCGATGTCTCGGCTGTCCGCATGAACGCAGTAACTGAAGGGGAGGTGCTCCACCTCGGCCGATTCGCCGACACAGCGTCACATTTCAAGCCCGGCGAGACTGTCACACAGACTATCGACAGTGAGAAGCGGCTGCTCTATTCACGGTACCATACTGCCGGCCATGTTCTCGGTGGAGCAGTCCGGCATCTTCTTGAGAAGGAAGTCGCCAACTTTGACGAGTTAAAAGCATCCCATTTCCCTGACTCAGCTTCGTGTGAGTTTCAGGGCCTAATTGAGGGGAAATGGAAGGACGCTATACAGGCGCGCCTTGACGAATATATCGACAAAGACATGCCAGTTGAGATAGACTTTTGGGACGAGGAAAACTTCAAGGCAAACGGACTGGAAAGACTCATACCTGACCGGAAAGCGATGGGTATGGCAGATGACGAGAAGTTCCGTGTCGTTAAAATCATCGGCTGTGAGGCTTACCCATGTGGAGGAACTCACGTCGACAGCACTCAGCTCTGCGGTAAGACGAATGTCAAAAAGATTAGTCGATCGAAAGGTATAAGCCGTGTGAGCTATACACTCCCTTGAAGGTCCACAACGATAGAATTATACAGCAAACCTCGCTCGCAAGCCAGTTGGCCTTGATGCAATGCAGTCGATAGAGCACAGCATGCTGTGTTTAAGACCGGAATATAAACCTCAAATACACAAATGCGCATGCTTCACATGATAGTAAACAGCCATTGTATTATCCGGAAAATGCACATCTCCTGTCCGATGGTTTACCGATTTACATTTTAGCGCGAAGCGGTGCTCAATTACAGTTCTCAAATCACGAGCGTTACCAGGGCCATGCGCCGTTGTTGAGCGACCCCTTGCTTAACGAGAGCTCGATCCTCGAGCACGTGGCCCAGGTGTGGCTTGCCTAGTCCCCTAAACTGGCCCACACTAATTGTCACCACGGAGGGTCCTCAAACCGGACAAGCTATATTCGTTTGTGACCCCAAGTGAACCAATGCCAGACTGCCTATTGGCAATGACTCGGTAATTGAGAGCATGTCGGATAGTTTCACCTACGCAGGGTCGGCATTATATCATCTGTCGGCTGTGAAGGGCTGGAATTCAAGGGTAATTGAACAGTTCGCGTTGGCTTGGAGCAGACAGATCCTACCCGAGCTTGACGTCGTCTCTAGCCGCATCTTCCCTATAGGGTAGTGTAGATGGCACTGGGATTTTAGGTGTGGTTGTGTCACGGGTACATGCATGATGCCGGCTAGAATCGTGTCGACCTTTATGACTTTGGCCAGATGCATACCACCCTTCTCTCTGAAGAGGCTGCATGTGGTCCTAATGATTGGTTCCGACAAATCCAATGGTCCAATCTCCAGTCCTGGGTCAAAGTTTAAGATGCAATAGACTTGAAAGCGGGACCTAATGATGTAGGGTCCTGTCAATCAGGGGTCCTAAATCTACAGTGCCATACCTTAGGTAACCTCGCGAAGTGTTGCCCCTACGCATGTCGAACTGCCGTTGTCATTTGTCCATACATTGGTTGAACGAGTCTGTTACTCAGTGCGACCTAGACAACGAAAAATATATATCCTAGCTCCCATCCTTGTCCCCCGTCGTCCACCACCTCTTCCTCATGTAACAGATTCCCCTAGGAACTTGCTATTTCAACATCACAAAGCCAATTCAACACCTCGCTCTCGCGTTCTAGAAATGAGAGAGTATCATGGATTTTCTTGGTGGTAACATATTGCCCCCTAACTTGGAGCTTAAAATCTTTCTACTCGGAATCGGAGCATTCCTTCTTATTGGAATATGTATTTCCATCATTTCCACACAAAATGCCAAGGATAATGAGAATCCTACACTCATCGAGTCCTTGTGGCTATTCATCTATTCCTGCTTTCTTAAGCCGCATGGGGGCGATAGCAAGGGTAACCAGCAAGATGCTCTCGAGAGCTTCTATAAGTCTCAGGCCAGCGTCTATGATGCGACAAGGAAGCGTCTTCTGAAAGGCCGAGAAGACATGCTAGCCTTGGCAGCTGCTCAACTCGCTCTAAAGGCGAAAGCCGTCGACTCGAACAAGGCCAGAAGAATCTGGGTTGATGTCTGTGACTAAGATCGAATCGTCAATATCTTGTCGCTAACGCGAACACAGATCGGTGGCGGTACCGGCTGGAACATTGAAGCAATGTCTCAGTTCGTCAACGTTTCTACCTTCTTCGATAGCGTGTACCTAGTTGACTTCTCACCGTCTCTATGTGAAGTAGCTCGGAAGCGATTCGCTAGATTGGGCTGGACGAACGTGAAGATCGTATGTCAAGATGCGAGAAAGTTCAGGTTGGAAGACCACGAACCAGTCCTCAATGGCGAACGACAAGGCTCTCCTGAAGTAGGCTATTTCTCTCAGGAGCAACGAAGACATGTGGGCGCCGACCTTATCACTATGTCCTACAGTCTGTCTATGATCGTAAGTCGTTTCTAAGAGCTTAAAGAACGCTTACTAACAGTATCACAGCCTGACTACTACTCTGTTGTGGACTCTTTAACCTCCCTGTTGGCGCCGAATGGCATCATCAGCGTGGTTGACTTCTACGTTCAATCTAAAGTCGATGTTAGCTTTAGAAACTACACAGGAGGTCTCGTTGATCGCCATGTGAACTTCCTCGGAAGGACATTTTGGCGTGCTTGGTTCGATATTGATAGGGTTGCTCTCGAGCCCGGTCGTCGTGACTACCTTGAATATCGTTTCGGTACAGTCCTCAGCGCCAACACTCGCAACTACGTACTTGGCGCGATTCCATACTATATCTGGTTAGGTGCACCAAAGCAACCACATTCATGTTCACAAACACTGGAGAAAGTCGATGCTTTGCTGACTGAGTCGCCCTACCTTTCCCCTGTCAGCCACTCAAATCTTTTATCACGGCAGATAGAAAAAGGCGCCTCAGAAATTCGCTCAAAGGCTTTCGACGCTGCTATTGTGAACCTTTCCTCAAACCTGCCTCTCCCTTCGTTTTTCTACCAGAATCATCACTATCGAATATACTACGATGATCAGCTTACGAAGCACACTCAGTTCAAGGACGAATACATTTACGCATTCACCTGGGAGGACACCCGCGTGGACGAGCGCATCCTGAAGCTCAAGCCAGACGACGTGATTCTCGCTATTACAAGTGCAGGCGACAATATCCTCTCTTACGCGCTACAATGCCCTGCCAGGGTCCATGCCGTCGATCTGAACCCAACCCAGAATCATCTGCTAGAGCTCAAGGTCGCCGCGTATCAATCGCTCGAATATGAAGACTTCTGGAAGATATTTGGCGAGGGCAGACATCCAGATTTCCGCTCGTTGCTTATCTCAAAAATGTCTCCCCACTTGTCCAGTCGCGCATTCCAATACTGGCTGAGCAACCACCGCATCTTCACCAAGAACAAAGGCGGTCTCTATGACACCGGCGGCTCGAGGCACGGAATCCGGATCTTCCGCCGCATTACGCAACTCTTCGGGTGTCATTCGGCAGTCAAGGATCTCCTCACAGCTAAAACACTCAACGAGCAGCGCGAGATCTGGCGTAATCGCGTTCGCCCCGCTCTCCTGTCCCGCCTCGTGTCCAAGCTCGTCGTATCCCAAGAATCGTTCCTCTGGAGCGCCTTAGGCGTGCCCAAGAACCAGCTAGCTATTCTCGAGGCGGACCACGCGGTATCCAAGGCAGTGCGCGGCCCAAACCCGAGGGCCAAGAACACGCGCTCGCACGCTATCTGGGAGTACATGGTGAACACGCTCGACCCCATGGTGGAGTCCACGCACATTGCCACGGATAACCCGTACTACCTCGTGTGTCTCGACGGCAAGTTCTCGCCGCAGTGCCACCCAGATTACCTATCCCCGAAAGCGCACGCACGCCTCTCGCGGCCCGACGCCCTCGACAACCTGCGCATCCACACGGACGAGATCGACGAGGTCCTCGCGCGCATTGCGCCCGGCACGCTCACGGTCGCCGTCGTCATGGACAGCATGGACTGGTTCGATCCGGAGTCGGATGCCGCGTCGTCGCAGATTACGAAGCTCAACCGCGCGCTCAAGATGGGCGGGCGCGTCATGCTGCGGTCTGCCGGTCTGAAGCCGTGGTACCTGGAGGAGTTCGCCAAGCTTGGCTTCGCGATGAAGTGCATGGGCTCGCGCGAGGACGGCGCGTGTATTGATCGTGTCAACATGTACGCCTCGTGCTGGATCTGCACTAAGAGGGAGAACCTCGCGCCGCCTACTCCGCCGAGTCGAGATAATGATGCTATTGGTAATGCTGAGATCTCATCTCTTAAGATCTAAAGTGGGCTGGTTGTGTGTATTGCGTTTCGATGCTGGGAGCCGAGGTTGAGGAAATGAGGTGTATTTGATATATACTTACTATCGCTAAATCAACAGAGAGCTATCAGAGCTAGTGTGAAGAATACGGCAGATTGTTATAAGTTTCTCGATATAAATGAATGATGAATTTTGCACTTTAAACCTCAACTTCTACACTATATGTTCTTCCCTATGCTTATAATAGCTTGTTTATCATTTGTAGTAGTTGCTTACAAAATCCAGCAAAGTCTGCGCTCACCTTTGTCCTAAATTTCTCTTTCCTGGCGTGTGATGCTTCGACCCTGTCATGCTTCGACCTCCAATTGCTGAAAAACACCGTAACAATTTGCAAGTAAATATTCTCGTGAGCATTGTCAACATGGAAGGCTGCGTCATCCTCTGGCATCTGCATCTTCGTGCCTTCCCATACCACCTAGCACGAATTGACTAGTCCATGACTTAGCCAGTGTTTATAATGAAGGTGGTAGCTTATATCCAAGTTTGGTGGCTTGGTGATTGTTAGTAGCGGTGGCATCTTAAAAGTAGCACCTGTATCCAGCGAACTCGAGGCAACGTCGGTTACTGGAATGTTTGTAAACATTATTCCCACGGTGTAGCTCGAGGCTTCTATTTGCAAACTAGGACTGTTGCCACGCAACGCAGGCCGGCACCCTACATTGTATTGCCCCTGTGTATTGTCTATTGTTTTTTATGTAGTAGCTACATAGGTCTAGTAACACACCTCAGCCATAAACACTTTTACTGGAGAGTCCAGTACGCCATCGACGATGACAGCATTCCTTGATAATAACTTTCGCGCAGAACCTCTAGAGTTGTCCACGGTTAAGAAAGGCATGCGATTGAGATACTCCCGCCCCTAGTGCGCAAGCTCTACCGTTTTCTGATGCTGTTTTAGTAGTGCAGCAAAAAGGCCACAGAATGACGCCCATCATCGACAACATCCTGGAAATGACGAGCCGCTCTTCGTCAACAAGTGGCCACTGCTCACACACCATACTCCCACCGGAGGTGGAAGTATTCGACCCTAAAGGCGATATGCTACTTCTTGTCGGAAAACAGAGATGTACCAATAGGTCTTGCAGTACTCGGCACAACAAACAGTCGAACGCGATCTGCTTCCATGTCAACTCAGCCATCATCGCAGGCGCCTCGCCAGCTTTCGGGTTCGTCTTGTACAGCCCCAGCGCAGCAACCAAGCGGGAAGACGGCGTGGACTGGACCGTCCACCTCCCCGACGACGACCCGCAGGCCATGCGGACCATCATCAACATCCTCTACGGACATTACCCCGTCACGCTATCCGATGAGCACGTTACTCTCGAGCAGCTCCTCCATCTCACTATCCTGGCTGACAAATACGATCTGGTGCAGCATTTCTCGGAGTGGTCTGCCCAATGGGTACAGGATATGGAACCCTACTGGCTCGGGCGAAGGTTCATCGGGAAGTCGACCGAGGACCTAGAGTCACTGCTTTGGATATTCTGGGTTCTCGGGCATGAGCCCTTGTACACCTACATGATACTACAAATCGCCTTTTACAGCGAACTTGACACCGCCGGGAAACTCACGGATCCAGCGGGACAACTGTGCTTCACCAACGAATTCCGCGAAGTTCCTGTGCCCCCATACGCGCTCAGTAAGTCGGCCACATCGGGCAACAAGATTCCCACTCGACACAGGACTAACTTCTACCCTGTGAGCAATTAGTCGAGATCGGCCACTCACGCACCTGCGTCCTACGAATGATCCGCAAAGACATCAAAACCACGCTTGAGGAGCACCTCCACGGCGCGCAGACGAAGAGCTGGCTACGCTGCCGACGCGCGGACGGGAAGGACGACAGCGCCTGGCGGCAGAGTATCCTGGGTGCGTTCGTGGCGATGCTCGAGGTGGAAGGGCTCTGGCCTTTGCCGTCCGCCTACGCGCTCACGGCGAGTCCCAGGGGTCTGGCGGAGATATTCCGCTTGCACCCCAGCATCCCCTCGTTCGTGCATCACCGCGACGGCCGCTTCTGTGATGCTGACGGCACCTTCTGGGAGCGCGTCGAGAGGCTGCTTCGCGAGGTGCGCTTCACGCTGCCGGCGCAGTCGGCTAATCACCTCAGTGAGCAGGCGGTGAAATCTGGGCTTGCGAGCTATTTTGAGTCTAGAGACCTGGGCATTGGTTTGGATAAGGGGTGCTGGAATGTGAGGGAGGTTTTGGAGTTTCAGGAAGCTATCTCTGGGAGTGGACGCGCTTCTGCTGAATTCTTCTGACTACGTTGATTATGAGGACATATCGCCGTGTTGATGAAGAGCGAACAGTCTATAATCATGAGAGATACATAGATGCGACTCTAGCTTGGGAAGCATGATTCCTGATTGGGAAAAGATAAAGGGTTGACATTGTCGCAAGTCTTAAATGCCAAGATAGAGGAAAGCTTGAGGTCGAGGAACTTATGTAATAGGGTACAAGGATTCGTCTCCTGCCAAGACTCTGCACTGGTCCGTCATTTTCGTTTTTGCACCCGTCTCCATCGCTCTCCAACCCACCCTCCACCGCATATACAACTCAATACCACTGTGCTCTACGATGCGAAGCGCTTAGCCAAAATTCGATGAATTAGAAGGACGTCGAGATGCATCGTTCTCTCAAGGCAGGCGCGTCGCCCCTCATTTGAACTTGGCTGCTTTCGAGGGGTGTTCGTGATGGGGACCGTGACGGAGATTGAAATTGAAATAGGTAATATCAAACAGGGTGCACTGATGGTGACAAGACCTCAGACCATGCTTCTGGGTTTAGTTTCGTTATCCCTGGCTATTATTTGAAAGACGATATTGAAATGCTCTCCTCATGAAATCTGACTTCTGGACAACTTGGAATTGACTACCTCGACACAGATTCTTGCCTAATGGTTGATGCCAAGACATGACTCATCAATCTCATCCTGAAAAGCCCGCTCACAATCTTTAAACATGCACACTTACACACTTACGATATCTCGAGAAAAACAAGAAAGACAGAAACAAGAATAAGAATAAGGGCAAGCGCCGGCTATCCACATGATTTTATCCTGCCCTGCGATGGCTTGCCTGGTGTAGACCTCGCCGTCGCGATAAGGGGCTGAATCTCAAACCCCCCTTGTCAGGGCACTGTCTCAACCCTTGTCCGGCCATACCAGACCCCTGTCCGAATCTAAGATGCTACGAGCCTCAAGCTTTAAGCGACTTACCAACTCCATGTCTTCCGTTCCTGGCTTGCCTACTTACTGTAGTACACTCGGATACCATGCGACCCAGGCGAGCCCAGGTCTTAACGACGGCCGGCCAATTTACACGGGTGAATATCTCAAGGCTATTCCAATAAGGTTAGTAGTATATTACGTACTTACTTGGCTGTAAGTAAGACAGAGGCGGGCGACAACAACAAGACACCCCCCAGTCGAAACCATCTCCAGACTAGATGCGTCTGGCGGCGCGCGGTGACGAGCTCCCCCCCAATCCAATCCTAGAGTTTCATTCTTTTCTTAGTATCCGTGATATAGCATTCGCGTCCCTATTCTCTTCTCAGTGCAGTGCAGTATAGTGCTGTGTCACCAGCGCGAACCCTTTCTCTCCGATGACCTGATATCCTCCGGAACATCACCAGTGGATCTCTTCCGTTCTTTTTTATCTGCTTCGTTTCCGTCCCACAGCGTTTGGGTCATGTTTTGAGAGTGGTACTATCGCTCCTTTTAGTGTCTATTCTTGAACCACGACGACCCACTGGCCTGGCCCGTACCATTCAGACAGGCACTTCTTTTCTTCTCTTCCAAGAAACATTCCGGAATGCTTTCGTTTTCGAGTCTGTGAGGGGAGATCTACGCAACTAATCCATTGCTACTACCTTACGTTCTTTACCCGTGCGTGTGTGACTGAGTGGGTTGAACCCATAACTTTCGTAACGGCTGGTCTGTTCCCGTTCATCTATCTATACCTTCATTGATCCGTACGGCGAAACAAGTGGGAGACGGAAGGAGAACATAATTCGTTTAATCCACACGGAGGGTTCCTCGCCCAAGAAAAGGCTTGAAATTCTCGGTCCAGAATGAGGGCGCTCTACTCGGGATTTCTACTGTTGGCTCTGGGCACCATATCGCCGGTACAGGTGCGTAGTCGCCACGACTTACAAACGATGCCAAACGGAGTAAAAAGAAAGACGTACTAATGGGACACTTCAGGCCGACACGTATAGAGCCTATGATCCGCCCGTGAAGCGCTCGTTTCTGCAGGATCTTCTGGACAAACTTAATGGACTTGGTGGCGGCGGGAATGGAGGAGCCGGCGGTGGTACCAATGGCCAAACCGTCACCGAGACCGTCCGGCAGACTATCACGGTCGGTGGCGGCGGGCTAGCCGGACTGTTCAATACGTCGGCGACGGCGACGACGACAGTTACAGTCACACAGGCCGCTGAAGGCGCCGCAGGGTAGGTCCAGGAGTCTCACAGACGCGGCAGGATGGGATTGAATTGGGGGCTGATTTGGTCGATAGGCAAGCTACGGTCACGCAGTTGGTCACTACGACGATGATGCAGCTTATTGCATGCGGAACTGCCTTCGGGGTCCCGATCCCGCAGGCCGAAGCCTCATCCATCGCGTCTTCCGTGGCCCAGGTCGTCTCCTCCGGTCTAGCAGCATCCTCTGCGGCAGCAGCCTCTTCGGTTGCAGCTACGTCGTCGGTTGCAGTCATTGGCACATCCGCTGCTGTAACCACCTCTTCGCTGGCTTCGATACCCGTGGCCACTAGTTCGGCCAGTTCCATCCGTAAGAAACTTTCTCCTGATGCTTATCCAAGGGTTGTTTAACTAACAGTGGATCTACACAGCCGTGGCATCTTCAGTGCTTTCATTAAGTTCAGTGCCGACGTCTCTCGCAACCGTCGTAGTCTCAAGTACATCGAGCGCGATAGCAGATGTCTCATCAAGTTCAGCAGCAGCCGTGGTCTCCAGCGCATCAGACACAGTCGCGGACGAGACATCAACTTCGTCAGCAGCCGTAGTAGACTCTAGCACAGCAGTGACATCAGCCTTGTCTGAAACTACCTCGTCATCGTCAGCCGTCGACGTATCGTCTACAGAGGTCGCAACCTCAACAACAGCCGCCGCAGACACAACAACTACGTCCTCAATCGCCGGCGCATCATCGATCGCACTACCCCTCGGGTCTTCGACACTATCCGTGGCTACAACGACAGCAGCGGCAGCAGCAGCAAGTCAGTCATCAGTCGCGTTGCCGGCGGAGACGCCTGCAGCCGCGGCCTCCGACGTCAATCTAGCCCCGGCGGTCCCGGATTCGCTCACGGCGACGACGTTCGCGGGCGCCAACGAGGGCCCGCCGATTAACTTCAGCGGCGTCAATTTGAGTTCCGTGATCAACCTCGGACCTGTTGGTTGATTGGCGACTTATCATTGGTGAAGAAACGGGCGACAGGGAAAAGGGAGGAGGCCAATTCGTGGTAGGAGGAGAAAGCGCGCGCATATAACACCAAGGCCTATTTTGTTGAACTTACTAACTACTTGTTTTGATATATATATGTAACCTTTTAGATTTGAATCTTGATAAAACCCCCTGGTGGAGGACACTTCTGTTCTTGGTTATATAATGCAATATAAAGAATCTGACCATACGCATGTCTAACAAACACACGAGAGAAACTGAATCATGATGCGGCCACAGTGTGCATAGTGCTTTACTTTGAAGTAACAAGTATATTGAAGGGGTATCATAAGTCTAAGTCTAACTTTTCTCTCCGAGCCCAAAACGCCAGATCAATCCCGTTATCAAAACCCCATTATGTGCCAGTTGCCCCATCTTCAACTTGTTTCTTCCGCAGGGCGGCTCTTATTTTCTTCGCCTGACGTTTACTCATCGGCTGTTCTTCGCCATCGCCCCCGGTAGCAACACCGGCTTCAGCACCGTTACCATTCTTCCTTTTCTTTGCCCCAGGACCACCACCCCCTTCTTGACCCTTATTCTTCTTCCACTTGTTGTTGCCTTGTGCATTTCCGGCGCCAGACTCAGGCTTATCGTCCCCAGCTTCGCCCATTTCAACGTCGCCGCCTTGTACACGGTCCGCAACACCGAC
Source organism: Xylaria sp. FL0064 (assembly GCA_022593225.1). Taxonomy (NCBI): domain Eukaryota; kingdom Fungi; phylum Ascomycota; class Sordariomycetes; order Xylariales; family Xylariaceae; genus Xylaria; species Xylaria sp. FL0064. The sequence continues at coordinate 73,972 of JAJKLE010000063.1, read as the reverse complement.
AATATCAATAACACCCCGGAAACCGCTGCGCTTCAGTCCCTCATTAACGACAACGCCGCGCGGCAACACACCCAGTCCCTCCGTCGCGCGACCCGTCGGCAACCCCCACACATGAAGCAGATTCACCACGTCTGCAGGACCCCTCAAGCCAAGCACAGATTGCGCCTCGCTACTAATCACGATCCCGCGCCCGCGCGTCGCGCGGATCAACGATGCCATATTCCCTATAAACGTCGCGCGGGCGCGCGCGTCAACGCCTACACCTACGCCTGTATTACCAGCATAGCTATACCCGTCCTTAGAGCTCTTAGATCCGAGGACGTGCGCCGGCGCGGCGCCCTGCAGGACCTGCGCGTAGCACACCTCGAAGCGCACGCCGCGGCTGACGGCGAACATGCAGGGCTTCGGGCGGAAGACGAAGGGCTGGCGCACGGTGAGGTCGAGGGAGATCAGGGAGACGTCGTTGAGGGACTGGCAGGCGGCCGAGAAGCTTTCTTCGGTCTGCGGGCGTACGGCGAGGATGTCGTAGGCTGAGGCGAGCTGCGGGAGACGGTGGTGTTGTGCGGGTTCGGAGAGGAGGATTGTGGCGCGGCGGAGAACGGTGGGGAGTTTGGGTTTTGAGAGGGAGGATGAAGAGGGAGAGGGAGAGTCGAATTTCGGGAGCGGGTTCGTGATGTTGGGGGATATGGGCGCCCCGATCGTGTGGTTGAGTGCTACGACGTCGTAGCCTAGCGATGCGCTGAAGCGGAGCGTGCGCTCGAGGTCTGTGGCGCTCGCGTGGGGGGACCACGCTATGTTAAGGTCGTAGAGCATGCTTTATATGAATAATGTAGGCATGGGGTGTGAGTTTGAATTGACATGAAGTATTTGTCCTTGTTGGCGCGCTGGAGGGGTCGAAACTTGAAATTATATCGAGATTATCAGATAAGAGTGAATGTTCTTGCCCAGGTATTTTTCTTATCGGATTAAGCTCCTCTGGGGTACATTGAAAGCTCCTGTGGAGTACAGTGGATCTTATCGAAAGCCAAAATACCGTGATAACACATGCAATTCATAACCGGAAGAGATGGAATTGTTGTCCAAAAGACGAACCTTATTAGAACTGAATGTATAATTTATATAATTTATTTCTACGACTATCTGGGGAGTCATATATATTATTCTCTGCAATTAGGACACTGAGACTTAACCATGCCACTTCCTGTGAGTGACTGTAGGGACTTGGCTAGAGTACCTTGCTGCTACAGTAGACTTATTTGCCTGATCAGCCAAAACACAAGTACCGTCTCTGTCTCCTCTTATTACCCACACTAGACGTGGTTCCAGGCGGCCGATGCCGCCTCCTTCAGCGCTATTGGGCAGCTCTGTCGTTCTTGGCTGCGACATCCAAGCTCTATCGGTGGCGTGGCGCAGTCTTAGTGACGAAGCATCCACTTCCACATGTCTCTATTGAGTGATGAGAGCTGGAACGCCTGAATCGATCACCTCGCACGATCACCTTCCTTAGTCCTTCACACGTCCACACATACCCTATTGGGTTCCATCTCCGTACCTGAACATCTACGACTCCCCTGCGACGCGAAAACAACTTCAACACGACCGAGTTCTATCTACCTTACAGTCTTTAACCGCATCGTACTCTGCGCCGCCTGCGCCGTCTCGAACTATCACCACTTACCGACGGCCCGCCTCAGCCGCACTCACTGAACCATGTGTCTGATCTTCACCTGCGGCGAGCACACCTTCCGCAAGGAAGTTGAGGGATACGAGGGCATCACCTGCCAGTGCCACAACTGTGGTAACTACGCTGCCCATGTCATCAAGAGTAACCCGTGGTTTACCTTTTGCTTCGTCGTAAGTAATTCTTTCTCCCATTCTCTCAGATCTTACGTTTCCGTATAAAACCGCGCTACATGCGTGCGCAACTATGAAATGCGCTAACTCGTTGATCCCGCAGCCTGTCCTACCTCTGTCTTTCAAAGGTTACCACGATGTCGTCTGCCACGTCTGCAACTTCGCCCAGCCGCTCGAGAACAGACCCGACGTTATGAACATGAAAGGCGGAGGCAACAATATACCGATGCAAAATCAAGGACCGCATCAAGGCTGGGGTGGTCCGCCACCTCAGGGTCAACAACCTATGCAGTACAAGTAAAAGACCTACGGCGATCGTAGGATGGGAACGGTCTCTGAAAAAGATGAAGCATACAATGAAGATATCATAGGGCATCGAAAGAGGGCGATGAATTGGCGGCGAAACGCGAGGCACGCTTCACCTATTAATGCCGCGATGGCTAAAGGCGGTTATTACATAGGCACAAGGGCTCAGGTGTAGCTCATACCACGGCGTTAAAGGACGGGCAAATGGTCTTGATTGATTGATTTCATTATGACTGCTCCAGCATAACAGAACGGCATCGGTTTTTGATAACCTCCCCTGCGCTTTGCATACCCGACACCCAGAAATAAGTTTCTTTTTGTTAGTATTAATGATACATATTAATTATTTCTTACTTAATATCTTTCTGCGACAGAAATGTGATGCCGATTAAATCAGACTTATAGAATGTCCATTCATACAATATATCAGCTCAAGAACACTTGAGCAAAACGTTTCAGGGCCATTCTCAACCCGATCAACGCTTCAGCTATTGCTCATACGTCGATAGGAGGCCCATGAAACTAGCATCCCAGCTATTCATTACGAATACAAGCCGATACACCAGTATCTTCCTCGCCATCGTTCTCATTCCTCTCTGCAGCAGGATTCGCCGCCGTATAACTCAGTACAAAGACCCAAACTAGACCCTTCAAAACCCAAACTTAGTGTCACTTGTTATCCTATAGCCAACCTAACTTGGACCACTTCTTCGGCCCCGAAAGAAGGTGTGACCATTTCTACTTTCAAGAGTCTTACAGCTCCCTTATCACATTTACTCGGAGCTGGTGCTCAGTGCCACGGATATCGGTATCGGCCAAATGCCACGTCGTGGTATTTAATTTTCCAACATTATTTCATATACTGTCTTAGGTTTACATCTAGTCGGTATTTGTCTCGACGCTTATTCATTCGCTTATATGGGAAGTATACAGCTCTTATACGAGGAATTATCCGTCGGCACAGTCAGTTATTAAAGATGTTGTTCTAGTGGTCTGCGACAATTGCCATTGCTCGGGCACGCCAGAGGCCCCCTTGGAAGACTTCTTGGCTATCTAGAGCTTATGTGGAGCGCGTTTATTCGTATGATATGACCAGCTCTGTCAGAGACTCATTCTATAACCAGCTAGATTACGACACAACGTAAAACGAACCCAACCACCTCAGCTCACACTCCGGCCCCTGGAAGCCATATATCGCCCGACCCTCTGCATACATATAACACTAGAATCTCAGCCCTGTTATATGGGAATGACAAAGCATAGGACGACTACATCGATGTTGACCTAGAAGGTCTTCATATCCATCCCGACGATGTCTTTGGGGAGCCACGTTCCTTTGCCCGACAGGAGCATCGTCACGATGACGCCATCACGGCGAAGAGAAATAAAGACGCGGATACCGCTACTGTCGTTGGAAAATTCAAGGACACGATGGATCATCTCACCGGGTCGTGCCTATGACCGCGATGCTACATACTTGGCGTAGGGGACAGGCAAGCACAGCATTGGTTAAAATCCTACCAGCTACTCCAGGACGAGTACGGGTTATGCGGCAAACTCGGGCGAGTCCCAACCCCCTCAAACATGGCGGCAAAAGCTTAGACGACTATTCAGCCTACTACGGCAGAGACTGGGTGAACCGAGCAGGCTACCAAGGTTCTAAAGGCGCTCCAAATCTCAAGACGAGACGTCCCGGTCTCCGATGTTAGAATCTCGCCCGCGGTAACGGCTACCAACTTGGACACCGCATTTTCCCACCTCCTACCCCCTATAGGATAGCGATAGAACGAACCCCTCTTCGCAGCCAGCTCACTGAGTTTTGAAACCAGGATCCCTAGTCTAGGATAATTACAAGTTTGGAAGGAATAAGGGATCGCTATTAGTTCTTTTACATGATGTCGAAGATCACTAGTTGCGAACAAAGTGGTCCGATATGCTTGCCAGGGCACGCATGGGAACGAGTACCTAGTTCTGGGGACGCCTTGACGTATTGGCTCTCAGTTTTGCTTTTTGTTCTGTTTACCTTTCTAGACTTATGGAGTTAGCAATTGGTTGGAGGCGAGGGAGAATGTATTCAACTCCCGACCGACCCAGTAGCTCAAAGATGCTTTATTACACACGGCGTCTATATGTAGATGGTGGCGGTCTTGAATAGCTACTGCCTACCTAGGTAGTTGAGTAGCAAACCCGTTATTGTTGTACTACATAACCGCCTGAATTTCAGACCGCGGGCAAGAAAGAAAGAAGAGGGTGAGATGGCCGAGTGGTTATGGCGCTGCGTTCAGGTCAGCTGAATCAAAATTTGAAGAAATTTCGCAGTGGAGCAATCCGCGTGGGTTCGAGTCCCACTCTCATCAGCATTGGTTTTGCTTGGAAAGATTCAACTTCTTTTTTGTTTTGATATGCCCAGGCAGTGGTACAAATGTTGGTTGGGTATGGTGATATAGATAAGTGTGTGACGTTGATTGAATTTTAAGATATACAGTTGTGACGACGGTCTTGGTTTTCGTCTGCAGCAACCCTTGATTGTGTTCGGACATCTGTCCCATCTTTGAGATCTTCTTTCAATCAAGCAGTTGACATAACTTCTAGGCCTTTTATCTGCGCCGGCAATGCTCTAGCATATATCGTCTACATTACCACCGTCTACCAAACTCAAGCCGCTAGTGATGATCATCATGGCATCTAAACGATCGCGCAGCCCAGAGCTGGTGCCAAACCCCTTCATCAAAAAGAGAAATCTAGAATGGAGCATTGATATCACTGGTTTGCCCCATGATGCTGCTAGCTCAAGCAGCTCCGATGACGACAAAGAACCCTCGCATAGACAAGATGAGGAGCAACCAACCACCTCCGCCGTCGAAGCCGGCAAAGCCAGTATAGACGACCATCTCAACTACTTCAGTACGCGTTTACAAGAGACTGCTGTGTCACCTTTCCCTTCGGATACTCCTCACCTCGCTGTGGAAGGGTATCGGAAATTGTACGAGGCCAACGCGGGAAGTTCCCAGGGTGCGCACTTCATCATGCATCAGCATGACCACCCGATTGCAGGCACGCATTACGACCTACGGCTGCAAATCAATGAGACGAGCAGTGCGTCATGGGCCATCATGTACGGACTGCCCGGGGATCCGAATAGCTTTCGGCTGAATCGGAATGCGACAGAGACGCGGATACACTGTTTATGGGCAAGTAATGATTTCTGTAATGCTTTCACTATGTCACCGACGAATACACTAACGAGCGACAGAATCATCTCATTGAAACCGGTTCCCACGCCACCGGCTCTCTCCTCATCTGGGATACAGGAACTTACACCATCTTGCCAACAGAGCGCAAGAAGTCACGAGATGACTCGCAATCTTCGTCAGATGAAGAAAGCGAGGAGCAGCAAATGACAGAGCAGCAGAAGTTGCATCAAGCGTTTGCAGCGCGGAAGATCCGGATACAACTTCACGGCACTCGCCTACCAACACCATATGTGTTATATCTACGTCTAACGCGCGAGGAAGATGCCGCAGGCCGGGCACGCAGCACCCGGGTCCCCAAAACGCGAAGGCGTCGCGGGGCTCCGTCTACGCCCTCAAGTAGGACAACCAGATCTGCGAAAGGCAAGAACACCCCTGAGTACACTACGAGCTCAGACTCTGAACCGGGTTCTTCCTCAAATCGCTCCCGAAGAGGCGCTGGAAAGCAGCCGGAGGGTATTGGGACCGGTAATGACGAAGACGACTCAGAAATCGTGCATGCGGCCGCCGAGCAGGTGAATGAAGGCGAAAAGGGTATCTCGGCGACTGAGCGCGAATTACGTGAGCTTGAAGACGAGGAAGTCCGCAGGACCAATGCGTACCCTGGCGCGACGAACTCGATTGGTAGCGTGCACCAGCGGCGGTGGTATCTATCCTTAGACCGCGAGGCGAGTGGGTTCGTGAAGCGACGGAGAGAAGGAAGGATTGTTTGGGAAAGTGCAGATTCTGATTCAAGCTTGCCGATAGATCCTCTTCAGAAAAGAGAAGACGGTAAGGGGAAGAGAACGGATGAAGATGAGACTGCCGTCTCACGGCTGACCTACCCCTTTTACGTTCGCGGCGTCGAGCACGAGCGAAGTGTGGTTACGGGACGGCTAGGTAGCGAGGTACTGAGGGATGAGGGCGTGACTGAGTATGTTGGTCGGAAGGGCTGGCAGGCGATTTTGAAGTAGGCGCTAAGTTCTTGCGCCCTCGTGTACCGCCGTTACCATTACAAAAGCGTGCCTAGTTATGAAGAACCAGCCTATTTCATGGGAGTCATGATAGCGGTGACTGAGGACAAGCTTAGTGCTCGAATTTCACGCTCTATTCCTCGAATACTACAGCCCAATCGCTGATACCTTCCGAGTTCCCCGGAGAGAAACGCATCTACATGAGATCATATCTAGCGTCCAGATTATATTACTTGGTAACCATATCAGCTGATTCTTTCCTATTGCTCGTCGTGCTAGAGGTTACCGTACGGCCTGCTAGAGGTGTTCAAGATACGCACTAGCCAAGAACTATACTATAGAGGATGGTTGCTTTGAAAACGTAATACAAAATACGAAGTATGAGTTTAAATGAGAGTCATCGGCGAGCGCGATACAAATTCCTTCGCCACCTTACCTCTTCTTCCCCACGACTCGCGAGCCAAGCTCCATAAACACTATCTGAAGCCTGAGTCGTAGCACTCCCTTCCATAATGCCGCCAATATCCATTCGCCTCCCAGTTCGATAATAGAGCATCCCAAGTTGCCGTCTCAACTCACAATAAGTCCTTCTTGATGATGCTAGCGCCCAGCTCCGCAACCCCATAGATAACTGCTTGGGGGTTCGCCGTTGGCTCTAGGGGAATGATACTCGCATCGCAAACACGGAGGTTAGAGCACCCATACACGCGCAGTTTATTGTCCACCACGCCACCCATGGCACGTGGCATCATGGAGCACGTGCCGGTGTAGTGGTAAGCAGCATCCACCGTACGGCGAACATAATCCTTTGCCAGTTCCAGGTCCGTGAACCGCTTGGTATACGGCTTCAGATATCGTGTGATCGGCTCCGCGCGACTAACGATGCCCTCCGTGAAGCGGACCTGGCGCGCGAGCACCTCGAGGTCTAGCGGGTGGGAAAGATAACGGCAGTTGATTTGCACGCCATCGTTGGTGCTGGTGTTTTCTGGCTTGGCACTAGTTATATGCACAGAGCCGCGGGATAGAGGGTGCGATAATTCGACTGCAACTGAGATGAACTTGCCAGGAGCACGATAGGTTCGGCTGGGGGCCTCGAAGGGCGCATATGCTGTGCCGAAGACGTAGTTACCCACTGCTCCTGAGGGGTCTGTGAGGACCGAGTGCACAAAAGCTTCGTGTGCCGCCGCGAAGGCTGGAGTGGTTGCTGGGGAGCGAGACACATCCGAGTTAGGACCCAAGGTGGTGCCCAGCAGCTGGTCGAGCTCCTTGCGTCCATCTTCGGCATGGAACTCGGGCAGCGGAAGTGGCCATGGTAATCATATTACTAGTACTCATTGGGCCGGTCCCTTTGGTCGTATAACCTTGCATAGCGGCCGCAACAGCGTTGGGTTCCTGGCGAAAGAGAGCGTCGAGAGTATCAACGTCGTCGCGTGCTTCGAATACCAACCCTGTAAACAGATGATTTTGAAGATTTTCGCCCACGTGTGGGTTGCCAACTAGGACATCAATTTCCAGACTCTGTAGCAAGTCAGCTCCCCCTATTCCCGAAAGCTCGAGGAGTCGGGCTGAGTTGATGGCGCCGGCAGAAAGAATGACTTCCTTGCGGGCTCCGATAGTTTCAAAAGCGCCGCTCTTAGAAAAGATTTGGACCCCTTTGGCGGCAGCATTCTCAGTGGATGAATGCTTTTCGAGCAATACTTTCGTCACTGTCGTCCCTGTTCTGACGGTCAGATTCGGTCTGCTACGGACTGGATCCAGATATGCATTAGTAGCATAACTCCTCTGCTTTGTTTTAGAATTAATAGTCTCCGACGCGATATTTGGTCCGCCAAGACTCCCAGAGAGAGGGTCGGTTGTCGGATATCCCACGGATTGCAGGCCGTCAATCCAGGCTTTGTCCCAATCACTCTCAGGTACGGCAAGTGTGACCTGGAGAGGACCTTCACCCTCGGTCACACCCAGCGGCTTATGTAGAGTAAATGATCTCTTCAGGGCCTCTTGGTATGCGGCAAAGTCCCAGCCTTCGTTGCCCAGATTTTTCCATGCTTCTACAGTGGCTTTAGACGTCGAGGTGAAGAGGAAGCTGTTGATAGCACTGGAGCCTCCTAGAGCCTTTCCCTGCGGGATTGTGATCTGCCTTGTGAGCTCTTTTTGGGGGACCGTCTGGAACGTCCAGTCAGCTGGGGAGTTAGTAAGTAACGGCCAGGCGCCGGGGGTCAGCGTGGTCGCGTCTGCGGTACGGTCTTCACCGCTTTCAAGAACAATAACTTGTAAGTTCGGGTCTTTAGAGAGGCGATTCGCCAGAACAAGGCCTGAGGTACCACCGCCGACGATGACGATATCGTAGGTCTCTGAAGACATTTTGATGTGGTCTTGGTAGAAGAAGATCGTAGGGGGTTCAATGACGGTTTCATACAAGAAGAGAACGAAGATGCTGAAGATCTGAACTGTTTCCTTAAAAGCCATCGAGGAGATTAAGGAATCCGCGCATGACAGGCAGGAGCCTGCTTGTCAGGAAGAGAAGTCTCCTTGACGGTACATTGGACCAACTTACCAACAGCATTTTTTTCTTGGCCAATTGGAACGCAGCAATCAGTGCTCATGGACTGGGGAGAATGCAAGAATGCAGCAAACCAACACATCGAACGGATCGCGAGATTTGTTGTGGTCTGATCATCTCAACTAGTGCCATGATTCCTACAAGCCGATACTGTCAAGAAAAAGAGAAAAGGGGTGGTGCGGGGAACAGCGCCGGGGCGAAGTAGCAAAAGCCGTTACCACATTCCACCAACAAAATTTCCTTTTTGAGGTTTTTGTTAGTGATATTGCATGAGAAAAACATACGGTCGAGCGTTGATTCTCGCTTGTCTTGAATGTAGGTTCTAAGTGCTACTAAATTAGATATTCCTTCCGAGTCTTTGAACGGCTAATGGCTAACTTCCTGCGGCAGGTGGTATGTTGAAGGCAGAACAGAGCAAAGACAGGTATGGAATATGGGCGAGGCTATTGTGACAGCCTTTGGGCACAAGCCTTCCACTATTGATGTCCATTTGTACCGACTACTGCGGGAGGTAGTAACACAATCTGCAATAGTCAACACCATCACGGCTGATCGGGTCCAGCCAGGCAGATTTGTGGTGTAGCTTTTTACCACCGACTTTCCCCGCCACAGCTCAATGTTAGTAAAGATTGGATGGCGTAGTGCCACAACCTTAGCGACGATATTCGTAATCTCCAGCATATCCTCCCACTATTTCCAACATTTGACTGTGCTCATTTTCTAGAAGTGTGCTAGGGGGGATAAGATATAGCTTAGAACTAAGCTTACTTAGTTTCTCATTGTCCAAGAATGGCAACGTTGCTAAATTCACATTCCTCTCCCCCTTATCGAGGAGTCCCAAGATCTATCGTCTTCACGTACATTCAAGCCATCTCACTATAATATCTCATATCATCCCGTTCAACCTCTGCTGTCCCTATTCTACAGTGCCAGATGTCTTCGCCTTCGGAGTCTGCAGAAACGCCCCAGTGGCTTCATGTGCGCAATAGACACTCTGATTCGACGCCTATTTCATCCGTGCGCGCACGTGCCTTCATAGATAGCTTCAGTTAGTCTTGTATAGCTGGGCCATATGACAGCCGATATATGTACAATCAAAAGACTTTCAGTGATTGTTTGAATTGGTGATACGCGTTTCTGGCGGAAGAGAAATAAGAACATTCATTATCACCCCTTCCGTGCCTCCCGGTTGGCCGAGTGAAGCCGCTACTTCTTTTAAGTGACTTGACCTGCAAGTCCAAAATTCAGGTTTCAATGCTCACTGGTTGTTATTACCGAAGAGCAGTGTCAATGAGCCCCTATTGGTGGCACGACTGCTGATAAGGCAAGCATTGGTTAATCTACTCTACAGTCAGCATGGATTAACCACTATGGCACCTTGCGCCAAACTTCGCGATTTCCGTGGCCTCCCAGAAAAGCAAATTGGGGAAAAGAGCGAGGCATGCCGGTCACAGAGGCGGCTTGCTTCGATTACGTTGCCGCCTATTTAGAAGTGCTTAACCCCGCCCAAGTAATTCCTCTGAAGGAGCCCATGTCAGCTAGATACCTTACAATATATACTTGAACTATCTTTACATCGGCTCTCGTCTACGTGGAGACTAACCATATTCATTGACATCTACGAAGCCGAAGGAGAAGACTGACATTAACCCCTAGTCGAGATGCTACTGTTCATTATTCTCTTCCTAGCAATTGTGCCTCCCATATCATATAGCCTGCTCGCTTTATTAAACAAACTACTTGTGCATCCCGCAAAGTTTCCCAAAAGCGTTCCAGTAGTCGGCCCTCGCAAGCAGATTTTAAGCGTAGCCAGGGCGTCGTTGCGACAGATAACTGGAGGGATCCAAACCCTACTGGACGGATACAGCAAGGTATCACATGTCATTAACAATGAGGCGAGAACACTAATTTACATACTATATCAGCACGGCCAACGTGGCAAGCCTTTCGTCGTCTACGATCCAAGCGGTCAGCAGGAGCTGCTTGTGCCGGCCGAATACATCAAATGGCTTTGTAGCCAGTTGGACTCTAATCTCTCTGATCATGGTGTGCTCCAGGAACGTCATGCTGCGAAGTATTTAGATAAAGATATTGAGTTGTCCACGTCCAAACAGTTTTTGGAACGTCTGATTGGCGACCGCCTGAATCGTCATCTGGATAAGCTCCAGCCGCTATTACACGAAGAATTCCAAAAACATATAGACGAGGCGTACGGCAAAGACGAAGAGGAATGGAAAGAACTAAACGTGTACAGGGGCTTCGAAGACATAGTAATCCCAACTGTGAGCCGCGTATTACTCGGTCTACGATTATCTCGCGATCCGCAGATCTTCATCCCGTTCCGGAGATACAGCTTACTCTTGGGGCTGGGGGTCCTTTTCATTGGGGAGGTGTCTCATGTCGTAAAACGTATGTGAACCCACGGTCGGCACTGAAAATCAGAATCGCAAGATTCTTGAAAGAGGATCAGAAACTTGAATAGCCGCTGACAATAGTACAGGGGTAGTTGCAGGGGTTATAAACTTGCCCCTACGGTACTATCGCAAAAAAACGTTGGCCGCTCTTACGCCAGTCATAGAACAGCAGCTTGCGCTTGAAACGGACAAGAGAAGTGATGCAGGAGAGGCAAGCAAGCTTCATCTGGCATGCAGCTAAACATTCAGAGAAGAGTATCGTAGGTGGTGTAGGGACTGCCAGTAAGCTGGAAGTGATTGCGGAATGGGTCATGTTGTTGGTAAAAACAGTCCACACCTAAACTTCCAGGTGCTGTTAACATATGAGAGACTGATGTCTGAATAGGGGATGGCTGGCACACACGCCACAATCATTCAGGGGTTCAACTTGCTTCTCAACATAGCCAATTGCCCAAAGGAGTGGCGAGTAGTCGAACGACTTCGTGAAAAAGCCCACGAAACACTGACCCAAGATGGTGACTGGGCCAACGAGTCAAGCTTCAAAAGATAGGTCCTAGCAAATAGCGTAATTCGAGGGAGTTTGAGGTTGAACCACGTTACAATTTAGGGTCTTACTATAAAAAAAAGTCATGCCGTCACCTGGTTTCCAGCTTTCCGATGCCACCAGCATGCCTAAGAGTGGTTGGGTTGGAGCGCCTGTAGTCGGACTTCACCGCGCCGAGAGGTACTATCCCAACGCCAATGTGTTTCGGTCTTTTCGCTTCGTCAGGGAGCTTTCACCGAAGGAATATGCGAAGGCCACTTCGTTTGAAATGAACTTGATGCTGCAAAACCTAGTACTACGTATCTCACCTTTGGGTACGGCCGAAGTTCGTGGTAGGTTTCATTTGGCACTGTCTAGCTCGCCTTTGCGAATTCATCTTACTGACAATACAACACACACAGTCCTGGCCGCTGGTTTGCAGTTTTGACGTTGAATATGATGATGGCCTATATCATCCTCAACTACACCATCGAGTTTACTGGCCCGATTCCTCCAACAAAGGGAATCGGCGATGCACCGCTACCTCCAAGGTCATCCACTTCCCAATCCGCAGACGAAAGCAATCGAGGGAATGAGCTATGGTTAATAGGTGCGCCGTGAGACTGAGCACTCTTACAAAGGCCTTGCCAAATGATTCAGTAGATACAAGAGGCGAAACTAACACTAGGCTAGAACAGAGTACCGTTTCCTTCACAGGCCTACGGGCATTTATAAAGAATTAGTTCCAACTCGACAACGGACTGAGCTATTCGAACAAGAATATACAAGGGGATCAGAACAACTAGAGTAGGGACCTATTAAACCAAATACTCTTATGAGAGGCAAATAACACAAAGCCCTGTAGCAAAGATAGCCAGGCCATTAGACGTACATTCTAGAGATTGCAGCCGTTCACGAGAGGCAGCAAAATCTTCAAGTACTCTTCAACCTAAGAGAGGACTATGCTAACTAATATGATATTCTAAGCACTTACTGCAAGTCTTTGTTCCAGTTGCAGACTGCACAGACTACACTTTCAGGATACATTAGTAGAGCATCCTGTACTGTTTGATATTTCTTTATCAAAAAGTAGGCAAGGACGTGAGAGATGTCCGGTTAAACATAGGGGCAAGGTATTCGATGTTTAATCGGATACCAGTTGACCACGTGCGTTAATAGCGACTAGTGAAGGGCAATTGTCATGTTTTCACCACACTGAACAGGTACGAAATACCTCGCTGTTGCCAGTTTCACGCGTTCACCAGGCGAACGCGTTTCTGTAGTCTCAAGTTGTATAACTGCCTTGCACACCCCCGCTCGAACGTTGAGAGATTCATCACATCGTTCCTTATTCACTTTTCATCCACAACCCTACGTTAAAACCCTCAAAGCTCTGCATTTGTTGACCGCGCTGCCGCTACGTCTGAGACTATGCCTCCACAGCTCTCAGAGATGAAGATGGAGGCGAGCAAAGAGCAAGAGGCGAAAGAGAAGGTGACTGAGAACACTGACAACAAATTAATCCAAAAGGCGCTCCCAAACTTGCCAAACTCGACTCAGATATTCAAGAAACTTCTCAATGACCCCAAATCCCAAGCACTCATGAAGCCTTACCAGGGACTAGTAGGTATTTGCAACGAATATCAGAAGCGCATGGTCTCCTGGGTTTGTCGGCCGCCAGGCCGTCCTGACGAAGGCGCACATCTAGAGTGGCCAGGCTACACAGGCGTCGGCTTGAAGCTCGACTTCAAGCTCGAGATCTATGGGTACAAGTCGAAATGCCTTGTTGAGAACACTATCTTCAGCTTCTATCCGGGAGCAGACGACCTCAACCTTACCCCAAAGCAACTCCAAGCGCGAGCAAAGATTATCTCACTGTACACCGAGCTCGAGGGCAGCGAGACGCCTGTTGACCACTGCCTCATCACAAAGTTCATGCGCCTGTTCGACCAGTACTTCTTCTTTGGCGCTATGGCCAATAAAGGATGTCCCCCACGCACCAAGTGTGTAGTGCTGGAGCAGGTTCACAAGTCCAAGGTCCAACCAGCGGTACTGGACGTGGCCAACAACGAGCTCGCCAAGCCATTAGCACTTTGTCGTACTGAATATATCCGCGGCCTTGGACCGTTCTGTAAAATTCACATCATGGGTAAGGGCTACTATAAAGACGACCCTACAATGCAACACAGTGCATTGGAAAATCCCACATTGCAATTCTTTCTGGAGAATTTGATTCACGAGATGGTGCACGCGTATATCACCCTGTTTATGTGCAGGTGCAAACCATGCTCGCTCGACACGCCCAATACCGACGGCTTCACCGGCCATGGACCGGCCTTTGTGAAGCTGCTGGCCTGCATCGACCAGACCCTGATCACAGTAAGTTATCTACCCCTGGAGTCATCTTCCTATTCCGCACCCTCCTGGTCAAGAATCCCCTTCTCAAATAGCAAATGTGTTGCGGCAGCACACAGAAGTGCCGAAAGGAAAACAATGTCCATCTTGCCTGAAAGAGCAATTACTGACTCCAATGAACCCTAGTGGGACGTGGGCCTTAGAGCGGCGAAGGAAGGACACAAGAAGGCGATGGAGGCAGGCGAAGGATCACCCCTGTCCGACCAGATTTTTGTGTGTTGTATGAGAGAGAGACAGGCGCATCTGAACTACATCGAGGCACATGCCGCCAACGCGGAGGAGCAAGATACAAACAATCAGAACGCCTTCGAGGACACGGCTTCCGAGGACACGGCTCCTTGGACAGAGATGTGGCCTGTGACCACGCAAATGTCGGAGGCCGTCAAAGAAGTCATGGAACCCCGAGCAGGAGGCCCGTTCCGCCCTATGAAAGGGCTCAACTACACCGGCAATGATACTAATGTCTGCTTCGTCGAGCCTTTCAATTACGGGGCCAGAGTCAACCCGGACAAAGTCTGGGAAGCGGCAGATGTAGTCCAGGCGCTCCTCGAGCGCGACGTGGCTAAACCCAACGCGAAGGTCAAGAGCTGGGCCAAGAATCATCTGGTCAAGAACAATCTGGTCAAGAATCATCTTCATTGGCCAAAACTGGGCAAGAAGAGCGATGCTAAAGTCGACGAGAAGTATTCAGTCCACAACTGAAGAGACACATCCATCCGGCGTTTGCACGATCTTGTGTGCAATATTCGTTTGTCTGAGCACATGATCAGGATGGCAACTTGGCATCACATTGCATAGTGGGAATTATTGCTTTTCACATGGATTAAGGTCTTCCTATAAGAATGGCGACTACTCGACAGGAGTTTGGTCAGACGGAGTTCCATGGCGGACTTATATGAGTGTTTATGGATTTTTGAGGATTACAGGACTGTTTCGACACGTTTCGATATGTCACGAAGATATCACGAAGATATCACGAAGATATCACGATGATGATGATTATGATGATGACATCCACGATTTGTCATTTCCATTGCTTTTGCCACAAAAGGAATCAACTGTACATGAGAATAGGTATAGAGTGAGGTACTTGTTGCGCTCTCACATAGATAGTACCTATCTATTTCTATTAGGAACTCTATATTCATGGCATCGTGAGCTCGACATCGTGAGCCCAATTTCTACAAGGGCATGTGAAATGTCTTCCTACACCAGGAGGACATCTCAGCCATTATTGTAACTTGGTATCATCAGCAACTACATTATGATGCCTGGCTTTCTAAGTCTCAGGCTTGAACACGCCATCCTTGCATAATAGCACAACCTTCTTGAAAAATCGCCTCCACTCCAAGGGATCACCCTTGAGTTTGACAAATCGAACCTCGAGAAGTTCCTGGGATTCGGGAAGATAATACTTATCGAGCAGTATCTCACCATGTAAGCCTTGCTTGCGGTCGTCGATAGTCTTAACCCTAAGCGTAGCCACGTGGTCTCCCTGGCCAACATGAGGATGTGTCGATGGCAATGGTACGTTGAGGTTATGCAGTGCGTCGCTCAACATCTGCACCAGGAGCTGAGGGGGCATATGTGAGAAGAAGCGGGTGAAGGCATGTGCTGGTACGATATCTCGGAACTTCCTTGCACGCTGTGTCAGCGTCATGGGAACACTAGGGGTCTGCGAGAATTGGCTCATGGATGGCTCCTCGGCAAGAGCATCGAAGAAGTTAGCGGACTGTGTAGCATTAGGTGGAAGGGTAGCATCAGCCTTTGATATCGGCTGTGTTGAGGAGATGGCGTGCATTCCGGTAGGGCGCAGAGTTGGCCGTTCCCAGTCGAAGAGGACATCGTTGATGGGTGTTTCAGGCTGGCTCAGAGCCATTCTGGGATGGCTTGAGTGACCGTCATCGACATCCATGGCATCTTGAGATGGCTGTGAGGGCCGTTGTGATGCAGGAGGTTGTTGGCTGAAGTCGATGTGTAGATTTTCAAGCATCTTAGTTGCTAGATGTATTGGATCAGAGATTTGGCCATCCGCTGTGAGGAACCTGTTATTTCGGGTATACCAAGGATGTTGTCGGATCTGGGCGAAAGAGAATCGTTTTCTGGGGTCGATACTCATCATACCCCTAAGTAATGAAAGTGCATCTAGCGGAATCCTCTCCCAAAGAGTATCGGAGCTGCGGCCGTTCGTCTTTCTATATTCCTGAAATTCCCAACTCTGTGCCGTCGGCTCTTCCCATGGTGTATTGCCCACCAGTAATACGAATAGGATAACGCCACACGACCATATGTCAACTAGCTCAGGAGCATATTTGACTACTTCACTAGATCGTTTGGCACAAGCAAGGACTTCTGGAGCGATATAAGGGGGGCTACCGCACATCGTAGCGCTTAATTTCTTCTGGCCTTTGTACTCGAACATGGTTGCCAGGCCGAAGTCTGCGATCTTTAGATTGCCACTATCCGACATAAGGACATTTTCTGGCTTGAGATCGCGATGAGCTACGCCTTTGGAATGCATGAAGCTCACGCCGCTGATGAGTTGAAGAAAATAGAGATGTGCGATGTCCTCAGTAACACCTACGTCGGCTTCAATCTTGTCGAAGAGGTCGCCTCCTTCAGCATATTCCATGGCTATCCATCGCCAGACGTGATCCTCGCCAGTGGCGAACCACTCGATCACGTTCGGGTGCTGGCCAATATGGGAATGAAGGGAGACCTCCATAGCAATCTGCTTAGCAGAGATGCGGCCACTTTTGAGTGCATATCCCTTATGAATCAACTTGACGGCAAATACAGGAGAAGTTGCATCTAGAGGCACGGCTTTCTTGACCCTGGAAAGCGGTCAGCAAGCTAACCAGGAGGTAGAAATAACTGCAGAGCGTCTTACGATGCATATGCCCCTCTTCCAATCGTTCTTGATATTATCCTGAACGGTAGATCGTTCGGTAGAGGGTCTAACTGAGACTGTTCCATAACGTTCAGTACAATGCAAGCCAACGACACTAATGAACCATTTCACTTTGTTTCACATCTGCAAATATTGGGAGATATATTCTCTTTCGAGGAAAGTGTAGAGACCATCTAAAAAATCCACGACGATACCATGCGAAGAAGGGTAGTGTGCAGTTGAACCTAGAAATAATCATTGCAGCTGTCATGGTTTAAACTCACCATACTGCTTAGCGTGTTTGACGCGTCTAGACGCGTCTGAAAGTTAACTAAATGGTCAGAATAAGCTGCCCGGGTAGTATTGAGACACGGCCACTGTTGTTGTTTTGTTTGAGAATGAAATTTTCTGAATGGATTTCGTTGGTCCTGGAGCTCTGTCTTCTCACATAATGGTAAAGGGCGCTTCATTGGTAACTGTCTATGGCCGGCTGCCAGAGCTATGGTCGCGATGCTGCCGGCCCTCGGGGTATCTATGACTGATTGGTCCCACAAAGGAGAGCCAACCCCACTTAAGCCATCAAAAGTACCTATCTGATATCTCATGGTCCATTCTGGGCAGTGCCATAGCGCCCGGGTACTTAGCGATACCCAAACCTGACTCTGTGCCTGCCAATTTGGCGCCGATCTTATCGTTAAAGCGCATCATAGTGGGCGGTTGCTAAGGCCCGGCGGGGGCGGGCAACCAAAAGTGCAGGTGCAAGGGGTCTAGACTAAATGGAGGTCGTTGCTAAGCTCATGTTGTTTACACTACAAACCTGCCTCGACTGAATTAAAGCTACGCTGCAGTTTATTAAGTGCCCTCCCCTTCCTTGTGACTTCCTCATATTATCACCTCCTCTTCCTTAGACCTTCAAGGTATTCTCACATCCCCCGGGCAATATTCCGCACTCTATAGTGTCAGGTTCGTACACCCTAATTCCACCCTTCGCCGATTCCCTGCGTAGCACGTACAGATATCCTCTTATTGGAATTGAATCATCCATGTAGTTCTACTCATTAGCTGAGAATGACTATCGCTGGTGATACATGTGCAGCGACTGGTATTACGGGTATTTGAGGCAGAAGAGCTTTTGATGCTAACAGCTACCGCATTCCAGGCCGACTTTGTTCTCCTTTGAACTTCTACATTCCCAACGCAGCAACTCGGTCAAAGCCTTTTGTCTCTGTTTATTTAGCTATACTGTGGAAAACAGCACCTCCGCTCGGATTCCTAACGTACGACCGTTATTACCAAATTAAATGGATTACACCATGGAGGACTCACAGAACTCGGCTCCGGGAAGCGTCCAGGCTTCTAAGCTTGGCGGTACTCGAAAAGGCCCTGACGCACAGAGCGTTACGAAGAGGTACGAGTGTCCCTATCCTTCCTCTATAGCATGCCTGTGTGCCGAGCGAATTTGCTAACAATGGTCTACCCACAGACTCCAAACAGAGCTGATGCAGCTGATGACCTCTCCAGCTCCTGGTGTCTCAGCTTTCCCTTCGGCGGATGGAAACTTGATGTCATGGTCGGCGACGATCGAGGGACCCGACGACACTCCTTATGCCGGCCTTACCTTCAAGCTGTCCTTCGCCTTCCCCACGAACTACCCCTATGCGCCGCCGACAGTGCTGTTCAAGACGCCCATTTATCACCCAAATGTTGACTTTTCAGGTCGCATCTGTCTGGATATCCTGAAAGATAAGTGGACGGCTGCCTACAACGTTCAGACCGTCCTGTTGAGTCTGCAGAGTCTCCTCGGAGAGCCCAACAAGTGAGTGTTCCGCCAGCACTGATGCATTATTTCCTGTACCAAGGTCTTAGAGTTTGAAACTAACTGCTTTTCCATAGTTCATCACCACTGAATGGCGAGGCTGCCGAGCTCTGGGATAAGGACGCTGAGGAGTTCAAGCGAAAGGTCAAGGGTCGTCACCGCGATATCGGTGACGACTAAGCTACGAAGAAGAGGGTTGTATTATAAATTGGTCAGTAGGTCTCAGGCATCGATTGTTCTATTGGCATGTTTTGAGGCCTATCCACTAGCATTGGAGAACAGGAGTCCGTTTAATAGCCCCTACCTTTATGCGTGGGCGGCGACCGTGCTTGGGTTCTTGTTTTGGTGTTGTTGCCTATGACTTTTGCATTTGCGGTTGGGCTTGATACGGTTGAGATGGATATTCGTTAGCATACTGGCACGGTGGGAGAGCAGTTTACTTGTCAACAACGTCACCATGACCTTCGAATTGCTTGATTTCCTTGCCGTGCATCGAATACGACACAGGACCATGATTTGCAGATTGTAGCTACAAAATTCCAGGCCACATCTCTCAATAAGGAACTAGGAGGGCGCACTGCCACGCATCGCCCGTGCTGTGACTTCAATGCGACGATTTTATCTCATGGCACCAGAATGGTCAAGGGAGGAAGGAGTAGGCCGCCTCCCACTCATCACACTGCAATTCTGTTGTCGAGCCCGTAGGTGCTCACACGTCTTGATTCATCGACTAGTGAGGCTAAATTCCATGAAGCCAGGAGGAACTCCGAAACCATGCCCTACATAAAACGTGCCCATCCGGTATCTTCTTCATCCGTCTTCCTGTATCGTGCGAAGAAAAGACCCTTTTTTACTCTGCTTTGCGCCGCTTCGTTTGATCGTTGGTAGACTACCCTTCTTATTCCTCCACGACAACCGTCACCAGACCCTTGGGGTTCTTAACGTTGACGGCCTGGACGTAGCTGTAGAGCTTCTCCTTGGCATCCTCCTCGTCGTTTCGTCTACGGCTGATGCGGATGCGTAGTCTGTATGGGACGCCCTTGATACCTTGCTCCCAGACCTTCTTGTTCAGTTGGGGGTCCAGGCGAACGTCAGAGGTACCCTGTGAATCTGTGGGTTAGTCCCAGCTCCAGCAGATGTATATAGCCACTCGGGTCATCGTTCCAAATCCGCGAAACTAGAAATATGTAGGAGAGTGATGTCGTACCATAGCCTTCTCGGCAAAAGCCTTGATCTCCTTGATGGCACGAGGGGCCCGCTTCTTGAAAGTCACACCATGCATCTTTCCAAATCGTCAGCATTCCTCCCTCTAGTAATACGGCCAACATCTCCATGTGTATATTGGCCCAGTTGACGTACTCTCTTGTGCAGGTGGATTGTGTACTCGCGAGCAACGACCTGCTCGATGGCGGACTTCGCGGGCTTCTTTCCCTTGGACGACATTTTCTGCAATCCGGAATATTAGTATGCGAATTAAATGGCGAACGATCTCGTCTTGTTACGAGGTGGGCGGCGTCCTTACTGCTGTTGGTATCTGGGGTTAGTTGTCGAGAAAGGTCGCGTTGGGTTGAATGTAGATTCTCTTGCGAAATTGAGAAAAATCCCAAGACCAGATGTGGGAAGCTGTGGGCATGGACAAATTTCGGTAAACGAGCCAATCAATCCTAGGGTAGAGGGGAGATGGTCTGTGCTTTTTGAAAGAGTTGTTTTATGTGTGGCTTGAGAGGGGTTATTGCTACCTAGGTACCTAACATCTGTAGTGTGGCTTACTGCCCATCGTTAGGAAAATACCTAGGTACCCGCAGAAGTTACGTAGCACCTTGGCACTGCAAAGACTCCAATTCTTAGCGGATTTTTAGCGCGACAGGCAGCGTGCATGCTACTGTACCTACAGTAGCTAGTGCTGAGATTACTCGCAGGAAGAACAAACACATGTTAAATGTCACCATTTCTTTGAACAAACAGTAGTTCACATGAGTGTCATTTCATTTCTCTGTTCACACGTCAAAGTTTAAAATTTTGGTAAAAGATATCGCTCTGAGCCAATTGGTTCATTTTGAGTCACCTGCCCTCCAAATGATGTCCTACCTAAGTAACTAGGTAGGTACTGGCTGCTGTGGCTTGTGTGGTGCAGAGCAACAAATGGGGCACTCTGATTGGACGCTCAGGCGTGCTGCCAGATGGGAGCAATTTCAGGGGACAACGGGCAACGGCCGACCACCATCGAGATGGAAACCTGTCGGGCCATCCTTCACTAAAACCTTGCAGATTATGTGACTTCATTCATGCCTTGACAAAACACCGTGATTCCAACCCAGCCCACTCTGTGTGGTACGCTGTTTCCTTCGTTTCCTTCACCGCGCCGGTTCTCGAGGCTTTTCGCCAATTGCTCTGGAAATAAGGGCAACCAAGTAATAACACGACACGCCTGGACTAACATTTTACTCTTAACACTACCACTAACCTCTCGAGTCCCTCATTTGGCACAACAATTCACTCCGCCGCGAGGACGCCCAATAAGACAACGCAAAGCACGAGGTGCTGTTGCATCTTTAATTAGCAGTAAACATCTATTAACTCCTTGGTCTCAATTCGGCACAATGGCGTTCCAAGGACGTGCTCCGCAGGGTGAAAGCGACCCGGCCCCTTCGCCGATGCCAGACCTACAGCGAAACCGGTTGCCTACGCTTTTTGAGGTCCTGAGCCGCAGAACTCATCCTCCTGTCGACCTCTTCTCTTTCTACATATACATGCGTGACCAGCAGCGATCGGTCGACTACCTAGACTTCTGGTAAGTCTGTAGATGAATACCCGCCGACTCGTGCTCAAGACTCACTGTTCTAGGCTCGATGTTGCGCAACATATGTCACTCTGCCGCCACTATGTCCGAGAACTACGAAGATCTGTATTAGTTGGAACGCCGGATCTGGAGAAAGAGGAGTCGAGAAGATCCTCACGGGTATTGGAAGCGATTGGCGATATCAGTGCGGGACCTTCAATGGGAACCGAGAAAGAACGGGAGCAAAACGCACAAATGTCGGCATACCTGCGAGATCAACCTGCACCTAGTGCGATGCACGATTCACCGCAAGGCAGCCAAGAGCGACAGATGAGAGCTAGTACGCAACTGAGCTCTCAGGGCATTACTTCGGATTCCAATTCTCCTGCACACGCCGTCGCACGAGAGGATATCAGGGCATCGGCCGAGAAGATCCTGTACACCTTTCTCCTTCCCGGTGCTGAACGTGAGATCACGCTTCCCGGCTCCATCACTTCAGACATTACCACTGCGATTGAACAAGACGGACGTGACGATCCTGAAGTATTCGATGTCGCCAAGGATTACGTCTTCCAAGCGATGGAGCGAGACGCATTCCCTGGGTTCTTGAGAGCTCGTGCACTTGGTAACTTGGTACCACCTACAATCATAGCACGATTGATTATTGGACTTGTTGCTATGTTCGGTGGATTCTGGACTGCATTCATCCTCATTTTCCTTGATGCCTCGCGTGGCACCCGATGCTGGGTAAATTCGACTCCTTCCGGGCTTTGTGACCCGCGTGCAAGTTTACTGACTTCCATCAATAGGAAATTTTGCCGTTCACAATAGGCGTATACTGCCTCTGCTCTTACCAGTACTCTCTGGATCCGATCATGGCTCTCCTTGGCCTTACTGAATACACACCTTTCTCCTTCGTACGGATTCGGGAGCCTTATGTACGCAAGTTGCTAGTGAAGCGCTCCATAACCGTATTGGCGGTCACTATCCTAGTCGATGCCGCCATCTCGGTGCTTTTCATCCTAGTGCCTGGGAAACGCCTCTGATCAACGATCGAGTCGGCCGGTTCGCACCGCATCCTTTTTAACGACGTCACGATTGGCTTATCTGCTTTGCATTGTTTTCTTGCCTTGCCTGTACTCTTGCATCACCTCGTCACCATGTATTCTAGATAGCGGGTTTGCTGTCATCGAATCTTTCTTTGAAAGAGCTGATACCGGAGATATTGCGCTGAGCACACATTTCTTTCTTTCTCGTCGTAGGATCGTACTCGGAAGGGGTTGGGTCAGGGTACCCAAACTTCGGCAGCATAAATAACCTGGACGAGAAAACATCTGTTTCGCCTACAAATACCGACGACCTTAATCTTCAAGAGTTGAGCTTTCTGAAATTTCAGCCTCACATCACACGCATGCAACATCACTTTTCATTTCGTCAAAATTACCCATCTGATTCTAGAGCACTTGAGGCTTGATGTTCTTTCGCCAACCAGATTGGTGTGCCGGGTTGGGTTGTACCCTAGGGAAGGATAGGAAAATAAGAGGCGTGGTATGCGTTTGTAATGTTCACAATATTTCGAAATTAGAAATTTGTACTCAAATCGGACAACAAGGATGTCTTTGCGCGTAGTGATTAAGACGAATCTTTCTCTATACCTATGCTAAATACCTAACTCCCGTCACCCGGGCCAAGTCTCTCATACCTCATGATGTTAGCTGTTGTCTAAAGCTGATGCTGCGGGTAAAGCCGCGGCGTCTGGTAGTAGCTTCATCAGTTATCTCATACTGATTTTCCTCGGCTACTTCACTGCCTCAGCATGGCATGAAGAAATCTTGACCCCGCCGTATAGGCAATATCAGCCCAGCATCCTTAAACACACTCTCTCCCTAAACTTGCCTAAGCCTCTCTGGTGTGTGTGTAAATAGATGCACAGCTAACCGTATTTTGTATCACTCTTTTATCGCGAGGTTCAGCCAGAGCCCGGGTCATCTAGTGGCTTACTCTTCTTCTTCGGACGAACGCTCAAATTCAAGCCTTCCTATAGCTTCCGCCGATTTGCCCGCTTCTTACCCGGGCCGCCGAGAGCCGCACCACCACCGGCTCCATTCCCGCCCTCTCCATCGTCGTATTCATCGTCATCCACGTCCATAGCCTCGTCGTCGTCCGCGCTCGCTTCGAGGCTCCCGCTCCCTCGCTTTCCAAACCGCTGCCCTTGCATTCTCGCTAATGCCCGGTTCAAGAAGAGCCCGTGACGCTGTGATGTATAAGGGCCTTGCTCGGCGGCGAGTTTCTCGTCTTCGACGAGTTTGGCTGTCTGTTCGGCCCAGACCTTCTTATCGTTGTGTCGCTTTGCCGCGGCTTCTTTGATGCTTGCGATCTGCGCTTCCAGGTCGTCTAGGGTGGAGTTGCAGCGTTCGGACCACTCGCGGAGAGAGTTCAGCGTTGATGGGGTTGAGCCCGGGGCTAGGTCACGTAACGGTGAGACGGAGGAGATGCGTACGGTGCCGCTCCGGGGATCTAGCTGTGCATCTACTAGTCCTGCGTATATGGCGCTGATGACGAGGTTCTCGACGGCGCGGGCATCGTGAAGAGAGAGGTTCTGCTGTAACGCGGCATAGCTTAGGTTATGTGGGTTTTTGGCGAGTGTGAGCAGGGACAGCTGTCGTAGCTTCAGTGTCTGGGCGTCGTTGAGAGGCGGCAGATTTGTTGTGGATACGTAATTCGCATATGTGCCATACGAGAAGATCTCGAGTAGCTTTAGATGGGACGCGTGGTCTGGGAATTGGGCGAGAGCTTGTATCTGCGGCGTTTGGAGGAGCTCTGAGAATACGTATGTGTTGGCGTTGGATGTCGCTTGGGTTATGAGGTCAGCCGCTGCACGTGGTACAGTTGCTGATTTGCTCAGAGCGAGGAAAGGCTTCGGGAGACGGGTAGTTAGCTTCGTGGTATAATGTAGGTCGAAGATAAATTCATGAGTTACTCACCTCCAAGGCGTTCAGAGCCTTAGTCTGCTCCATGGTGGTTTAGGGAATTATGTGTGATATCGCTTGTAATATTGCCTGTGGTAGGCCGGCTTTAGCATCAGCCTCTCCAGGGCCAATGTGACGAGGCTGGTGCTGCTGCTAAGCTGCGAATGGACAGCCTGGCAAGATGCTACCGTAGGAAAACGAAACGGGGTGAATGGTATTGACTAGAGCTGCTGGGAGATCATCTATACCGGGGCCGGGATGTTGACGCGGAAGTCCAAACACTCGTGAGATCAGATAGCTAAAAGTACCTAAGTATTCTCGCTTATAGACTGACCAGCTATAAAACAGTGCCGTTACTTGGGAAACGTGCTGGACAAATGGGACGCTCGGAGGGATCTGCTGTGCAGTGAAGATGAAGCAAGCCGAAGTGGGCTGTTGTTGGTAGGGCGTTTGTAGATTCACGTCTTGGTATCACACTTGTTTGAGCCCCAGGTCTACCCAGCTAGTCCGTAACGCGGGGTTCTCTAAGCTGCAGGGGACCTAGCGGGATGTACCTTCTAGCCTGGTACTTGGCAGTAGCCTCACTTAGTGCTTTTCAAGTACTAAATAATAGCGACCACGTCTGCACTATGTCTAGAGACGCGAAGTCGAAGCGTCAACCGTTTTACTCTACTGTAGTTCTATGTAGGTATTTCTACAAATCATAGTCAATATTGCTAAAATTATTCCAGGGTATACCTAGGCTTAGCGTTGTGAAAGGTAACAAGCGGGTAGAGAACTACTACCTAGGTAGTAAGCTCCAAGCTTAATGTTAAGGAAAGTCTCTAAATGAGCACTATTTGAACGACAACCATTCAGCAGATTATGTTATTCCGACGACACAATACGAAGCAAGTTGGTACTGTATCTACCGCGTTTGGGTTGCGAATTCGTGCAACATAAATGGCTTCAGCTTGAGCCCACTTATACTAGAAGAAGCTGTTAGAGAGCCGGGATGCCAGGAGAACAATACCGAACACGATAAATTGATTCCCCTACCATACGACCCCTACCCATAACGTTTTTATCCACTTTTGTTTCGTCAGACGCAATTATCCAGAAAGCCATTTCCCTTTCACCCACTCACAGAGCTGACGACGAAATTCATCCTCCCCCTTAGCCATGGGACTAACGATAGCAAGACCCCGGCAGTGACACGACGTGTCCTCTCGAACAATACACGACCTAAATTACCGCTTTTGGAAATATTGGATGCCGTACGTAAGGCTGGTCATGAATAATGACTTATTGTCATGGAGCTAGAACTTCTCCGGTGCTACGGCCGACGTTGGTGTGATGGCCAGACCTGTTCATGGTGCAGCTGTACCTGGCCTTATCGCCTGGGTGGAATGGGGTGTCGTCGTCGCCCTGGACCGATTCGGTCTGCGGTCTGCGAAGCCCTGGGAGTTGCGTAAGAAGGTGTAAGTATCTTTTATGTCGCATCTCTATGACCAAGCGCTATCCATGTACCTATTTCTTCCATACTCTATGATTACAAACCAATAAGAAGAGGGAAGTACTTGGGTTAGGTCCGAGCACATGTGGTGTACAAGGATTACTCAACCGCAAGTGCAGGAGCCACCTGACCCGAATTGGGACTGGAGGTCAATAAACTGCGTCTTGTCCCGCCCAGGCCCTGTCCGCAAGCCCGCCAAACCCGAGACAGGGACCCCTGTATATCTGCGTATCTAAGTCTCTGATCGCCCGACTCAGTTGTTCCCCGACTTGCTTATTTTCCGCTCTTCCGCATCGCATCTACGACCTATCAACCAACACCCTCACTCATCCTCTACTCTTCCTTCGCACAAGGGCTGGCTTCCTCTTTGGTGCTCTTCATGGGCTCGTCACCAATCTAGTTCGATCTAGTCGGCCGCATATTCAGCTCCAAATCTTTGTTTTTGTAGCCGTTGTACTACTCACCAGTACCACCCATCCATGATGAAGTTGATCCAGTAAACTGCGCGCGCCAATCCCATCGATCCGTACACAGACCCTCGAATATATAAAAGTCTTTTCTGCGCCATTTCCGCCCATCTGCAACCGCCTTACGGCGCATTTCGCCATGGCTCCGACATACATCAAGGTCTCTCAGAGGGAGCCTTCGGGCTCCTTGCTCGACCCTTCGCCTACTAGATGGGCTACCACGACTCTGCGGGTCGGTGGTATGACGTACGATGCCCGAACTCCCCGTGAATTAACTCTTCGCTTTGTAGCTGACTGTCTGTAGCTGTGGCGCATGTACTTCGTCCGTTGAAGCAGGCTTCAAGGGAGTCGAAGGAGTCGGCAATGTATCCGTGAGCTTGGTTATGGAGCGTGCTGTGATTATGCACGACCCCCAACGAATATCGGCCGAGCAAATCAAAGATATCATCGAAGACCGCGGTTTCGAGGCTGAGGTCCTTTCCACAGATATACCCTCACCGATGGTGACGCCAAAGCATCCACCTGCATACCATGAAGAAGACAGAGGTCCTCCCACTACGGTCACCACCATCGCTGTTGAAGGCATGACTTGCGGAGCATGCACATCCGCTGTGGAGGGGGGATTTGCCGATGTTAGCGGCGTCAAGCACTTCAGCATATCGCTATTGTCTGAACGGGCGGTGATAGAACATGATGCCACGCTGTTACCCGTCGAGAAGATCATCGAGATAATCGAGGATCGGGGTTTCGGTGCAACGTTAATCGATAGTGAGGAGTCCAAACCCAGGAAAGACGTCGCATACGAATATGACGATACGAAACCTTCCTTTGCCATGACTACGGTTGCCATTGAAGGAATGACTTGTGGTGCTTGCACATCGGCCGTGGAGAGCGGGTTTACTGGCCTAGATGGCATTATACGCTTCAATATCAGTCTATTAGCCGAGAGAGCTGTTATAACACACGACCCGACAAAGGTGCCCTCAGAGAAGATTGCCGAGATCATCGAGGATCGAGGTTTCGACGCCAAAATACTCTCAACCGTGTTTGAAAGCTCCGATCAAACCACGTCGTCCTCGGCCCAGTTCAAGATTTACGGAAACCCGGATGCTGCTGCCGCCGCGGGCATCGAAGAAGCTCTTCTAGCTCTCCCCGGCATTAGCTCAGCTAAGCTTAGTCTTGCTACCTCTAGGCTGACAGTATCCCATCAACCTGGTGTCACCGGCCTCCGTACAATCGTCGAAGTCGTTGAAGGCTTGGGCTTCAACGCATTAGTTGCCGACAACGACGATAATAATGCCCAGTTAGAGTCTTTAGCGAAAACAAGAGAGATCCAAGAGTGGCGGCGAGCATTCCATATCTCGCTGGCATTCGCCCTCCCAGTCTTCTTTATCGGCATGGTCTTCCCAATGCTTATCCCTATCCTAGATTTTGGCGGCATAGAACTTTTCCAAGGCCTGTTCCTAGGAGATATTATTTGCCTAATTTTGACGATACCAGTTCAATTCGGCATTGGAAAGCGCTTCTACAAATCAGCATATAAGTCCATCAAGCACGGATCTCCAACTATGGACGTTTTGGTAGTTCTAGGTACATCCGCTGCCTTCTTCTTCAGCATATTCGCTATGACGGTCTCATTTTTGTTCCCGCCACACTCCCGGCCAAGCACCATTTTCGACACCAGCACAATGCTGATAACATTCATCTCGTTTGGACGGTTCTTGGAAAATCGAGCCAAGGGGCAAACGTCGACAGCTCTTTCGAGACTCATGTCGCTAGCACCATCCATGGCTACTATTTATGCGGATCCGATCGCGGCAGCGAAGGCTGCGGAAGCCTGGGAATCCAAGCCTGCCTCGGGAGACTCCAAGGAGACCACGCACGAGGGCAACGCGTCTGAAGAGAAAGTGATTCCTACTGAACTTATCTCGGTGGGCGATATTGTCATTATTCGCCCCGGGGATAAGATACCCGCAGATGGGATCATTGTTCAGGGCGAAACGTACGTTGATGAAAGCATGGTTACTGGTGAGGCCATACCAGTCCAGAAGAAGAAAGGTAGTAGCGTAATTGGCGGTACGGTTAATGGCCATGGACGGGTTGATTTCCGGGTCACGAGAGCTGGCCGAGACACGCAACTGAGCCAAATCGTTAAGCTAGTACAGGATGCGCAAACGACTCGGGCACCGATTCAGCGGCTTGCCGATACATTGGCCGGCATCTTTGTGCCCACAATTCTTATTCTGGGTTTTGTAACCTTCACCACTTGGATGATCCTCAGTCACGTATTGAAGGACCCGCCGAAGATATTCCTCGAGGAGAGAAGCGGTGGCAAACTCATGGTCTGTGTGAAATTGTGCATCTCCGTAATAGTCTTCGCTTGCCCCTGTGCCTTGGGCCTAGCCACTCCCACAGCAGTCATGGTTGGCACTGGAGTTGGCGCCGAAAATGGAATACTCGTCAAAGGCGGAGCGGCCCTGGAGACGAGTACCAAGATTACGCAGGTTGTTCTCGATAAGACCGGAACCATCACATACGGGAAAATGAGTGTGGCTGTTGCAAAGTTGCAGCCTCTTTGGCAAGGCAACGATTGGCGTCGGCGCTTGTGGTGGACCATTGTGGGACTAGCTGAAACTGGCAGTGAGCACCCAATAGGAAAGGCCATTCTTGGGGCTGCTCGCTCCGAACTTGGTCTTGATCATGAAGGGACTATTGAAGGCAGCATTGGCGATTTCAAAGCTGATGTTGGACGAGGCGTCAGTGCTACTGTAGAGCCAGCAACAAGCGCCGAGCGTAAACGTTATCGCATTCTGATTGGAAGCGTCCGCTTCCTTCGTGAGAGCAAGGTTGACGTACCGGAAACTGCCGTGGAGGATTCCGAAGAAATTAACGCGAAAGCGAATGCTTCGAACAAGTCTTCGTCATCTGCTGGAACCACGAATATCTTCATCGCTATTGATGGTACTTATGCTGGCCACCTTTGCTTAGCAGATACCATCAAAGACGGAGCCGCCGTAGCAATTGCTGCGCTGCACCGTATGGGAATCAAAACAGCTATCGTCACTGGTGATCAGCGATCGACGGCTCTGGCTGTGGCCTCCCAAGTCGGCATCGACGCTGATGATGTCTTTGGTAGCGTGTCCCCTGACCAGAAACAGGAAATCGTTCTTCAGCTTAAGGAGAAGGGTGAATGCGTCGCTATGGTCGGTGATGGTATCAACGACTCCCCGGCTCTAGCCACCGCTGATGTGGGTATTGCCATGGCTAGCGGAACCGACGTCGCCATGGAAGCTGCTGATGTTGTCTTAATGCGCCCCAATCAATTGATGGATGTTCCCGCAGCGTTATGCCTAGCACGAAGTATCTTCACTCGAATCAAGCTCAATCTTGCTTGGGCGTGTGTTTATAACCTCATAGGACTGCCTTTCGCCATGGGCATATTTCTACCTTTGGGTTTCCATCTCCACCCCATGGCTGCTGGTGCAGCTATGGCTACCAGCAGTGTTAGTGTTGTTCTCAGCTCCCTGCTTCTTAAGTTCTGGAAACGACCTGGCTGGATGGACGAAGCTCTCCTCGCAGAAAAGGGGGGACTCAAGAAGCGGGGACGTGGCTGGGGTGTCGACAGAATTATTACTCGAACCCAGGACTTTGCTCGCTCTCTGTTGGGCAAGAACACACAAAAGCAAGAAGGCTACGTACCTTTGGCTACTTTAGACCATGCGGAGGTATGAGGTCTAATTTGGACATAACACGCCTGACGAGACATGGTATATAACGCGGTCTTGGTATTGTTCGATATCAAACTCATTTTTGCATGCTACATAATCCTCCTTTGTATATACAACCCTACCTTAGATACCAATTGCAAGTTCATATGAAACCTATTTCTGGTATAGTCTCGATAATACCATCTATGTCATAGCTTTTTAGAGTGAGACGTGTTGATACGAAATACGACAGTGAGTTGGCCCAGTGAAGTTAAATTCCTGTTGCGCATTGCCACATGACGGCCAACCACGTTCATGAGTCAAGAATAAAGAGAACAGAGTTCCAAGCTCCACATTCCCATATTCAATCTTGACATTCAGCTTGTCTCTTGTCGCGAAATTGCAACCCTATCAAGCTTTATCACACAGCGACTGCCAAGGTAACTACTATTGCCAAGCCCCTCATTACCTAGTGCGATATTTCTAGATTCTTCCGTCTCAATTAACCGTTCATCGCGATCGCGATCCTCGTCATCTCATCTTCTTTTTCCTTTTTTCTCTCGCAATTTTTGGAACGTGAACAACATAAACCGTCCATCGCCATGGACCGTCTACATAACTCCCTCGCGCTACACCGCTTCTCAATAGCATCTCTCCCATGGAGCGCATCCAACAGGAAAGGAAGCGGTGCTCTCCCCATCGCCCTGCTAGCCGTCATCGCGCTCCTGCCCGCTGCGTATTCGGCGTACGTCCTGCGCCAGGCTGCGCGGCGGACGAGTGCTACCGCGAGTATTTCGCCACCGGATCCCTTGCCGGTTGACGCGCAAGATGATGACGATGATGATGATGCACTGATTGCGATTCCGCCCGCTGTCCGCGCTGCGTTGGACCAGTACGTCGTCGCGAGGGAACGCATCGTGTCCGAGGCTATCCCGCTGCGGAAGATCCTGCCGGGATTGCGCGCGGGGTTGGAGGCGTGGGAAGGAAAGGAAGTAGATGGAGGGGAGGGGGATAGAAGTGAGAGTGTGAGTGGCAGTGTGAGGAGAGGACTTCTAGAGACGTACCTGGCTACCACCATGCGCATGTTCACGTGGACGCCGCAGGCCCTCGCCATGAAACACATGGTCGCGCGGCTTCCCGATGGCGCGGCCTACGCGGGGACGTTCGCCGGGTCGTATCTGGATACGTGCTTCTTTCAGGCTAGGGATCGCGTGTACGGGGTGTATGTTGTTCGGGAACGCGTGAGAAATAAGAGGTGGGAGAGGGTGTTGCTTGATTTGAGTCCGCCTGAGGGGTGGAAGGGACCTGTTGTTGCCGGGGTTCTGGATTGTGGGTTTGTGCTTGGGGAGGAAAGGGGGGAGAGGGTCATTAGGTTTGTTAATGAGACTGTGTTGTGGAGGAGGGAAGATGAGAAACCTACGTTGCTGGAGGGTACGGTTTCGAGGTGGTTGCATGGTGCTATGGTTGGGTGGATGGTGGTTAGGGGCGTTGAGGCCGTTACTGGGGAGTGATGACATGAGGTGGCTTGTACATTGCTCGGAAGGAGATTGCGCATTTCTCTTTTGTATGTTTGATACCCCTTTTGTAGCCAGTGTGGACGGTGAGTGTGGTTTAAGGATTATCGTCAGTTTCTATAAAACACCCTCCTCAATGCATCATAACTCTTGTTTACAACTACTTTGTATGAATAGGCCAGAGGCCGTATATCAAAGGACACATACTAGACTTTGTGCCATGCATCTTAACAGTAAGCTCATGAACGACTTTCGACGAGAGTTGAATGTAGTGAAATCACATGTTCTCATTGAAACACTAAGACGTGGTATACAAAGTACATTACATGCCTTCTTAGGCTCGATATAATTATTTCAGTATGATAGATGGCCTTAACCCTTATACCGAGTAGCGCTTAGGAAAGAATATCAGATAATGATACACTTGTACAGTAAACCATATCCCTATACAATTACGAAGGCGGTGGCAGTACCAGCTGCTCGTCGTCTCCCCTCACTTCAACAGTAGCCTCCTTCCCTTGATAAGAGTATCGAACATGTAACACCTTTTCTTCAGCCGGTTCCGGGTCCCAAAATCCGAGAATGTAACTTTTGCGTACTCCTGAGGGTATGAACAGCGCGCCACGATCGATGAGCGCCGCCACAGCGACAGTAACATCAGCAACCTCTGCAGCGCCCCAAGCGGCTACTTCGCCAGCATCACGAGCCTTGACGCCGTACTTGGCACTCAAGATCACTAGACCGTTTCCCATAGACTCTAGCTTCTGCTTGTTCTGGACAGCTGGTGCCATTAGTGTCATCAGCATGTCAGCTTCTGCCCGGCGTTTCTGGATACATTGCTGCTCTCGCAAAGTGGCGAGCAGCTGCTGGCGTCGTTTCTGGCGATGGAACCGATCCCATAGCTCCCACAGCATAAGACTTGCAAAGGGGATGATAGTGGTTAGTAGCAGCATTTTCCATTTCATGTTGGAACGTGAACATAGATAGAATGGGATATTGATACGTTGGCCCAGGCGCGACCAGTACACTGACAAGTGTAGTAGGTATCTACCAAACCCGACCTCGAAGCCAACCTTGGAGAATCGTCCAACTCGCTTTAGACAGCGTAGGGCTAGGTAACCGGCGTTAAGCGAGTCTACTCCTATCTCAGCTTCCATGCGAAGTGGGCGATGGGTGACTCTGGTTGTCTTTGTAGAGAGACTGTCATGAGTCTCGGCCGACATTGAACGAGGCCGGTAAAGTTCGAGAGCAGCAAGATTTACATCTTGTGCATACTTGGCGGAAACCGAGTAGTATCGAGGCTCAGCTAAAGTAGTGACAGTCCATACACCCTCCTCAACCCTGCCCAATGCCGTGTCTAAAGCGCAAATTCCCTGACCGAGGGACTGGTTCGCCAAACAAGATTCTACTGGTTCGAAAGTGCCACGGTTCTTGAAGGAAATCTCAACTCGTGGCTCATTGGGCGTTAACACTCCATTCGCCAACAGACTGAGCAAGCCACTACCAAGAAGTCTCCGGTTGGACCTTGTGAAGTCGGTAAAATAGCGACAAGTCTCGTCTGCATGGCTTCGCCAGTCCCCACTAGCTACGTGTAGTAGTAACTGACCACTTGCAGTCGGCCTCTCTAGGGTGGCGGCTAATCTGGGAAGCTTTCTCTCCCACAGGGCTTGTTCAGTCTGTAGCCTCAAGAGGCTTCTGTGCCGATCGAATGGTAAGACTATTGGCTTAGAAAGTCTCGTAGCTGCGGTTGGGCATGGGAGTATAGTCGACCCGATTTCAACTACAGTTTCTTCCTGGCTAGAGCAGCTCTCCGATGCTGATGCCTGCGCAATGCCTGTCGCGCCACGACGAGGATAACGCTGAGAAATGACGTGTCTCAGGTTGATGCCAAACAGGAGCTGCAGTAGGCCATGATGCAGCAAGACGAATCTATCTCGATTCGGAAAACGAGGAAAGCTCGGTTGGTAATGATCCAATCTGAGTGGTACAGGCGTACGGTCTTTGAGTAAGCCGTAAATAGATCCATGAAGAGTCATAACCGTACCACCCAGCCGTCCAGTATTCGAGTATGTCACATATCCCGTGTCTGTTTCTTTATCCCCATGTGTAGTTCGTTTCTGTTGTAGCCACTGGGTCGCTCGACGTAGTTGGCCGTCGAGTTCACTCAAGTCGATATACGTCGCATGTCCCATCTCAAAATGAACAAGTTGAATACCGGCCCCCGCTCGAGTAGGGTCATATTGCCCATGACTTGCAGCTTGTTGGAGATTGAAGCTGGCACCCAGCTCGCATTCACTTACTGCTCTGTCGAAACTAGCGAGGCTTCTCTTCGTGCGAGACACCCGACCATCGTACTCAAGGTGTACTTGGTCATTTGCAAAACCAATATTCGCGAAGCTCCCGTTATAGCGAGCCAAGTCATATCTCGCTCCTTGGCAGGGATCAAGGAGCGTTTCAACGGCCCTCTGTATACTCGCAGAATAGGCCTCAGCAGCATGGCGAAGATGAGGAGGCTGTTGGCCAGGATCAAGAAGAGAGAAGAGCCTGAAGTAGGCTCGTAGGATGCTCTCAATTGAGGGCTTACGAGACATGCATAGAACATCATATATATCATCAGCTTCAAGGAGCGGTAACGCAATCAGGCCAAAATCCGCAGTCTCCTCGGCACCGGTTGCAGGGATACTGGCAGGGTCAAGTTCGCTGTTAAGATGACGGGATCTGATAGTAGTTCGTTCCAATATGGATGATGCATCGTCGTAGCCAAATTCATATTCCCGCCTGGTGGCAGCGAACTGTTCGTTCAAAGAGAAGCGTGAAGCGGTGGCTCTTAATGGCGAGCTATTGTACAAGCCCTGGTGAGATAGATATGATGGAGGTCTCTGAAGATCATCAGTATAGAGTTGAGGCAGAGTTAGAAAGATGTTCTTACGCTAGCGACTTCTTGACCTCGAAGTTGCCGA
The DNA here is from genome assembly GCA_022593225.1 of Xylaria sp. FL0064. Taxonomy (NCBI): domain Eukaryota; kingdom Fungi; phylum Ascomycota; class Sordariomycetes; order Xylariales; family Xylariaceae; genus Xylaria; species Xylaria sp. FL0064. Next base: position 39,099 of record JAJKLE010000063.1, on the reverse strand, counting down.
CCAAGTTGCGTGCCGTTTCCACCACCCCACATGGAGGAAGAGTCAGCCATGTGCACTCTGACCTAGAACAGTAGCTACAAGATCTATTTCCGTTTCAAATGTCAATTGCGAAGCCCCTGTCGTTGGGACTGCTTCCGAATATATTGTCAGCATTTGAGCGTGTAGATGAGGTGAGTCAGTGATAATATCAACGATAATGATAATAAGTAATTCTATGCCCTTCCCCTGTAATCATAGCTTCACAGACAATAGAAATAGAAGGTCTATTATTACAGGGATAGGGTCGAATAGTACCGCTGAGCACTCGATGTCGCATGATGTTTCATTATGCGACCTAGCCCGATGCCTCCCGAGAGCTCGGCGATCTTTGAGAGTCTACTACCGTTTCGCCTTGAGCTCTTCATAGCTGGCGCAGCTGGTTCATTGCGGATCACAGGGTCAACGCGCAAACCTAAATCGTAGGTAAATATGAATTTGAATCTCGCCTTCAATGATGATTATTGGGGTTATACGTAAGGCGTAATGGTACATGCTGCTCGTTAGGCTGCATATCAATATAAACGTGATGTCATCCCCTTACTACTAAAATACAATGGTCGTCGTAAACTCATACAGCAAAAACTCCAACCCCCCATGTTTCGAAAGCTGATCTATTTCCCGCCGGTTCCACTGGACTTTTGGAACGCTGAGGATGGTATGGGGTGTCCGGTCGCCGAGATAGCCTGGTCATCGACCTCTCCGCTGGGGATTGGGTTGTCGGCAGCAGCATGTAGAGACGCATTGCCGAGGTCATTGTCCACCGGCGGCGGCGCCTTTGATGGGATTGTGTTCATCTTTCCTGCATCGCCGGGAACTGTACACAGTTAGATATGACCGGAAAACGACAAGAAGAAGAGTTCCCCGAGGAGAAGGATGGCCACTACAACGACATAGATGGAAACTTACTCTTGGTGCCGTCCTTAGCCATGTCGTGGAGGTCGCCACCTTGGTGGGGATCTTGGTTGGAAATACCCGACATTGTTCTGAAGGGTTTGAGGTCTGTAGGGTGTAGGTATGTGTCTCTGGAGTATTTAGAGAGTCTGTTGCATCGGTTTTCAATGTTCAGTGAAGTATTGAAGTCCATCTGATGCTCTTTGTGGTGTTGGTCTTTAGTTTGGCGGACAGAGACGTCATTGGAATGATGTCACGACTATGTCATGCCGAACCCCCCATGGGCAGCATTGGAATAGCGAAACATCAAATGATCGACTACCTTGATGGCGAAGAGAACGAAATTAATTGTCAATGTACGGTTAGCTAAGAACTGGGGGGGATGTCGAACTGTCGCCCGGTATTGCAGACAACGGGCAACGCACACGTTGATAAGACGGGAACCCTTCTTTGCACCATCCCAGCACGTACAGTAGGATATTGCTGATCAACTACATGTACAATTCTCTTAGGCATCGTACATGTGGCTCTTGAATAGCAGCATTATTAGATCGTGGTACAGCTAGAGCGTCGCAAACTTAGGCCATCAACGTGGCTCTTTCTGTCTTTGCTCTTGGAGAATCAATGTCTGTCTCTAGAGTTAAATCTAAATATATTGCTCGGGCCCTTGTTATACACTTTCTGTAAGTTTAAGCGATGAGAAAAAACGAGGGGGAAAGAAAAAAGGAGGGAAACAGAAAAATTCAGGGGTATCTATAATCTAAGAGCCCATGACATCGTAAACATGAGAACTCATCCGCATCAACACTTAACAAACACCGCACAAGAAGTTACACCCGCCGCAAGCTTTTCTTCACCTGACTGAGGCGCTTTGGAAAGCCGTCGAGCTCATGCAAGCCCGATATTCGCACGATCTCAGGGCCTTCGAGCTCGCCGCGCCTCTCGTGCACCGGTAACTCAACCGCAGGCGGACTTCGCCATGGATCAGACGCGCGCATCTGCGGCTGCCGTTCAAACATATTTCCGTATTGGATTCTTCTCTCTTCTCGTCTTTTGACTTGATGCAGACGATAACCCAGAAATACCACGGCTAGCACGAGTAGGACGCCGGATATAGTACCGATAGCTATGCCGGCCTTGGCACCGGAGCTAAGATCGTCGACATGGTTGGGTGTTGGATTATTTGTAGGAAGAGCACCTAATCATCTATTAATTGGCGTTTCCTCCTACTGGTAAGGGCAGTGAGAGACACACTGTTTGAGGTGGGTATGGATGATGTTGGCGTGGAAATCGAAGCTTGGGTTGTGGATGATGAAGGTACGGAGGTCGAGGAAGAAGAAACAGCACCTATGGGCTTCTGCGACTGATCTTCATCCTCGCCGCAATTTCCATTTCCGTCGCATGAATAGCCAAATGGACAGCATTTATCGCCACACGTAGGTAAGGTTGCGGTCAGCGCCGTCGTTTTGACGACTGCTTCTGGGTTCGCCGCGGGATCCTGCAGACTGATATTGCATACGATCGGCTGAATAGTAGAACAGTCCGAATCCCCAGGACAACACAATAGCATGGTATCGCCAGCAAGCACATGGCATGTGCTCAACGTTAGGCAGCAGGAATCATGTGGTAATCCATCTCCTAAGCAAAAATCCCAGCCTGAAGCACATTGAGACATGATAGACGGTATCGTGGTCTGGATATCCGGGACAATTGACGCATGGGCTTGGTCATGAATGTAAGTTGAGATCCATATCTGCAATATCGAATTCCGAAGGAGTAAAGATGATTGAACTAGATACATTGGAACTACAATGTCAGATATTGGGTGTCGGGGGGAATGAACTGCTAGGGTGGGCGGGCTGTAAGCGCGCGCTTCCCCAAGCCACGACGTCTCAATGCCAATCGTCCTAGACTCCTATGCGCAACGATGATCTCCACGCTTCAGCATGCAGTATCTAGTCTGTTTTTAGGAGTTACTTCCTGTGGAGACCAGAGCCTAGACGGAGAGGTTTGGATGGTGTTCTGCAGAGTATTGCCAAAGACGGATAGGGGTCATCACAGGGAAGGGTGCCGCAGTCGACTCCGGCAAGGTCGGTCATATTACTCACGTCAGTCACTGCCTCCTTCCTTCCATCAAAATTGCGACCCTTGCGCCGTTCAGTGACAATGCTGAGATTAGGAAATTGGAGTTAGGGGCCCACGTCAACGGCTCCAGAAGTCCTGCTCCGTTTGGATCAGTGGTCACTGCGCGCAAACGAGCTGGACCATATGACCTTGCCGTCCTTACCCCCAATGTAAACGAGACGTTTCCCAGAGAAGCAAACGGCGACCCTACCTGCATGATATACCTAAGTGGTTACGGGGGTTGCCTAGTGAGCGTGCGCGACAGCCATTATGTGCCGGGTCATGACCAGTCGTCAAATGCGATATTCGATGCACAGAACGGGGCGAGATGTCAGTGCCAGCACGGAGTCTGCTCAGACCCTGTGTAGCGTTAGAAATATTTGAAAGTAATATCAGGAGTGCGTGTGTTGCGATCTTCTGACGCGACCCGATATCTATCACAAGGGCTGGATACAGGGCTTGGAGAATGACTCAATATGATAATAATATTCTATGAGCACAATGACCCCTGGCTATCCAAAAGACTCTCAGTCCCTTAGAGGATCAACTAATCTCTATATGCAGGAGTCCTACGGCCTCAAACCTCATGAGAAAGGTTTAGCCGCGTGTCTCGGTCCCTGAATAGCTTCATTTATCTACTATCCGAGACATACTGCAATTCGGCTTCATGCCTGATATGATGAATATAAATACGGAGGACCAATACAGCTCGCGGGGCCTTGGATAGGTGACCTCCCGTCAGTGCGTAGGCTTCCGTGCAACATTGTCGATGTGATATGTTCTGCATCTTCCGTTCTACTTGAATAAGATCTTGTGCTGTCCCATGTGGCTTTTATCTCTGCCTTGTACAAGATCCAGCCTGAAGTTATTACACGTCTCGTCTAACTACCTTGGAGCCATGCCCGTTCAAACTAGAAAGTGTGACTTGCAATATCTTACCAGCAGGAAGACCTGGATAAGTGTTCATGAAGCGTATATATGGTTAATGAACCTTGCTCGGTGGAATATCATCAACTCTAGTAGCTTACGCATTCAGCAGGTTTGCAGCTGCGAAGCACAGGAGTAATGTGCTGGCACTGGATAGCCGCATAGAATACTGCAAGCTGGCCACGTTTCTGACATCTCCAGACCCTCCAAGACCATACGTGTTTGATAGTCGCTAACGGGACAAGTCTTGCCCTCTTATGTATACCAAACAGGAACCCGTCCGCAAACATGGAAGAGCGCATGATGGAATATCCACGCTGCCCATGCTAACCCTGCTTTTCGTGAAGAGTTGCAGATGCTGCAAGGACCTTGTGTCCGAGATACCTCTATGAGTCTTAAGAGTATCAGTAATGAGCCGACGAGCGAGTTTGTATTTTAGCTAATGGGAAACATCTGATACGCATCTGTCGTTTGCCTTATTCTAAGACATTCCAGAGATGCTTGCGTCACTAAGTCATCATAAATGACAGTGGTGTATGAAAGATGAAGCGTTACACCAATTTCTGCCTATAGAGGGATCACGAGCAAGCTGCCCAGAAAAGTCAAGTACCTAACAGATAGGCACTGTTTTCGGGTCTGATAGGTCGCCTGATCGATCTCGAATCCCGCTGGATAGAGATCAGTTTTTTTAGTTTGATTCGTTTCGGAGCACATCCGTAGATACGCGACGAATCGTCTTCGTCTCCCGCACCCTGATAAGATCATGAATAAGTCTAGGCGATCGAGGTGCCACGTCCCGCGCAGCCTATTCTGCTGATTAGGCAACGGTCACAATTCCGTTTGCAGTTTACTACGGCCGACAGCAGATACCACCGCAGCCCAACCTGCAGCCTTGACCAATGATCGAACCAGAGTCTAAGATGAGAAGCAGGGACTAGGCTTCCAGGGACTTCTATGTTTATTATCTTCAACTTTCGCTTTTGCGGGAGTCTGTTGGCGAAACGTAGAGTGACTTCTCATATGAATAAATAGTAGGAAGCCATCCTAGAACTTGGCGTGCTACACAGCTTGATCTTTCTCATAAGAAACTGGGAATATTTAGGTGTAGCACGCCTCGAGTCAATATAAGTCGTGTTGTAGGCTGCCTTGTGTAGGGAGAAAAGACGGCTCATAGCACTTCCTTAACGATGACCTTCAACTTTGCGCCCGGTTTCATGTCCGAAATTCTTTTTCTTGCAGTTGTTTGGCTTGGCTTATCATGTCTTTGCTTTCCGTTCATGTACTGGTGCAAATACCCCTTAGGACGTACCGACTTCGTCCCGAACCAGGTAAAGAGACACCGACAGATTGCTGACTTCTCTTTCTGGGGCCAACAGGCACTTGAGAACCGTCTCAAAGTCAGAGCAAGGGCGAATGTTCGCCTCGTCACGGCATTCCACCTCAATAACTCATTCACAACTGATGATATCCATGTCCATCAGAAGTTTTTGAAAAAAGCGAAGCGTGTTATCCGCCTAAATCGTACGGATGACTGGATCCAACTCGATGCAGTGACACGGACAACCTTGGACTTATGCCTAAAGCACTTTAATGATGGGCTGCCATACATAGCTCTAGCACCCTGTAAGTACTGCCAGAGTCATCGTTTTAGTCCTGTCTTTGGGACTTTCCGTCTGCGTGGCCGCAAGGCTTCGCCTCACAGTGGTTCTGACCGTTTTCCAGTGGTACGAGTAGTCTGTTTCAGCGTCGCGCTTCACGTCTTGTTCAAGATTGACCCTTCGGAGATCAACCTCGATGAAGCACGAAAAGCCACAGAAGCCATTAATCGACTATGGATCCAGTCTAAGGACTGCCGATCAATGATGTCATTATACGATCAAAGAGTGCTCAATAATGCGCTTGAGAGACTGCTGCCGAAGGAATTTCCTTGTGACGATTGCGGCCACCCGTTAAATTTGATCATGCCAGCGTACGAAACACTGTGGCGTGTCGTTCTCCTCACATTTGTAGAGGTAGCAGGCCAAAATGCGAAACCTTGTACAGAAAAAGAGCTTCAGAACGCGATCGAAACTGTGCCGCAGTGTTTTTGCCAGGGGAACAGCTCTGAAATGAGAGCATTAGCAATAGCAAAGGTTCGCAGCCTCAAATCAGGGATCGGCTCCCTATTACGGAGTAACGCGTTGGTGTCGCATTGGCTTTTTTCTTGGGACTGACGATAAATAACAGGAAGGGTTGCGACTATACCCCCCAACCAAGCGCATTTATCGAGAATATGCCGTTGACTGCCTTATTGCCGCGGACGTGGAACGATGGCAACGGCATGCATATTTTTGGTCTAATCCTTTCGATTTCGACCCGACGCGCTTCCACAATTGGCACCAGGATGGCGCCATCAATAGTTCGGGGGATGACTCTTCGAAAAGACTGAGTTACTTTCCCTTTGGTGTTGGCCGACACACCTGCCCGGCAGCAGCAGGATTTGGCGACAAGATCATCACTCTTCTTGTTGTTGAATTCGCTCGACACTTCGGGACCTGTCAAACAGGTTTAAAGCTCCACACAAGCACTATCGCATTTTTGCAACACGAACTTTTGCCTACTGGTCGAAGCGATATGGAGAGCTGGGTGTTGGAGTTGGAAGCAAAAGGAGGAATTGACACCTCGGTCGGACCGAGACAAGACATGTAACTTGAAGTGATGCTGTTCTTCGCAACTTCACTCAAGGGTGGGCAAATTGGAATACAGTTGCGGTGCCCTTCTCCTCAAGATTGTCTGTACATGAAAGCTTCTTGATCTAACCAAACCCCGTAAATATCATAGCAATTCCAAAGAGCTTGGTACACTACGTTGCGTAGTATTTTTTTAGTGGCCGATCCTTTGCTGATTATCCATTTCCCCATTCCCCGCGCAGATTCGGCTACTGGTTCCAGCCAATACCCTGATCTTCTGCCCCGATCTTACATGTACAGATGCTGTGTTAGCTGCATTGTGCATGTCCGCGAGCCCAGATGTGGCCATTATGTAGGAGCAAATGCTTAATAAATCCGACCCTACATATAACGCAGATACTTGGATACCCTCGATATTCGCCAAGTATATGCTATGGCCCAGGCATTGGACCAGTATGTGAAATTGTAATTCTTTTAACGCTACACATGTACAGTGTACGTTAGCTTGGTTGCGGTGGCCACAAAGAGATCCTGCACTTACTCTAGTAGGATAGATCGACTAGCACGTCATTTAATGACGGTAAGTCGTTGATGGGCAAAATAAGGTTGCTTAGAACAAAACGGAGTGCGAACAACGTTGTATAACGTTCCGTGCTGACCGAAAGTCGCATATATGCCTAGGTCGCTAATGCAATTTCATGTTGTACTCAGGGGGGTTCCCTTCGACTTCTGATGGTCCAATAAATACTCGTTGCTACCGTCTGCCCCCGACCGCCTTCTGTAGGCATGAACATCTTTCGATTCAGTCTCTTACCATAATATTATGGAGAGCCCATCCGGAGATGAGAAACCGCGCCTGCGGGAGGAGCCAATTCGCGGTCCGTCAATCGAGGAAATAGTTGCAGACTTAGAGAGAGACACCGTTATACCGCCAGACACTGTTGATATCACGTACGCCCGCAAAGCCGCGGTGCTAAATCGAGCCATCAAGGATATTGGCATGGGATGGTATCAATGGCAACTGTTCATTGTCATTGGATTTGGTATGGAAAAATGTATAAAAATATTGAAACAGCATTATTACTAATTGCTGGGCCAGGTTGGGCCAGTGACAACCTCTGGCCTGTCGTCACTTCACTCATTCTTGTAAGCTCTTCCAGCCTTGTTGTATACCTTCGTCGTTCCAATTGACTACTTACTCCGTCATGATGGCACTAACTCGAGTTCGTAGGCTCCTATCACGTCGGAATTTCACCCTTCCAAGCCACCGCTATTGAGCTTGGCCCAGAACATCGGTCTGCTTGCCGGTGCCATCTTTTGGGGATTCGGCTGTGACATCTTCGGTCGTCGCTGGGCATTCAATCTGACGCTCGGTGTGACGGCAGTATGGGGCCTGATCGCTGCAAGCAGTCCGAACTTTGCGGCGATCGGTGTCTTTGCGGCCTTCTGGAGTTTTGGTGTGGGCGGCAATCTGCCTGTTGACTCTGCTATCTTCCTGGAGTTCCTCCCTGCGACGCATCAATATCTCCTGACGGTTCTCTCCGTTGACTGGGCTTTGGCTCAAGTCGTCGCTAATCTTATTTCATGGGGCTTGTTGAGCAACTTCACCTGCGATATCACAGACACTAACTGCACGAGGGCCGAGAATTTCGGATGGCGCTATTTCATGATCACCGTTGGCGGACTGACTCTTATCATGTTCATCGTCCGATTCTTCGCGTTCACGATTTTCGAGTCGCCAAAGTATCTTATGGGCAAGGGCAGGGAAGAAGAGGCTGTCCGCATCGTCCACGAAGTCGCTCGACGAAATAAAACGGAGTCTTGGTTGACTATTGAGCACCTTAAGGCGTGCGAGCCAGAGGGATATGAACAGCGTACCTCTGCTGCCGATGCAGTGAAACGCAAGCTGGAAAGTGTCAACTTGACTCATATTCGAGCTCTCTTCGTGACGAAAAAGCTTGGGTATAGCACTGGAGCGCTTATGCTCGTATGGGCCTTGTAAGTTGAATTCCGTTCTCTTAACTATCGATAGCGGGACGCAATACGCACGCCTTTCGGGCTCTCCCGAAATAGCGATAATTTGTGAAGTGGCACATTACGGAACCTCATCCCTTTCCGTTGATACCAACACCCCAGCTGCGAGACCTATGTACTGACAAAAGCCATCTGCAGGATTGGCCTAGCATTCCCATTATATCATGCCTATCTCCCCTACCTTCAGGCTATCCGTGGCGCTGATTTTGGTGATGGGTCAACATACCTTACTTACAGAAATAACCTGATCATTGCCGTGAGTGTTTTCAGTTCTTATGTTCTCATTGTTCATTGAGGAGCCGATGGAGCAACCATATCCATTGCTATCAACATCAATTCTCAGCTTCAAGCCTTCTGCCTTAAGCAATGCTGACATCATTATGCTGTAGGTCCTGGGCGTACCCGGAGCGATAATAGGAGCCGCACTGGCAGAACTGCCAAACTTTGGAAGAAAGGGAGCACTGAGCGTCAGCGTTGCTCTCACAGGCGTCTTCCTATTCGCTAGTACCACAGCGACAAATTCAGCAGCTTTACTAGGTTGGAATTCGGCCTACTCATTTGCATCAAACATTAGTCAGTAGTCTGCAATGCTCCTTTCTTTTTCTGGTCTTGTTTGAGCTGCATTTATGTCTAAACACACTCTATGAATCCGGTTCACTAACCTTAAATCCCGCAGTGTACGCCGTCCTCTATGCCTTCACACCAGAAGTATTTCCAACACAACATCGAGGGACTGGAAACGCTTTAACAGCTACCTCGAACCGCATATTTGGCATTTTCGCTCCAGTCATTGCCATCTACGGAAATCTCAACACTTCTGTACCAGTCTACGTTAGCGGTGCTCTGTTTATCGCTGCAGGTGCTCTTGTTCTGACTCTGCCCTTTGAGTCTAGAGGGAAAGCAAGCTTATAATCACACGTTGATATTCTCCATTACATGGGAACCTCGATCAGACTTGTTAATGCACTATTACGCGATATGAGCCTCTTGTTCTCACTAATCCCCTCATTTGCTATTTCTAAGTGGAGCTGGCGATTGTGAGTCCTATGAGAAGCATTTATACGGGCTCGGAGAGAAAGGTATCTTACCCGTCATGGCTTACCCCGCTGTATAAAAGGCCAAAAGATCATCTTCTTGAAAACAAGTTGAATAAAATTACCGGCGCTTCAAAGAAGAGTTAAGAACAAAAGATTATCTTGATGACCATCTTCATTATCTATTCAGTTCATCGTGGTAAATAATCTAGATCAACAGCGTAGAGACCGTGTGCCCAGTGCTTCCTGTCTTCCCAAAGCGCAGATTTATGGGTAGAATCACGTCTTATAGTGCTGAGTGAAGTCATAACGCACAGAGAACGCCATCAGCGCCATCTTCTTCTGAGCCTCAGGGTCATTCTCGGCCGCCTTGCACGCCTGCAAAACGGGATCCCTCTCCAGCAGAGTATCAGGGTCACTATCCGAAACGCGGCGGAAGTTATCACTCGACACTGGATTGATGACGTTCTTCCACTTCTCGATGCGCTTCTCGCTGTAGAGATCCAGGATAGACTCATCAGCCTTACCGTCCCAGATTCCTGCCAGGCAGTCATAGAGCCCGCCCACGTCGACGAAGCCGCCGGTGATGCCCATGCCGCCCCACGGATTGCACAGATGTGCCGCGTCGGCCGCTAGGAGGATCCGGCCGACGCGGAAGGATGGCGCGCACCGCTGGTGCATCTTATACGGGGACACCATCACTATCTTGTAGTCGCCCGGCTTCGGATGTCCAGGCAGCATCATCTCGTATTTCCATGCCTGGCGTTCCTTCATCTCTTCCCAAGTCAGACCGGGGCTTTCGCCGTAAGTTACCCGATACAGTCCGTCGGGTGTGATTCTAGCGGCCATCTGTGAGGAACATCCAACGTCAGACGTGCGCGGGTATATGTTGCCTCTCTGGAGTAGCAAAACTTACAAAGAAGTGCTCCGGATGTAATGTGAAGCTTGAGTCCTTCCAACCGAACTTAGAGAAATCGTAATACACCTAAAGCGCATTAGCGAAGTTCCCAGCGGTTTCCAGGCTCTCCCGATTTATCACATTCGCATCCCCCCGGCTTACATTCGTAGCAACAATTTGTCTTTCCCACGTGAAACCGGGGAAATTGTCGCCAAATAGCGATTTCCGCACTGCGCTCGTTGCGCCATCACACCCGACGACGTAATCGCCATAAAACGTCTTACGGCCCTCGGGGGTATCGACGTCGATCCACGCTTGCGTATCATCCTGGCCAGTCCCAACGACCCTATGCTTCCAGTGTATCTTGCCGTTATACTTAGTCAGGAATTCCTCTAGCATGAGCTCGTCCAGCTGGTCGAGGACCAGGCACGCCATGCGCAGGTCCTCGCCGTCGACGTCTGCCATCGAGGAGCCATCCATGCCCGTGATCACCGAATGGTCCTCCCACCGCCGCCAGCTGACCGAGGTCGGACTCATGCCGTGCCGGCGGATCTCGTCGATAATGCCGGCGCGCTTCAGCTCCGGAACCGCGGAGGAGCCGTAAATCGCGGCTCGCGGTTGCTTGTCTAGCTCGTGAGATGCCTCGAAGATCTCCACGGGAATCCCATGTTTGGATAGAAGGAGCGCGAGCAGCAGGCCGGAGGGACCAGCGCCGACGATGAGGACCTGTGAGGTATATCAGCAATTATAACGAGTAGCAAATATTTATTGACGACGATGAGTGGTTTTTCTCGTCATCTGAGTTGAAGCTTGCCTTGTTGAATGGTCGTTCCATGATAATATCGAGCTTATCCTTCAAGCAACCTCAGAGAGGAGTCAACCAGAAGAGAAGAGCAAGTCTTTTTCTGTTCCTTTTTCGGCGATAACAAAACCCCCTACGATCACCGGTTAATTAAGCAACTATATCAGTCGCCGGACACCTTCATTGGTACCAATCCCCTTTTCTACTGTTACAACTCCACTGCCGAGCGCAAAGCGCGGTTCATAAGACCACAGCCGAGAAGCTTCCCCGCAGTGGTGAGCCCATGTTGGGGAATAGCCCTGCATACCTAGGTAAGCAAGGGAAGGAGTTCGTTTTCCAGTCGCGCAGGCATCATGTCTGGCTGGCACAAGTATCTGCCGGGTGAATTTCCCTTAGGCATCTGGGGTCGTTCCCATCGCTGCAATGTGACGTACCAACGATGTGCTAAATGTCATCATCGTTTGCTTCCATTTCTCTAAGCTAAGTGTTTTGGTCATACTACTATAAAACGACAACTAAAGAGAAAGGCATATTTGCACTTTTACGCTGGGACTCTCACGGAATTTATATACGTTTAGGTCCCTTTTACGACTGAATGTGAACATAATGAGCTGACACTCCTTTTGGTGGTTACAAGTAGACTACGAATTATTGTACGTTGACAACAACCTTTCCGAAATGGCCACCACTAAACAGATGCTTCAGAGCCTCATCCGCCTTTTCAAACTCAAACGTGCGATCAATAACAGGCTTGATCCGATCACTTTCATACAACCCCAGCATCTCCTCGAAGCGGTCCTTAGGACCATTGAGAATACCCTTGAACGTGACGTTTCGATTCAGCGCAAGCACGTTGGCGTTGACGCGGTCGCTGGCGGTGTCGTGCTCTTTCCCCGAGAGATATCTAATGGCGCTGATGAGCCCGCCGAAGGCCACGCACCGGAACGACTTCCCCAGCGTCTGCGCGCCGCCGCATTCGAAGATGATGTCTGCGCCGCGGTCGTCGGTGAGTTCGAGGACCTTTTCGTGCCAGCTCGGCGTCGTCTTGTAGTTGATGGTGTGATCGGCTCCGAGGCTCTTTGCAAGCTCCAGCTTCTTATCTGAAGACGAAGTGACGATTGCTGTAATTCTAGTTTTAGATTCCTAAATCGCAGACTCATAACATCGTAGAGTATGTGTCTTCGCATGGAAATTCCGAGAAATGAAAACAAAAAGAGCGAGAAAGAGCGAAAAGAAAACTTGATTGCAACATACTCGATAATCCTAACGCCTTCGAAATCTGAAGCCCTGAAATCGAAACTCCGCCCGTCCCCTGAAGCAACACGACCTTATCCTCTCCGCGAAGAGGCTGGCCCATAGGTTGAAACGAATTGATGGCCATCCACGCCGTGACGGCCGCAATGGGCAGGCAAGAAGCTTCGCCGTCAGAGAGGTAGTCGGGAACTTTGACGAGACCATAGGCAGGAAAGACGCGGTATTGCGTCAGAGTGCCGTTAAGCGGTAATCCCAAGCCGGATGCCTATCCAGTGATACGGAGTCAGTACTAGATAATCCAGTCACGTATAGCAAAGAGAATAAAGATTTTTATGATCCGCTTGGTATATCTGCCTGAGCAACGGCTGCTTATAAGACTTGGATTACTAACCATGTCCTTCGCGACAACCTGGCCGGTCAAATGCGTCTGGTTAAAGATAGACATGACACGGTCGCCTTCCTTCAGCCCGGACTCGCTTGTTCCCGGGCCAACTTTCACGATCGAGCCGCAACAGTCGGACGTCGGTACGACTTCGCTCTTATCCTCGAGGTTGTGGTGATGGTCGTAAACACCCATGCACACTGCAGACGTTTCTTAGTTGATTCTCGGTTGTTTTATACGAAGATAATCGCGTAGGCATGATGTACCTTCAGTATCCCGGAAATTCAACGACACACAATGGATTCTGACTACGACCTCGCCATCCTTCAAATCCGAAGGCTCGGGAGCATCCACCACTACAACATTTGCTATTAGTAACTCTTATTTTGAGTGTGACCTTTGTGCATATTCCGCAATTGAAAAGCTTCCGGGACATCCTCATAGTCCAGCAAGGAGCTTTTTAGTGTAATTGAAAAGTAAAGCGACAAGGAAAAGGGACAAAAGAGAAAAGCCAGTGAGTGAGCCGAGAATACCTACGCCTGAGCTTGTCTAGGCCGTCTTGCTTAGTGACCCACTGCTTCATCATGTGTTTTTCTCTTTTTGCAAGCCCTAAAGATTAATGCCTTCGAGAAAAATAAACAAATAGGTTAACGAGCAAATGAATGCGAAAGCTAGAACGACAATCCGAAGTCGAAGTTTAAGCGTACGTAAATAACATTGTTGATAGGTACGTCCTTCGTACCGAAGAGAAGTAGGCAGCATGTGGAGATTGATATCGTCATAGCCACCCGTCGAGCGCCTTACCCCAGGACAACAAATGGGTTGGGGTTGGGTTTTCCAGCAACGTCGTACAAACAACATCGGATCGTTACTACCAACCGTCCTAAGAATATACGATATACTGATACATGAGCAACCCAGGAAGTCTAGGTAGAAAGTACCTAATATGAAACGAATTTGTAGGCTCCTGACTGCTTAGGTAGATATACATGGAATGGCTTCAACCAAAGTGTATGCCGATGGATTGTTGTACAGATTTCTTATCATTACTCATGATTCGGCCTTCGTGCGGCCATGCGTGTATATGCGTAGACTCCTATCCAAAATGTCTGTACATCTATCTCGAAATGCGCCTAAATGGGTATAGTTTTACTAAACCAGATCTCCTCATCAGCCAACGGCCACATAGCTGGCATGAGTGATTGAAATCGAAGATCCCACGCTTTATGAATGCAAGTATGAACCACCCCTTTATCGTAGCTCGCCAGGACCCTTTTCCACTACAAAACCAACCGGACGCCTCGGGCGGCGATTACGCACACCACGAGGTGGAATAAGGCTCATGTTTTTCACGTCCAAACCTGTGATACGAGCGGTTTTCTCATCATATCCCCATCGTGTGACGCCGCCTCCGTTAATCCAGCCCTCAAGGTTGCGGCACTGGCTAACATCGATCCACGCCAATCGACCACAGCCTTCAAGAACACTCTCAACGCCAGCCGCAGTTACTCGTACACATCCCCTAACACTCAACCGCTCAAGATCGTTCAGATGCAGGGCGATACAAGCGAGGCTGCTATCGCTGACAGCACTACCACAAAAGGCCATCTTGAGCTCTCGCAGGTGCGGTAGTCCAAGGGCAACCACTTCTGTAGCAGTATCCGACAACGCGCAACAGAACGATAAATCAAGATGGGTGAGAGCCTTAGCGGCATTGACAAGGGCCACAATGGCATTGTCAGATAGATAAGTGCAGTCGGCAAGGCACAAATGAGACAAGTTGACGAAGCGGAAAGGCGCCCATGACTGAAAGCCAGCGTCGGTAATTGACGTACAGCGGGTGAGGGAAAGCGATTGCAATCGGTTTGATGCATGAGCCGCCATGTGAGCCATAGAACGATCTGTGATATGTTTGCAGTATGAGAGATTGAGTCTCTTAAGTTTAGGACAGCCGATGACGGTTCCTGGAGGCGGCAACGTCACCGTGTGCGTCTGTGGCCGCTGACCTCTTAGACGCGCTGCTGAACTTGAAATAACCACTTGTTTCTGGGGAGGATGATCTGGTACGACCCAGCCCACCACGCGAGCTAGGAGATTATCGCCTACCTTACGACAGTTGCTCCAGTCTACTTCTTCTAAGCTTTTAGCATGGTCACTCATCTCGAGGATCTGGTTGGCTGAAACCTCCCAGACGGATTTCATCCTCCATATCCTGACATTCTTGCCGCAAAGCCTCCAGAACGATGAGAAACCTTCGTCCGTTATGTGGAAACAATTGCTCACATCAACTAAGGTCGGTCTGTGACCAAAGAATGGTGCTAGCTGTTTAATTAAGATATCATCGGTAATTCGACGATTGTAGGAGGACAAGTCCACACGATGACACAGTTTAGGCGAGTCCGTAAACACCTTTAGCCAGTGAGTTGATAATCTTCTCAGACGAAACAAATCAACGGCATTCAAGTGCTGGAAGATAGTTATCAATATATCATCGGGAAGAGGCATTTGTGCTCTGTCGTCATCATGACTCGGAGACTTGGCCGAAAGCCGTGCTTTCTTTGTAGGCCCCTCGGAGTCAGGAGATGGTATGGCTGGCACAGCGAATTTTATTGGTGTGATCGTATCGATCATGCGTGGGTGAGCGCCATTTGCGGTTGGCGTGTTTGCGGAATCATTGGGTGGCGTAGGCGGGGCGAGAGATGCTCGCCGT
Organism: Xylaria sp. FL0064; assembly: GCA_022593225.1. Classification (NCBI taxonomy): domain Eukaryota; kingdom Fungi; phylum Ascomycota; class Sordariomycetes; order Xylariales; family Xylariaceae; genus Xylaria; species Xylaria sp. FL0064. Next base: position 23,335 of record JAJKLE010000063.1, on the reverse strand, counting down.
CGATTTCTTAGGTTCTCCATGTCGACGCTCAGATATGGGTCAGGATCCTTTGGCACTAACTGTTCGGACTGATCTTTTATAGGGGAGGCGGGTTTTGAAGGTGTCGTGAAAACGACCTGAGGATTGGCCCGTAGTGGGGTTGCTGGTATGGAATCTCCTGCCACCTTCTCGACGTCCGTCATCTCGATATCTTCACTGTCGTCTTTTCTAATTCGATTTCTTGCTGTCTCTTCGACTTGCTCTCTTAAGCTGCTTGGACATCGTTTCCACAAATCATCGAGGGCTTCACCAGTAATCACTAGGCACTCAACGACAGTAATCGACCTGACTGTTGCAGTTCGTTTCTGAGAAAGCCCAAGACTAGCAACCTCGCCAAAATACTGTCCTTTCTTTAGTCGCGGTCTAATCAGGGATGATCGCTTTGACCTCTTGGGCTCCTGGCCGTCTGGTACTTCATGTATCACCTCTGCCTCGCCACGCACTATGAAGTATATCTCGTTTCCTAACGTCCCCTGGCGAATTATGTCTGTGAATGGAGAGTATGTTTTCGGCTGAGCATTCAACCCTAAATGATGAAGAACATCAGGCGGCAGCGCGGAAAACAGAGGGAGCTCTTTAAGGGTTTGTCTCACGTTCACCACGCCGCTGCCTAACGCGCTGCCGGCCGTTGGATCTTCTAGAGCTCCTGGACTGGGAGATTTCCTCTTCTTATTGTTTATCACGCCTCCCTCTTTAATAACACCTTCTTCGCCAGTCGCAACTTCCCCTGGCATAGCTTCCCGCGCATTACCATGACGGCTCTCAGGTTTAAGAACACGGCCGTTTTCTTGGCGCTTCTTCGCTGTAATTGCCAACCGTTCATGCGCCTCGTGGCGAATTGCTTTTTCCATTTCAGGAAATTTGGGGAGTTCGAGTTGGAGGTCCTCCTTCTTTAAAACGAGGAGAAGGCATTTGGTACGCGCAATGATTGTGGCCGTTCGGGGCATGTTCATAAGAACACCAATTTCGCCGAAGAAAGACCCAGGTTTGAGCTCGGCGTATATAGCTTCTCCATCTCTAGATGTGACAGCAACAACTCCACGGACAAGCCAATACATAGCTTTCGCCTCATCTCCCTCTGTCAAGATAAGATCATGAGCTGAGTGCACTTGCGGCCGCAAATATTTCCCAATCGCTATTAGAAAATCCTCGGACGCTGACATGAACAACGGAAACGATCTCATGCGATCAACTAAATCTAGTGGCATATCTGGAAAAGTCGATGCTGTGAGCGGAGAGGGACGTATCGGCCGTGCCGGGTTTGTCTCAACATTGAAAGACCGAATCAAGGATGCCGAATCGGCCACCTGACCATTGGCCGGGTGGTGTGCCAGAGCCCGATAGGGCGATGGGGGAGTTCTTGCTCGCCTCATGATGCCCACGAGCCCCTCATAGACGATCCCACTCTGGAGACACCCAACAATATAACGACTAAAGGTTGGATACTGATTACTCCACCAGCTCCAACTAGACACGGACAATTGGCTTAATCGTAGGGGCAAAGGCCAACGAGGACACCTCACGGAGGCAATAGCTCCTGCTATACCTTATGGCGATCGCAAAATTCCCCACTAATAGCGTTGATGTGCGATATGGCGTTAATGAGTCTGCCTAGTACTAGGCATTTATGTGAGAAGCGACTGCGCAGCGCGCTGTTTGAAACCGGGCAAAAAGTTGGCGCATCCGACCAGAGATGCGCGGGTTCGTGGTGGATTGGACGAATCTCAGTCGCGAAAGGATTCCTGTAGACGAACTGGAAACCCTTAGGGGCTAAAGAAGGGTATCACGGCGCAGTATCTCTATCGTAGGAGTCGAAGGAGGTACGAATTGGCCAGAGTTCGGACAACACTCGTTTGTAGTGATAACTAGAATCATTAGGCTTCTTCGGTTAGTGATGTGGCTATAGATGCGACAGGCGCAGCAGGAAAAGTTGCAACAGATTGCGGGAAAATACACTCACGATAGGTCAAGCAAGCTGGCCGTGCTCCTGCGTTCACGCCCAAGACCACGGAACCAAATATTAGGCCAGGTGGGAGTCGTTAGTGTAAGTGTGAAAAGTACCAGCTCGGAGTAACCGCCGGCAGTAGTTATCTGCAGGCAAACGGCACAGCACGGCACGACACGATTGGGATCTTTCAGGGTTTCAAATGGGACTATTGGAAAGCAAGAATCCAATGTTGATTCAGACCTTGCCGAGTCTCAAGTTCAGCCCGTAACGCCGTATCGGATGTCGTGGTTCTGCGCGCTGGAAATGGCAAGACTATGGGGTATGGTGGCGAGAGTATACCAGGGTAGGTCCATGGAGGTATAGCTGGGCTTCCTCCCCTTTCAAAGGAAAAATGAAGAAACAAAAAGTAGAGGGCAAAATGTGTTGCTCCTGCTGTAAGAAAATATAGTAAGATTTCTTTCGCTTTTCTTTCTTTGGAGTTTATGCAGCTTGTCGCATGCACATCAGCGGTACGGGGCAGGGCAAACAGGGGGTGGGAAGCGATTGAGCGGGTGCGGCGGAGCTGTGCGACAACGTAACCAGGGAACGGTATGCTTATTAGATGGGTATACTGGCATATATAGTACCTAGCAAGCCGTGTAGATATGTGTAGGGTGGTTACCGAGGTAGCTCGCTCGCGATGGCGCAAGAGGCGTTGAAGAAAAGAGCTGAGCTGGGGGAGAGATGAGAGAGGAGGACAATGATCACGATAATACAAAGGCAATGACAACGACAAAGACAAAGGCACCCGAGGGCCATGATCCATCCCACCTTGTTGCTATGCATGTATGAATAGTACAAGGAATACACCACAAGCGCTGCCGCTCCGACTTCGAAGATTAGGTAGGATTAAACTATCCGTAATCAGGGCCCCTAATGACGGGAATTGGTTGGTTGGGGTTGTCGTCAGGATGGATCTTGCCATGAGCTAAAACTGTCTGAGACACACACTGAGCTGATGTAGATCATGGGTGCCGGGGGTAGAAGAGAACATTGAAGGAAGGAACACCAGGTAGATGCTCTTCATGTACACTAGACACGGGCTACCTTAGTCTATATCTACAGTACCGTACCTGCTGTAGATAGTGCGCGGTACCTACCTAGCCTCTACCAGGTACTTTACAGAGCAGGTTGCCTGCGCCCGCGGCGTACAGCACTTTCCGCTTCCTGTATCGGTCCTAGAAGTAGGAGTATGTCTCGATAACTGCGGCGACAAAAACAAGGATAAACAAACCATGACTTCATACAGAATTATGTAAGTAAGTTGTTATAAATGCCTACCTACCTACTACATATGTAGGTAGGTACCTTAACCGTACTACAATACCAAACCTACATTGTGCAACTATACTATATATCATAGCGACTTATCACCGCTTAGCTTCCATGGTGCAGCTCGAGGGGTAGGTTGGTGTGTGTTGTAATAGAACCCTGCCCTGTTAGAATAGGCTCGGGCAGGTACTTGTCACTCGGCACTGGGCGAGGGTGCTCCGGCCATGTGGGAACGCCCTGCGCGGGGAGCAGGGGGACAGGGGTTGTAGCACGGGGCACAGACTGGCTCGACAGTAATCTGGCTTGTGGTCGGAGATCAGTGATGCTGCGCCAGGGTGGCTTTGGACTTTTTCTAGAATACCACCGCTGTACCTGCCGTCTACCGTAAATTGTCTAGTACGTAGTAGCACCAAGCAGCAACCATGCTGCTCAGGGTATTGTCTAACGAAAGCATCATGCATAAATGGAAGGCGCCCAATCGACAGCTTTTCGCCGATAGAAGCCCGATAGGCGATATAGAGAGTTAGATATATATTTACTTTAAAATGGCCCTGGGCTCCCACCGCGCTAGAGCTCCTTATACCCGACGTCACTTCATCATGGCACTGACGTACTCTATTACTTCAGTTGAGGACATGCTTCGAAGATTCCCCTATTTTTTTTCTCCCTTTCTTTGAGTGCCTAGGTAAGTAAAAGGCCCAAGTCAACAATTACCTACAAGCACCTGTAAGTGAATACACCTACCTATATTCGTCTAGGTATGATCACGATATGTTGATCATTGCTGCTGCTACTACTATTACCACAGTAATCTCCTAGACGCCTGTGTAACTAGCAGGTATCTACGTAGGTATGGTCTATATCCGGATACTAAATACATAAGGTAGGTAGTATACTAGAACGCCGCTGAATCAGCACTACGAGCAGACTTCTACCGCATAATGTCGGGTATGGTGGCCCGCTCTTTACATTACCAGCTACATTCAGACCGCATGACCTTCGGAAAGAATGGACTATTTTAGGAGGATTCTCGTTCTCGTAGACTTGACTACAACGTAATCCCAACTTTCCACTGATATCTATGCCTTAAAGGGGAGTACCGGATGCAACCATCGTGTTCTCAACATTTTGATTAGCTAGGTCAGATGCCTTAAAGCCACGTGCGATGCATTATGACGCTGATTATGACACATGGCTTAGACAATCCATAGCGCCGGGAGCGGGTAAGGGAAAGAAGAGAAGAAAAGAGTACGTCGTAGTGTAGATAAAGAAACGCAGTGAGATTGAAAGCTTACGCAACAGCAAGCCAATGAATAGGTAGTCAGACCGGATCGCACCCAATCAGTTGTTGCCTGTGTCCCTCGAGTACGGCGCACTCTACTCTTCTATATTCTTGGTTTTGGTTGGACGCGATTCATCAAACGGAAAACTACCAATCCGCTACCATAACACCAGTACTTAGCCTGGGGTTTTCCGGTACACAGTAATCATAGCATGGATCTCAGTGATGCCATGCGATGCGATGTGACTCGAGGGGCCGAGCCGCCCGCTGTACACGGTTCACTCTACAGGCTGTGCCTTTAACTTAACAAGTGCAATGCCTGTGTAATTTCGGGTTCGCTCCGAACAGCTAAGGCTTCATGGCGGGCCTGGTTGCTGTAGTGTAGACCGGAACCCCTGCATTCCATCAATCGCCGTTTCAAGATTCGGGAAGATTTCCTCCCCCCACTAATACTAGTACCTACGCTCCAAATTTAGGTCAGCCAGCCAGCACAAGCCTCCTTCACGCTTTCTTGTCGTCTAAAATACCTACCAACCTGATTTCTAAGCGACCGGCGTGACCGATATACCCATCTACCTGGTCTACGAAGAAAGGAGATTACGTCGCCGTCCTAATGTTGTATTCTGGGAACTATTTCTCGAGTATTTAACGGCGATTATTGCTACTGCCAACATATGTCGATATGAATGCAGCAATATACGCGCAAACACCTCTAGACAGTGTATCTTAGCAGCGCAGTACATGGTAAATATCCTACCTATACAGTACCTGATCTACCGTAGTACTTCTCAACTTTATCCAACGAATGCCGAATTTATGGTCGCCGCTGAATCTGCTGTAGTTGTATCCCGGGTTTAAACAGCGGCCCAGCGATCAGGAGCACTATTTGTATTCACCACAACAATACCTGCCACGAGAACGGCGTTGTGTGCCGCCCGAACTACCGATGCCGAAATTCTACCTGATTTCTCCAACTTTGATTCCCCTGCATCACTGGTAGTGTTTGATGACCTTGTTACGCAATGGGATGATACTGTTTGATAACGGATGATGGGAACTGAAATGGGAAGGTAATGCACAACATAGTCGTCCGGACATACGCAGAAGGGAATAAATTCCCAACCTCGGATACTTCGTAATAAGGCTTGTAAGTAGTCCAAGCCCGATCTTTTCAGGTTCTGTTTACGGCCCTCAGCTAGATGTGAATTTTGATTTTACCATATCTCGAGGTTCAAGATTCGAATTCCTAGACTCCTAAGTTGAGTCGAGTATCTAGAACAAGATCTAAGAGGCTAAGCACCAAAATAAACCGCAAAACAGAATAACGCAGATTTAATCCAAACATAAAAAGAGGTTCATTCAAGATATCACTTAAACGATAAAATAAGATGATTAAAAAGTACCTCATCAATAGATGAGGCGTCCAGCTGCTCCAAACTACCTAGGTACCGATAACATGAGTGAAGGATACGCAAAGTGCCTCCTTTAGCTGAGGTAGCTTCCTACCTAAACTCTATCTATTCAGCCAGTACCCATTCAGTACAGCACTAAAGTAGAATGAGAGGAAATGTCGAAGTTGAGATACAGTCGAGTACACTGGACTAATGCTGTGCAGCTGTGACACTTAAAAGAGAAAACGCTACCTAGATTCGTATAGAAGCTAGAGCTCTACCTTAGGTACTTCCTAGCCTAAGCTGGAGTTTGTTCTGCTTTATGCCGCCCGGGCGTTCGCCGGAGTTAAGATTGACAGAACCCCGTCCACTGTTCCAACGATTTCCTTCGAGCGCATTTTGCCCTCAGGTGACGCCACATAGCGTAGGCGGGTAAACGCATGGACCACTTTTCACATTACATCAGCCGCCAACTGTATCGTCATTGAGAACTACCTAGCTGCCATTGCTTCCCTCGGCACGCATTTCATCCCACCCTCTACATCAAAATTTCCGTTTGTCTTTCAACCCACGCACTCGAGGATTGTCGACATCAACAAATACAATGTCGTTCACAATAACGATTCGTCAAGGACCTGCGCGCCTTGCGACAAGATTGCCCGCGGTCGCCAAGTCTTCGCTGCGCACTTCAGCTCCTCTCCGAGCTTTCCACAAGCCGGCCATCAAGCCCTCGACCTTCTTCACATCCAGAGCCACGATAGCCTCGTCAACTCTGCGAGCTACACCTAAGAATGCATTCGCACAATCAAGAGCATATAACCAGCAATCTGCCCCTGCGGCCGACCAGGGCACGCTGATCCGGAAACTTTTGACAGGTGGCGCTATCTTCGGTGGTACCGTCGTCGCCATCAACATCATCTTCAACCGCGAAACCCGAGAGGATGGCGGCATGCCTCCCTATGAGAGATCCTACCTAAACTCGACATTCTTGCATACTGGTCTGGGTGTCGGCATCATCGGTCTGACCGCACGACAAATGATTCAGACCGGATTCGTTTACCGGCTGATGGTGACAAATCCCTGGGCTGTGGCCATCGGTGGCCTGGCTCTTAGCTTCGCTACCATGATCGGAACGCGATCTATCGATCCAGACAAGTAAGTTTATGTTTACTTCCTTCCCGCCTACACCATGATGCTAATTTTACACGCCTCAGCTACGTCCCTAAGTATGCTCTCTGGACAGCCTTCAACGCCACCCAGGCCGCCTTCATTGCGCCACTGCTCGCCTTTGCTCCGAGTGCTCTCATCGCTCGTGCCGGTCTTTACACTGTTGCCATGATGGGTTCTATCTCCTTCGTCGGCGCCACTGCTAAGCAAGAGAAGTACATGTATATCGGCGGCCCTCTGTTGGCTGGTGCTGCCCTGGTTGCTGTATCCGGCTTCGCCCCTCTCATCTTACCCGCAACAGCCGTGCGCACTCTAGCCTTCTCCGAGAACATCTGGCTGTACGGTGGTCTCGCCGTTTTCGGCGGCTTCACACTCTACGACGTTCAAAAGATTCTTCACCACGCCCGCATGGCTGAACGAGGCATCATCAAGAAGGACCCAGTCAACGAGAGCATTTCCCTCGAACTTGACTTCCTCAACATCTTCATTCGTATGGTCCAGATCTTGATGATGCAGCAAAACCGCCGAAAGTAAATGGGTCTGTAAGATTGCAAAAGCTGAGAGCGTTGGAGAGGACAATGGGAGGATTCATCACATTATACAGTGCTTTATAATGAGGAAACTTGAGCTTAATGGAGTTTAATATGGAGTTTAGGTATTCCCTGTCGTTTTCATAGGCACTTCAAACTCCTCTCTTCGATAAGGAGATAGCAGAACGCTTATACCTGGCGGAATAAGGTATTCAGTCCTTTATACTAGTCTGTAATTGTACTAAAACCAGACCCTATAAAATGAAATAGGTAGAGAAAAAAAAAATCAGAAATACGCTCTATTCATCGGTCGCAATGTGCGTGAAGTCCACCTAAAGTGGTTGGTACTCACCTCTCTCGACAAATAGTCATTGCCGTTCTATATAAGTTTGAATATGACCATTTTCATTCATCAACCTTGCTATGCGACCACTGGTTTGTAGTTGTATGCTATTTTGAGAAACCTACCCTGGTACCCCCTATGAATCTGTGAAGTTCCAGGAGCGTCTAGAAATATGTTAACCAGCCTCTACCATATCTCACCTTGATGTTGCATATAATCTAATATATCTCTTACCCTTAATTCCAAGCCGAGATACAGTACTTCTATACTTGTCTAAATTCAGACTATGTAACTCAGAGACTTCGTTAACTCATAATGAGGTATCATTTCATGGATTAGCTGCAGTAAACCAACCATATAAGTGTATGTACATATAGCGACTGTACAGGCCAAGGGGGAGGCCAAGTGAGCGCACAGGGTTTGGTGTGTTAAAAAAAAAAGTGACCTCTGCGAATACACATCACATCGTTTGCATTGTTTCCTTGGGTCCACTTAAGATCTGGCCTTGGCCGTGTATACTCATTCGATATCAAATGCTAACCACCCAGTTGTTCCCATTATTCCAGCAAGATCGCATCGTGCAACTAGCATATCTGATCAAATCTGGCGCCCGCCTTACTAACGTCAGAGTGTATAAAAGCCCCATACACACACATGCACTATATTTCGACAAAGTCTCACATTTCCGTATCTGTTATAGCCACCTTAAATGCGATTTACGAGATAGTCTTCCACTCTGTCGAAATCAGCCACATCAAACCGGCCGGTTCATAATCACTTCTGCTCCAGGGGCTCGAAGGGGCGCAGGAAGTGGCTAGGGCATTCATATCCCCAAGGGTTCTTGTTAAGGTATAGCTGGTGGTAATCCTCGGCATCCCACCAAGGGCCGGCGGGGACAATCTCCGTCACGATCCTGCCCTTGTACCACTGTTCATTGGCCTGCTTCGTGACCTCTTTGGCGATCTTCTCCTGCTCCTCGTTGTGGAAGTAAATTCCACTGCGATAGTTGGTGCCGGTGTCCGGACCCTGCCTGTTCGCGGTTGTGGGATCATGCATCCGGTAGAAGAATTCGAGGAGCTGGCGGTACGTAATCCGTGCCGGGTCGTAGTAGATCAGCAAAGCCTCGTTGTCTGTTGTGCTTTGTTAGCTCTGGTACGTCCGATGAGAAAAGGAGTATGAATGACGTACGCCCTGTCTTCCCAGAGCACACTTGCTTGTAGCTAGGGTTCGTGGTATCACCGCCAGTATACCCTACACGAGTATCATATATGCCCTTGTCACCAAAGTGCTTGCGGTACAGATGCTCGACACCCCAGAAGCAGCCGGCGCCGAAAGTGGCCTTCTCGGCACCCTCGGGAACAGCAGGGCGTGGCGATCCGCCGCCACTCCCGGTAATGCCCATTGCGGTCGACATAGGGCGGAAGAGGCGCTGGACGAACGAGGGCATAGTAAATGCCATCAGGAGGAATGCGACGGCGACGGTGAGGAGGGCCGAGCTTAAGGAAATGGTGTTGTTATTATTGTTGCCCGGGGCGCCTTTCGTAATTGTTGCTGCGGGTGTCGGTGTCGTTGACATGTAATATCACCAGGACATTCGTAATTGTCAATGTGAAAATGGTGGGAAGGACAGGGGGACGAGATAAAGAAAAGGAGATAGTCAGTTAATTAAATGATGTCGTTGACGTTGCGCCGCCACCTCTCGAGATGGCTGACAGTTTCAACCCGCCCATGACAAATATTAGAGCACCCAATTTGACAGTGGTTCGCCCCCCGCGAAAGCTGTCGTGCCCCGCCAAAAGGTTCGATCACGTCAGTTGTGAAACCGGCCCCTACTGGAATTACACTGGCTGATTCCAAATCGCTCGGCGCTGGATTTAGCGTAGTGCAGCAAGCTGGGGGTACCTAGGCAGTGTACCGCCAGGGAGCTGCATGTGGGGTATCACCCTGCGCCGCTACAAGTAATTGGTAGTTGTACCTCGGCGCCCTGCGTGCGGGTAGATATCTTTTATCTTATCTTATCGATCCCTTCAAGCTCAAATGTTACGCACATCTTTCCACCCCACATTGGAACTTTACCGACGCACATGCTAAGCTACTCCATGTCACCATTCGCCCACTGCCCACAACTACACTAAGTAAACAACAACTGTCAAGATGCCAACAGAAGCCGGTCACAGATGTGAGTGTGCATTCGTATTCTCCCAACTTGCTGCTCCTTACTAATAGGTTTCTCTGAAGTATACGTCAAGTTCGTACACCCCGCGCAAACGAGTCGATTCCCCCTCGTCAATTCTGGAGCCGAAAACGAAATCGTGGACTATGGCTGACAGGGGACCGTAAACAGGGCCCGACACCTCGGGTACAGGCGCAACAAGCATACCACGCATCCTAACAGAAGCCTGGTGAAGATTGAGGGCGTTGACGACTCTCAGGCTGCCAAGTATGTGTGCATTACACATAGTATTTATATACGTCACCGTGGTGACAGCTTTATTGACATTTACAGGTTCTACCTTGGCAAGAAAGTAGCTTTCATCCACAAGGCGCCAAAAGAGATAAGTATGTTGAACCATTACCCTTCCTCTCGTCGCCCCATTTACTATGGCGGTTATATTTACAACAGGACTAACTGCTCATCTACAGGAGGCACCCACACTCGCGTGGTAGGCATTGTCTAGAATCAATTCACGCTTCACGTCGGCGATACTAACCGCTATCATCTTTACAGATCTGGGGCAAGGTCGTCCGACCTCACGGTAAGATCTTATCGTGATCCAAACACGATTGGGCAATATCACTGATCCTTTGACTTCAGGCAACTCGGGCGCTGTCCAGGCTCGTTTCTCCGTTCCTCTTCCCACCAAGTCTTTCGGCGCTAGCCTTCGGGTACTTCTGTACCCCTCGTCAATCTAAATGTCAACAATGTGATCGTTCAGCACAAGCGATTCGATGGAAAATGGGTTTGTCAATCGAGAGGGGTTAGGAAGGACAACTATTCAGATATTATACCCAACCGAAGACCATTTAGACTGATAGTCTTCGACTTGCAAACTGAAGCCCTGCAGCTTCGGCATACACACGAAACCAACCTGCTGGGTCGACGGTACATTTTGGTCTACTACAACGTCAAGACCAAGATCCTGTCTGTCGGTGTAGGCACAGAGACGTGAGCCATAGCAGACGATGCAAGTGCCTAGGCAATAGCTGGGCTATAAATAGACAGAGCATATACTTGCATACAGAAACAAAACACTTATCCTCATCTGGTCTCTGCAGTTTGGAAAACAAATACAGTACCAGTGCCAAATTCCCCGGCAACGACTATTACAGTCATCCTTCTCACCCAAAGATTTTAGTCCAAAAAAGTCCCATCCCCGTGAGCGTCTAAATATTATATCTACCATGTGCCTATGATCTTCCATTCGCGATACGAGCCATCCTGCGTATTTTCCTGCAGGACTTCTAGTTATTGGTGGCAAGCTATAAGTTCATAATTTGTTCGTCCCGACGTTTTAGGTCATGCTCTCTACCTTTAATGCAAGGTGCTGAGATGATATACCTAGTCAAACTCTAGCAATTATTCAAAAGTACTTAGAAAGAAATCTCTTCTGTATCATTGTCTTTTAGTAATCAACATGATATGTCGTCCTCGTAGACGAGAACAGTGCTAACCGAGTATTTGACCGATGTTGTCACGATATCTTTATCACTTAAATTAGAAAAAATTTTACAGCAGCGTTTGAATGATATTCAGCTTCTCTATTGAAACTAGAAGAGAAACTGTTGTTGTTTGAACTATGGCAACGACCATGGAAGCTACTCCAGACTTCCCTTGCATTTTACTCTACCGATGAATTTTTGTCTGTTCTTGAAAGTGTTAGCGGTACCTTGACTAAGATGTTCATGCCTGGCTTACAATCCGAGAGTTTGATTGAACTCTTTGTTTCTCTGCCTAGTTGACCGGAGTGTAAGTGATGAGGATTTCAGCTCACGCCGTTCATCTTGATTGCCAGAGCCAGCAGCAGTTCACATGAGGAGAGCCTACCTCGGTCTCGTAGCTAATACAGGATTCACACTTTAGCTATCATAGGAAGCCCTAGATAGAAAAACAAGGAAAGAGCTTGAGCAGTAAATGGGATGGGAGGCATGAAGGAGGCGATAGCTTCCGGTAACATAAGCCTCAATATATAGGCGGGTCCATTGGTCGACTCGTCGACTCCCGGGCCTAAGAGGCGCCTGCGAGTTTACATCTCTGTCCGAATAGTTGTATCGTCATCTTGCATTTAATACTAGAACTTTATATCTTGCTATATGAGACGATTCAATATTCTCATCCTCGTAGAAAACGGAGTGATTGGATGAAGTATTGTTCCATATCAGCCAACAGTGTACAGGGCTATGGTTTATTTGTTAAGGCTGAAATTATATCATTTCAGGGTTTCCAGACCTGTGGGCAGAGTATGTATATTGCAATGTTGATTTAATCTTCCCAAAAATATTCCACCTGCCTATGCTAGGGTGTCTCTCGTTCACTCCTATTAGAGTAGCAATAAAAGTATCGTTGTTTGTAGGATGTGTCCCGGGTTGACAGCTGCATGGTAGAGCACGATGCTGTCTTGCCACTTTTTGATGAGAATAATGGCGACGGAGTCTCATATTACTGTTGGCCATTTGTCTCAATTGCATTAAACAAAGCTATGACTTTAAATAGCTCCTGATGTGGTCTGGTGTAATCTATTCTGGTATTATCATTTACCGCAGAGCCTGGAACGCAAAGGCGGTTGTCGCGACGCGTAATGCTCGTCGACTTCCGCGTCGCGGGCATTGCCTCGAGGAAGGTTCAATATGATAATCATCAATATAGAATGAATAGTATTGTTTCTCACATGATTGCTTTTATCTTCCCATCATGATGACTGAGCGTGGGTCTGGTTTCTTTTCACGATCTCAATACCACCGTTGCTTCCTAATGCACGATGACTGCAATACTACGGTCCCTGTGAGGTGATGAGGCTGATACATAGCCTGGATCATTTTGCTTTGTGCGCTTCTCTAAAGCGGGCTAGGATAGCTATTAGCGTCGACTAGCACGTATACAACCCGCAACGGGAAAGCGGACGGTCAAACCGCGATGCTCTACTCAGATACTATAAGAGAAATGTCGGTCTTATCATTCACTACGCTATACCTCTAAGATCCAATATATGGCATCGAGCCTCGCCACTCAAAGAAGCAAGCAACACTGGGGAAGAGAAATGCATAAACTCTATGAATAGCACGAAGCATTACTTTACCCATAAATATCAATATGCATACTTCTATGATATGGACGATAATTAGGGCGGTCCAGAAGCGATCGCCGCAATAGAAATAGAATGAATAGAGGGTAATACGAGAGGACAGATAATGAACGCACGCTCTAGAAGCGGAGGAAATATATCCAATATATAGATTTCGCCCGCTGGCTCCGAATTGAGAGAATTAGAAAACCGCTCGGCCCAGAGCTCTCTACGCCAGGGTCACGGGACGGTCGCAAGGTATCACTGCAGGCGAGCTAGACGTTCTAGAAGATGCAGGTCCAATGATCCAAGAATAGATGGATGGATGGATGGACGGGCGGATAGACAGGTAGCCTACTATGCACTGCACCATACGTATACGTAGTACAATTAGAAGAGGGCGCCATGCAGAGAAGCTCGGCCTAGACGTTGGTCTTGCATATGGCCCCCGAAACGCAAAAAATATCCCGGTAGGAAGCCATTGGAGAATTCTTATGTCTGGGCTGCAATATGCAAAGCCACTTGCATGCATCGCCCTCTTAGATTTAAAGCCCAGGCTAGCCAATGCGCTATCTACCTGCCTCGCACGGGATGACCTCTAGGTAGCGAGATCTGGCGTGATGGTGGGACCGGGGTGCAGGTAATTTGCCCATATTCACCGAGATCGAAAATGAGTCGATTTCGATGCAAGGTTTTCGGTAGCTAGGTAAGAGAGGTGGGTGTCCTTAGGTAGGGGGTAGCTTGGGGTAGCTGTCACCGAGCACTATCACCTAGAAGCTATGCATGTCAAAGGAGAAAAGCATTGAGTCTGTATTGATGGGCGCCGATAGCTTTTCATCGCCGTCTGTTGTCTTCAGTTAGAGACACGAACGATAATACCGTCAGCCCTTTTCCCATTCCATGCAGTGATAACCCAAGATACCCCTTGAAGATGAATCCAATCCATCAGGAAAATGACTATAGGGGATATGCTTCCCCATTAATGAAGCGAAGGAAATTTGGCGGGGTTACTATTACAAGAAAGAACAATGGTATTTTTCCAGAACTCCGCCCATGATATGAAAAGAGAAAAACGCTCGCAGTGCTGTGTTCCTGAACCGACAAATCATAAGCTCGTCATGAACTGAACCGTCTCGGCCGTTCTTGGGTAGTGTGAATATGGGGTAACGTGCTGTGGCCTGCACCATAATCGTAATTCCTTTCGCAGCAACAGCTTTTCGAACGACACATCCGCTTCCTTCCCTGAGGGGTCAACCCCCTCCAACCTTCGCCAGTCATTTCTTCATCACGACGTCAAAATGAGCCTGGCTAGCCAAAGTCGAGGCTCTTATACAGCGAGTGCGTAATTTCTCGACGGGGTGTCCCATCGACAATATAATTGAGACAATGTAAGAAGGCGTGGTAGGGATTCAGTGGGTCTAGACGCCCCAGCTAAATGGCGTTCGAGACCATCCTCGGCCTAGTGTTGTGTTCGACATCGTGACTGGGTTGTCGTACATCTAGGCCGTCACACTTCCGATTTGGGCCCGGTTCTGCGGATGGCAATACCAACAACTACCGGTCGTGTATTCTGTGCCGCAGTTCCCACATGTATGCATGTGCATCGTGTTGACAGGGCACTTAGCAGCACAGGCTGAGGTCGACGATCTTGCCATTGTGACGAGTTGATGTGACTTTGGTGTGAGTGTGTGTGTATGTGTATGTATGCGTGTATATGTTTGTGTGTATGCGCGCGTGTGCGTCTGACCTGCTATCCCCGCGTTAGATCTAGAGCTGTCCTGCGTTATCGTGGGCATATATAAGGCGTCTAGATTTCTCCGTCATGAGGATGGGGTTCTGGACTCCAGAATGCTCAACGGCCGAAGTGGGCAGCACATACCTAGTATATATGGCTGGACTGAGCGCGAGCAGAGTGGCGGCGACAGTGTGTCTCGGAACAGATTGGAGTTTCTTTGCTTGGTGAGGAGTCCCTCGAGTGGCAAACAGTCCGTTATGCTGATGTGTGTATATTTATTTTTCTGATAGGATGTGATGAGCACTTGGGGAACAAGGGTTGGGAGAGGGCAAGGTTGATATCGAATGTCGATCGTTCCTCTCTCAGACAGATATGGACTTTTCGAAAGGGGATTTGCTGGCATTATCATCGGGACAACTTACTATTGTACTCGTGGACCCTTTTTCGCTTTCGACCCTTCACGGCGCTCGAGCTACACCCCTTCGGTACATGCTACTACACACACTACGACCAAAGCGACGATGCAAAGAGGGGACGGAGCAATAATGTCCAGTACAGGCTCAGTACCTACATGTCCGTCCCTGGGCGTCCCTGCGCGGCCCATGTACGTGCCATGTACGTCCATGTGTGTCTATGTGTGTCCATGTACTGGATTATCCCTCGTGGAAGCTGCCGATGCGGGCCAGCAAGTCCAGGTGCGCCCTAATGCAGCATTCAATAGTTTGACGATGGGCTGGAACTTGGGATGAGACCCTCCCCACCACACTTTGACCTGCCCGAAGCCGCAATCGACTGCATTTTTAGCACGCCTAGGAGACAGCCAGCGAACGATTGCCGCTTTGGGCCAATTGTTCCGACCTTGGCTTGGAGCGGGTCGATAGGGTGGTCTCTCTGTGGACGCTGTGGACGTTGTGGACTCTCTGGTCTATGAATAGGTGCAGACAGACGAGCAGAGAGACAGCCAGGTCGCTGGTATCTGAACGCCCGGCGCTGGACGATGTCCCAGCTGTCTGTTCCAGCTGCTGCTTGCCGTGCCAGCCCTTCCCTTCCTTTCCCATCGCGTCTTGGTGGCTTATGACTTACATGAGAAACGAACTTGCATTGCTTACAGACTAGGTCAAGTCAGGTCAGGTCGGGTCAGGCACAGTACGTACAGTACAACCAACCGTACCCTTCCCCCCTATACCAGGAGCGTAGTAGTACGGTACCTAGCAGTATCACCCACCGGGGAATCGAGGTGGTGGTGAAATAGAAAAGTGTGTGTAGGACGGTAGGTAAGTAAAGCCGTGCAGGTGGATGTGGCTTACTCCCAGACTGACTGTTGGAACCCGCTTGTCCAGATTAGGGAGAACCTTCATTGGAAAGACCCAGGTACAACTCGAGCCGGCGGGATCAGAATGTCACGCCACCCAGGCATCACGCTAGACCAGGTCCCTTTCCCACGTGGACCCCGCCTATTTTCCCTAAACAGGAGCTAAAGATACCTACAGTTCGCTATGGTTGGCGGTACTGTGCGCTATCTGAGTACCAGTAGTATACTACACCAGTACGCTACAGATAGGCTGTAATAGTGTGCACACTACCGTACCGGGTTTGAGAGGGTCTAGAAAATGATTTCTAAGGAGTATTTTTATCCTTTAAAATTATATCAGGTAAAAAAGCTTATAATATTTATATTAAATAATTATATATATATTTTAAATATTATATTAATATATAAATATTATATTTATAATATATTAATAATATAAATATTAAATTAATTATATTATAATTATAATTAATTAAAAAAATATATAATTTAAAATAATTACTAATTAAAATAATTATTTTATTATTATTATTATTTAATTATATTTATTATTATTTAATATTAATTATTTTATAAAAATATTTTTTAATTAAAATAATAATTTAATTATTAATTATATTATTTTAAAAATTTCTTTAATTAATAATTAATTTTTATTAAATATTATAATATAATTAAATTTATTTTGTGTTAAATAATTTTTTTATTTATTAATTTAAATTAAATTATAATATAAATAATTTAAAATATAATTATTTTATAAAATATTATTTATAATATTTATAAATAAAAAGAAATTAAATAAATATTATATTAAAATATATTATAAAATTATTATTTAAATTAATAAATAAATAATAATATTATATAAACTTGAATATAAATATAAATAAATTATATTTTAATAATATAATTATTAAAGTTTATTTAAATAATTTCAAGAATTATATAATTTAATTATAATATTAAAATATAATTTAAAAAAATTAATTAAATACAAATATTAAATATTTAAATATTAATATATTTTAATTATAATTAAATAAATATTATAAACTTATTTATTTATTAACATAATAATAAAGAAATTTTAATATAATTAAAAAAATTATTGATTTATTTAAATATTTTTAATAATAAATTATTATATTTATTATATTAATTATTTAAAACTATATTATTATTATTATTTTTAATATAATAATTAATAAAATAATTTAAATATATAATTATTAACATAAATATTATTAAATTATTTAAATAATTTTTTAATTAATATAATATTATCTTTAAATATAAAAGATAAATAATACATTTTAATAATTATATTTATTTATATTTATTATTTTAATCAATTATATTTAGATTAAATGAATTTTTTATATATAATTAAAATATATATTATTTTAAATAAAAATTAAAACTTAATAAATGAAAACTAAAATAATAATTATAAAAATAGATATTATTTATTTAAATAAATAATTAAATTATAATTAAATAATTAAGCTTAAATTTAATAAATAAATATTTTGATAAATAATAACTTTTTTTATAATTAATTTATTATATTAACACTTTTACTTTTTTATTATTATTTTATTATAAATAATATTATAAAAAGTAAACTTAATATAATATATAATTATTTAATATAATTATTAAAGATTAAAACTATAACTTTTAATTATAATTATTATAATATAAAATAATTTAATTTAAAAGTTTTTTATTATATAATAATCTTTTATTTAATATAGCTTTAATAATAATAAAATAAAATTAATTATTATATTAATAAACTTTAATAATATTTTAATAATTCTTTTATTTAAATAAATTTAAAAAAGTTAATATATATAGATAATAAGTTTATTATTTATAATATTATTATAATTAATTAACTTAAATAATATATATTATAAAAATAAAATATTTAATTTATAATAATAATATTATTATAATTATATAATTATTATAAATTTCATTATATATATATAATTAAATAAAAAAAAAACAAGCGTCGTAAATTAAAAGTTTAAATAAAAGTTAAATTATTATAATAATAATATTATTAAATATTTAAAAATTATTTAATATTTATATATTAAAAAAATAACTTATATATTTAAATATTAATTTTATTAAATAAAAAATAATAATTTAAAATATAAATTATTAGATTAAATATATAATAATAAAGAAATTAAAAAATAAAATAATATATATAAATAAAATAATTAATTAATAATAAGAAACTTATAATATATATAATTTAATAATAAATAAAATTAATATTATTTAATTAAAAGATTTTAATATAAATAATAGATTATTAATAAAAAACTTAATTTTATTTAATATTAATGTATTATAAAATTTAAAAAAAATAAAAACTTTAAATATTAATAAGATTATTTAATAAATAATTTTAATATAAAAATAAAATATTCAAAAGAAAAGAAAATTTATAAATATACTATAATATTATATTTTAGAAAATAATTAAAAAAAAATATAAACTTAAAAAAATTATAAAATTATTATATATTTTTTAAATAATAATATTAAAAAGAATAATTAAATAAAAAAAATTAAATAATAAAAAACGTTTATATTAAAAATTATATTTATAATGTTTAAAAACTTTTAAATAAAAAAAGTTTTTTTTATTAAAATATAATTTATTTACGGGTATATTTATAATTATAAAATTAATAAAGCTTTTTAATAATTTTATAAAATTATTAATTATATTTTTAAAAATGAAATTTTATATTTATTCATAAATTAAGTTTTTAAAAAATTAATATTTTTTAAATTTAAATTATATAAAGTAAATATTATATTTTATATATATTATATTCTTTTTAAATACATTTATTATTTAAGATAATTTTTTATTAATTTATAATAATTTAATAATATTATATTTATTATTTTTCTTTACATATAATAAAATAAATATATAAATATAAATAATTAAAATACGTTTATTAATATATAAAAATATTATTTATATATATTATTAAAAAATATAATTAATTATTAAAAAAAGATTTAATAAAATTATAAATATTAAAAATATAATGATAATTATGTCTATTCTATAATTAATAAAAATATTTTAAAGAAATAGAATAATAAAATTAAATATATTTATATTATTATAATAAATCTTAACCTAGGTTTATTATATAATTATTATAATATTTATTTAAAACTTTTTATATTATAATAAAACATTTATAATTATTTATAATTTAGATTATTTATTATTTTTATATAAAATATATTTAAATTAATTATTTTATTATATTTTTTTAATATAAACGAAATATTTATAATAAATACAAATATTATTTACAAAATATTTAATATATTATATAAAATTATAAAAAACGCGATTATTTTTTAAAGATTATTGATATTGATTAAAACAATAATAATAATAATATAATTCATTTTATAAATAGAAATTCTATAATATTGAAAAATATAATTAATATATTTAAATAAAATAAAGAAAATAATATATATCTATATATATGTTACGGACCTCTTATATATCGGAAGATATATAAGACGTACGCGGGGGTTCTTGATTTGCAGGTAACAATAAGACTAACAGCAGGTGGTCCGTAAGGGAGGTTTTACTGGTACTCCCACCACTAGTCTAGTCGCGATAGAATAGTAGTCGCTCTTAGATGTTCAAAGTATGAAGTGAAATAAGAGTGTGAGATTGATAGCTAAAGAGCTAGAATAAACGAGTGACTAGATACAGGAAATCATGATCATTATATAGACATAGGAAATAGTAACAGGAACTCCTCATAGTCTGGATCATCGTGAGCCAGTGAGCATGGATCACCGTGAGCCAGTGAGCCTGGATCACCGTGAGCCAGTGAGCCAGGTGAGTGGTCACGTGACTGAGGATGGGAAAGAAGCAAGAGTCAGCAGAACATTGGGCCGCCACCTTGGCCACCTTAGCGCCAACACACATGTTCCCGTAACAATACATTTCTATTAAATAATATAAAAATTATAATAAAATTATTATATTTATAAATTATTTTTATAAAATATAATTTATTATAAATATTTAATAATTATTTTAATATAAAAAACTATTAATTCTTCATTAGATTTATTTAATATTTCTTTTAATTAATATTATATAAAAAAAATAAAATAAAATTAAAGATTTTTTAAAATAAATAATTTTAAATTATAATAAATTAATAATATTTAAAGCTTAATTAAAAACCTAGTTATAATTTAAATCTTAAATTTAAGTTATTTTATTTATTTTAAACGGTTAAGCGGTAATTTAACTCGATATTTTAATTTATAAAATATTTAATTAAATTTAATATAAAGATTAAAATCTTTAAATTTTATTAAGAATTTATTTCAATTATATATTATTAATATAAATTAAATTATTCTTTATAAAATAATTATTATTAAATTAATAATAAAAGATTCTTTATTTATATTATTAAATATATTTTAAAAATTAAAATAATCTTAAATTTTTATATGGAAATATTTATAAAGTTTTAGTTTAATATAATAATTATAAAATTAATATTAAAGAATATAAATAATAAATGTTTTTTTTAATTTTTTAAAAAGAATATATATGATAGTTATTTTATAAAATAATTTAATTAATATAAAGCTATATTATAAAACTATTTTATTTTTAATATTTAATATTTTTATTTATTTATTATTTCTTATTATATTATTTTATTTATTATTATTTTATATATTATATAATTAAGAAAAACTTTATTACTAAAAGTTATTATTTAATAATAAAATAAATAACTTTATTATTATTTAAATAAGTTAAGTAAATTATTTGTAATATAAATAATAGTTTTTAAAAATTAAAATTATATTTCTATAAGTTAATATAATAATTAAATTATATATTTTAAATTTATAATTTAAGTTTATAAAAGTTTAATTTAATCGGTTAAACTTTATATTATTATTATGTATTAATGAATTATAATATATATATATTATTTTATATATATATATAATAAATCGCGTAATATAAAATTATTAATTATGTTTTATAATATTATTTATTATTTTTTACATAATTTATTTAATAGATTATAAAAAATCAAAGTTAATATTTCTTTAGAATTCTATTAATAATTTATTAAATATATATTTTAATAATTATATTAAAAGTCTTTTTATATATTATATTAATTAATAATCTTTTAATATTAAATAAAATTATATAAAACTTTATTATTTTATTAATATATAATAATTATATAGTTTATAAATTATAAAATTAATTTAATTAATTTTAAATTTAATAATTCTTTAATTAAAGTTGTTTAAAATTATTAAATAATGTTTTTTTATTTAAATATAAATATAAATTATTTTATAATTTTAATATTTCTTTATTTATTTTATATTAATAATTTTAATTATTAAAAAATAATTTAAATATAAATAAATTTATTATATTATATATTTATTAAAGTTATAAAAAAAGTTTATTAAATATAAATATTTATTAAAAATATTTATTTTATAATAATAAAAGTATTAACTTTTATTTTTTAGTTTTAAGTATAAAATCGCGTTTAATAAAATATAATTTTGTATTCTCGCTATTATTATTAGTTTAATTATTTTTTTGATCTTTATTATTTATAGTTAAGTCGACAACGTTTTTTGGTTTTAGCTGTATGATTTTTTGTTTGCTAAGGTGCCTGGGTATTCTATAGCGTGTGGCCTGCCTGTGTTTTTTCTTCTGGGCTTGTGATCGTAGTGGACGGGTGCTTCTACCTCCGGGCTCATAACCCGGAGGTCGATTGATCGAAACAATCGCTAGCTACCAAGTGTTATGGGTCACTGGATGCACGAAATAGTTGTCAATGAATAGATGATGAATTCTCTGTATCTCTCTCGGAAAGCATACGCGATAACTATCTTATAGGATGACCTGACCAGTATAGGGCTATGCCATAGGACCATCCCATCCCCAACGCCTAATAATTAAATAAAAATTAAAATAAATTTAAAATAATTAAAACTTAAATTATTTTAATAATATTAGAAAATGATCAAATATTTTAAAAACTTATTATTTAATAATTTATATAAATAATAAAATCGTTTTTTAAAAAATAAATTAATAAAGATATTTTAAAAAGATCATATTAATAAAACAATTATAAATAATGTTTAACGCTAAAAATAATATTTTATTATTATAAAAACTAAAACTAATTAGTTTTCTTTAAATAATTAAAAATAGAATTTAATAAAATAAATATATTTTATTATATAAGATTTAATTATAGAATTTTTTTATATTAAAAATATTAAAGTTTATATTATTCTTTTTAAAAATATAAAGTAATAATAATATAAATAATTTAAATTTAATTTAAAATAACTTAATAATTTTTATTATAATAATATATTATTAATAATTATTAAAATAAATATATATATAAATATAAATTTATTATTAAAAATTAATTTTATTTTATAATTAAGATTTATTATATAAAATTCTTTTTAAAAATCTTAATTGATTATATATTATAAAAACTAGATATTATAATAATTATAAATAATTTTTAATTATATATATAAATATAAAAGATTTAAAAAAAAATAAAAACTTTTAATCAATTAATATATATTTTTATATAAATTAAAAATATTTATAAATATTTAAAAGAATAAAGAAATAATTATTATATAATTTTAACTTAGTTTAATATAATAAAGAATATTTAATTTTATAAGTTTATATTTTAAATTTATTTTAAATATATTTAATAATATATTAAATAATAAATAATTAAAACTAAAATTAAAATAAATATTAATTAATTAATAAATAATTTATTTTAAATAAAATCTTTTTTATTTATTATAATAATTAATATATTCTTTAAATTAATTTTTATTTAAAGATATATTAAATATATTTAATTTAGATT
>JAJKLE010000062.1:0-120582 GCA_022593225.1 Xylaria sp. FL0064 | reverse complement strand
TTTTTAATTTCTATCTTTTGATTTCTTTATATAAGATATTCTAATAAATATCTAGTTTAATATTTTTTTAGTTTTTTATAATATAAGTTTCTTTTTATTTAATTATTTTTTATTTTTAATTAAACTATCTTTTAAAATTATATATTATATAATTTTAATTATTCTTATAATATATATATTCTTTTATAATTTATTTAAAAAATTATTTAATTTTTAAATAATATTTATATATATATTTTTTTAATTCTTTATAAATTAAATATTTTATTTTAAAAATATATTATTCTTTAGTTAATTTCTATTTTTTTTATTTGTTTAAATCTTTATTATTTATATTTTCTTTTTAAATTAAAAAATCTTTTTTTATAACCCTTTTTATTATTATCTTTTAAAGCGGTATAATAACTAGAAGTTCTTTCTTTTTTATAATTAAAGTATTTAACCTAAACTATATTTTTAAACAATTATTTTTTAATTTTATTTATTTATTTAAACTTTTATTTTATATTTCTTTAAAAATTATTTTTTTTAAATTATAATAATTCTTTTTTTTAAATATTTATTAAACTATTATTAATTAACTATAATAATTATATTAATATATCTATTAATCTTCTTAGGTTTATTTATTTTATAGAGTTTATTTCTAATTTATATTTTTAATTTTATATAGAATAAATAAAATAATATATATTTTAATAAATTTAAAGTTATTATTAATTATTTAAACTTTATAATATAGTCTATTATATTCTTGGTTTATCTTAAGTAATAAAACTATTTTTTAATATATTCTGTTTTTTTAATATTTTTAAATAATATTTCTATTTACTTTTTAAAATTTCTATAATTAATAAAGATTTTCTAAACTTTTTATTTAGTTTTATTTAATATAAAAGATTTCAAATAGTTTTTTAATATTAGCTAGAAGTATTTAAATATTTTTTTATTAAGAACTAAAAAACTATTATTATTTTTTAATAATCTTTTTTAATTATTAATTTATATTATTTTAAATAAAGTTTTATTTATATAAAAAATGTTGTTATATTTATAAACCTATTCTATAGCCTAGGGGGTATAGGCTTAAAACCTTTCATTTTTAATAGGCTAGATATAATGATTTGTTTTAGAGCTAGTAATAATAGTGGTCATTTATTTTTTTTTGATTCTTCTGGTTTTTCTGGTTTCTTTGACTTTTCTGGTTCCTTGTTTTTGTTGGTTGGTTCAGGAACTAGTGTGCTTGAGGTCTGAATTAGTGCTGACTTTGCTGGTTGGGGTGCTGTAGGAGCAGGTGTCTATAAGGTAATTATTACTGTTACTGTAGTGGCAGGTGTTGCTGTTATTGTTTTAACTAGTGTGGATATTCTTTAAGGAATTATTTTTAAAATAAGTGTGGTTGGTTTAATTAAAAATATTAATATTAATATTATTTTTTATATTTAATTCATTGTTTATTATTATTTATTTATATTATAATCATATATTTAATTAATAATAATTAATTTATTATAACCAGGGTTTATTATTTAAATATATTAATATTTATAATTTATGAAAATATATATAGAAGTTTTAAATTTATATTTTAATTTCATATTTTAGGTTTATAATTTATTTAATTAATTTAATTTATTAAATAAAATATATTTTTTAAAATAAATATTTATAAATGTATTTATATTCTATTATTTTATTAAATATTTTTATAATGTTTTTTAATAAGTCTATTTTATAAATTAATTATTATTTAGTTTTTTATATTAATATTTATATTATATTAAATTCTATTAATTAAAAAATTATTAAAATATTATAAACTTTTTATATATTAAAAAATACATAATATATATATAAAGGTTTTTAATTTATAAATAATAATAAAACTAATAATAAATAATTTATAAAAAACGTTTATTAATATTTTTGTTATTAATCTAATTATAATAAAATGATAATTATTTATATATAAAATAAAATCTAAATTTAATAATTAAAAAATTAAATTAAATACATGATTAATTATAAAGAAATTGTAAGATTATATAAATATAATAAAAATAAAAAATAAAAACTTATTTAAAGGTTAATAAGTTTAATAAACTTAGATTATTATAAGCCGGGTAAGCCTGGATTATTATAAGCTGGGTAAGCCAGCATATAATTTTATAATAGCTTAATATAGGCCAGAGAAATACTGGCTTTTTTATAGTTTTTTACTTGATCAAGCCATAATTATTTTATAATAATATAATAATATTATTATTATAAAGGTTTTTAAAAGATATTTCAATTTATTTAAAGATATTTAAAGAATATAAAAAATATTTTAATAAATTAAATTATAATTAAATTTAAAATAATATATATAATATATATAAAGAATTTTAAATTTAATAATAATTATAAATTTTAAATAAACTTTAAAAGTTTTTAATTATATTTATATATTTATTAAAAACCTTAAAAATATAATATAATATTTTATAAAATATATAATAAAGAAATATAAAAAGTTTTTAAAAAATTAAAACTTAAAATAATTTTTAATTTAATAAATATATTATTAAACTTAATAAAACAAAAACTTAAATAAATAGTTTAAAGATCTTTAAATAATTTAAAAATAATAAAAGAATATTTATAATTATTATAATATTTAAAAAGAAAATTAATTAAAATCTGTTTAAATTATAAAGACTTAATAAAATTTATAATTATATAAAGAATTATTGAATAATATAAATATTAAATATTTCTTTTTAAATTTAATTTTAAAATATATTATATTAAAGAAATATTTAAATTAATATATTTAATTAATAAGATTAAAAGATATTAAAGTCTTAATATAGAAATATAAAAGTTTAAATTATTTTTAAAGTTATTTTAAATATATAATTATAATAAATATATAATTTAAAGAAATTGATAAAATTATATAAATAAAAGAAATTATAAATTAATAATTTAATATATAAATAAAACATTTATATATTAAAAGTTTTATAAAATAAATTTATTAAGAATTTCTATAAATATTTATTATATAAATATTAAAAAATAATTATAATTTTTTAAAATTATAAAGAATAATTAAATTTAAAATAGAAATTTATAATATTAATAATAAAATTAAAATTTTATAATATAAATATTTAAATAAATATAATATGTAATTATTTAAAATTTTATTATTAAATTATTTTTATTAATTAATTTAATTATAAAAATATAATATAATAAAATATAAATAATTATTAAATAATCTATATATATTTCTATTTATTAATATTTAAATAAATATTAATTATAAAAAGAAACTATTTTTAATTATAATAAACCTTTTATATTTAAATTTAAAATAAGTTTTTTTAAATAATTAAATATTAAATTTAAATTTTTAATTATTTATTATTTTTAAATAAATAAATAAATAAATAAACTAAATTAAATTTTTAGATAATATTTTTAAAATTATATTAATTAATAAATATATAAATATATTATTTTATGAAATAATTAATAAATAATTAAATATTATTAAAAAATAAAAGAAATTATTAATAAAAATATTTATTATTATAATTATTATATTTTAAACTTAGATTATTATTATAAATAAAGTTATAAATATAATCCTAATTTTTTTAATAATAGATATTATAATATTAGAATAAAAAGAATCTTTTTTATTATATTAAAAATAAAATATAATTTTAAAAGTTTTATAAATTAAATTTTAAAAAGTTTAATTTCTTTAAAATTAAAAAGATTATTTTATTAATTATTTATAAATTATTATTATTAAAAAATACATAAATTTATTTTATTCTTTATATTTTACTATTTAAATTAATATTAAGAAATATATTAATAAAAAATTAACTTAAAATAAAAAATAATTAAAATATTTATAAAATTAAAACAACATTAAATTTCTATTAAAATAAAAATAATATTAAATATTTTATTAAATAAAAAAAATATTTATATATTAATAATATTTAAAAACTATTATAATTATTATAAACTAGTTTTATTATTAATATTTTAATTATTTAAAATTAAATATAAAACATCGATTCTTTAAATAATATTTAATAATATTTAATTAAATATTAAAATAATTTTATTTTAATAATTTCTAAAAAGTTTTAATAATAAAATAGTTTTATACTTTTTATATTTAATTCTTTTATATATTTCTTTAATTTATTTAATTTATTTATATTATTAATATTATAAAAAGTAACTTGAATTATTTTATTATATTATAATTTCTTTTATATTTAAAAATAATAAATCTTTATTTTTATTTTATTTTTTATTATTTTAAAAAAATCTTTAACTTAAAATAATAATAAATTATTTTTTATAAGTATTTTAATAAAAACTTTTAAATATTATAATTTGTTTTTTAAATTAAATATAAAATATAGTTTAATTAAAGTTAATAAAAAGAAGTTTATAAAATAAATTATAAAATTTATAATAAAAATATTTAATAGTTTCATATTAAAAAATAAATTTCATAATATATTTCTTTATTTAATTAAATATTATTATAAAAATATATATATAAAATAAAAAGAAAATAAAAAATAATTAATATTATAAAAAAAATAATTTAAAAAAAAACTTAATATATATTATATTTTTATATATATTTATTTATTATATAAAAAATTAATTATAATTTTATTATTTTAAATTAAATTAATATTATTAATAATAATGTTATTAATTTTAAATTATTTATATTTTACTAAATTTTCTTTTATTTATATAATAATTATAATCTTTTTATATTTAATTATTAATTTTATTTTTAATCTTATTTTTGATCATTTAGTTTATATTTTTAAATATTTAAACATAATTATTATTTTTAATAATACTTAATATAATAATAAAAATATTAATAAACTCTTTTTATAAATTATTTATTATTAATTTTATTATTATTTATAAATGAAAAACCTTTATAAATATTATATATATTTTAAAGAGTATATATAAAGTTAATAATAAAAGGATTTTTATATTTATAAATTTATTATATAATTTAAAGAATATAAACTTAAAGTTTTTACTATTTAATAAATTAATTATAATAATTTATTTTAATAATAATAATAATAATAATAATAATTCTTTTTAATTTTTATTATTATTTAAAATTTAAAGTAATATTAATTTTATATATATTTTTTAAAATATATATAATATTTATAAATTTTTTAATTTATAAATAATAATAAAACTAATAATAAATAATATATAAAAAACGTTTATTAATACTTTTATTATTCTATTAAATATTATTAAATATAATAATTATTTTTAAATATTTATAAATATAAACTAAATAAAATTAATAATTAAAAAGTTTTTTTAAAATAAATAACTAAGTATAAAAAAATTATGATTATTATATAAATAAAAGAAATATACTTTATTAAAACATAAATAACCCTAAATTAATAAAATCAATATTAACTAAAGTAATAAAGTTATAACGAACCCCTTTATATAATAAACAAGGTTTACATAAATATTAATAATAATTAAACAAGTATAAAAGCATAATATATATTAAGTTTTATTTTAAGCCACTTCTTTTTATAAAATTATTTTTAAAATAAATATAATTAATTTTAATAAAAATAATAATTTTAATATTATTTTTCTATTTAATTTATTATTTAAATTATTATTATTTATTTATATTATAATAATATTTTTTATTAATAATAATTAATTAATTATAAATAGAATTTATTATTTAAATATATTAATATTTATAATTTATTAAAATATTTATAGGATCTTTAAATTTATACTTTAATTTTATATTTTAAATTTTATAATTAATTTAATTAATTTAATTTATTATATAAAATATACTTTTCAAAATAATTATTTATAAATATATTTATATTCTATTATTTTATTAAATATTTGTATAATATTTATTAATAAATTTATTTTATAAATTAATTATTATTTTAATTTTTATATTAATATTTTTATTATTAAAAATATAAATTAAATAATAAAATAGAATTAATAATTAAATAAATTAATTAAATAAATAATTAAATATAAAAGAATTATTATTATTATATAAATAAATAAAAATATAATTTATTAAAATATAAATAATCTAAAATTAATAAAACTAATAAAATTAATACAATTAATAAAATTAATATTAACCGAAATAATAAAACTACACTTAGTATTTTATATAATAAACAAGGTAAAATAAATATTAATAATAAAATAACCAAATATAAAGGCGTGACACATACTAGGCCTTTTTTTAAACCACTTTTCTTTATAATATAAATATATTTAAATAGATTATAATGAATTTTAATAAAATAATAATTAAATCTTTTATAATATAAAAATATTTATATAAATAAAATAATAAATATAATAAATATAATAAATTTTATATTTATTTATAATTATATTATTTTAATTTATTTAATTAAATTAATATTAAATTTAAATTATTTTCAAATTATTATTTTATTAATAATTTTAAATAATTATTTTATAATAAATCTTTTATTATTATTTTTTAAATTTAATTTTATAATATAATTATTATAAATATTATTAACTTTTTTAAAAATATAAAATTTATAAAATATTATATTAAATTTAATTTAAATTTAATATAAATAGAATAAAATAAATAAAATAGTTATTTAATATAATTAATAATTTAAATTTAAAATTAATTTAATATATAATTATTATTAATTAAAAAACATATTTTATTTAATTATAAAAGTTTAAAAATATAATTTTTATTATTGTATTTAATTTTAATATTTAATTTATAATATTTTTATTTATATTTAATTAATTTATTAATAAATAATATTTATAAATATAAATATAAATAAATTTCAATTAATTTTAAAATTCTATTATTTCATATTTAAAATTTAATAATTAAATATTTAATTTTATTATAAAAATTAATTAAAATAAATTTATATTTTTTTAATATAAATTATTTATAAATTATAAATATATATTTTAAATATTTTATAAACTATGAAAAATTTATTATATAATTCTTTTTATATTTATTAACGTTTTAAATATATATAATTTAAATATAATATAAATTTATTTTATTTATTTTTTTAATTATTATTAAATAAATTTTAATTAGTTTTAAACTTTTATTTTTTTATATTTAAAGCCTAGCAGCTAAATATTTAATCTCGCCGCGAAACCTAGCCGGAATTAGCTTACGTCCCTTTAATACAAGTTATCTACAGATTATGAGTGTGTACCCTGGGTATTCTGTAGAATGGCCCTGATTAAATCGAGATGTGGGACTGATCGGATGGCCCGAGCGACCTCCTCAATCCGGCATCGCCGTTTCTCTCGTGGGATGGCTATATATGTAGGCGGATGTAATAATTTCTTGGCTCGTCGTGAAGGATCAACTGAAGTTTCCAGTGCTACCCTTCTACATAGTAGAGTAAACACTAGAATTTCAATTTCGTCCTCAGCTCCATGACACAGATGTCTATATCATACTAGCAAAAATTTACACAACTTCTACGTGCTTTCGATTGTGTATGTCGTTGTCTTTGTTTATATTGAACTTGACACTACGCATCCGCTAGATCACTTGCCTAGCACTTTGGCCAATCTAAAAGCACACTACTATAAACAGCTAGGCGTCCCGTGCTACGGCTCTTGTTATGCCTGTCTTCACCTGATGGAGGGAAGATCGGCTGTAGTCCATTTAACACCCCTGTTAGATATCCCAGGGTAGGAGTATGAATTAGTAACAGGATAACATGACAGCTTGGCTGAATGATTTGAAAAGTGGCCTGTAAGTCTGCAATCGCGGAGGCAATTCAAAACGTCGCGGTCTGATCTTCTCAACCCAAACTGCAACGCAGAATGTGTAAGCAGCGAGTAACAGCAATGGGTGACGGTTATTCCCCAATCCGGGGCGACTATATGCATCCACCTCCCATTCCATCATATAGCGTTGCGGCAAATACTATCTTTTGGGCTTGTTGAAGGCGGCTAGCCCACCCCTCGACACTAGCCCCCAGTCGCGAAGGATCACTTGCAGGTATGCGTAACATGGATGCGAAACGCCCTCGATCCTGGCAGTTCTTCTATTGAAAGAGCCCGCTTCGCAGTGTAATTTCAATTCCTCAACCTTTTGGCCGACCGTAGTGGCATATTTTGGCTTTATACACTTCACCCCGTCGTGGTGCAACTGTTTTCGCGCTTCTTTTCTAATTCGTATTTCCCGCTGTTCGCTACCTACCTGTTCTTTGGCGATATCCCTAATGGCCATGTGATCCTTGGCAAGCCTGAAGGACCACGTTAGCTCGACATCGGTTCTATAATCAAAGCAATGGATGACGACCAGCCAAACGTACCGGCTGGAGACATAGGAAATCATGGTCTTCCGAAAACGATTGTTATCCTCACCGGAGTCGTGGCCCTGCTCGCCCTGATCGTACGCCTGGTTGCTAGACGAATCATGAGGAGGTTGGGCATCGCTGATGTGTTACTTGTTATATCAATGGTGAATCACCTCCGATTACGTACCTATCGCCACAGCAGACTAACTCCTCTGAATGTAGGGTTTCTATATCGCCCACCATTGGAACGCATGGCAGGCTTCTATCTACCCGGGGTTAGGAGTGCACCAATGGCAGTATAATCCTCAACTTGCTGCTGCCTCACGCTATGTAAAGATTTATATGTACCATACTGATTAAACAGGAGGGCACTAACTATTTTGTTTTCTTTTAGAACTTCAAGCTTGGAAGTGTCTTTTTTGGCCTTAACATTGTCTTTTTGAAGATAGCCATATTGATCGATTGGATGCACACTTTTGTCCCTACCGGCACTCGGAATGGTCTCTATTGGATTCTGCACACTTTGATCTGGAGCAACGCCGTATTTTACCTGATTGGAACCTTTATCGAAGCTTTCCAGTGTCCCCCTGAAGATGTCGGTACTCCAAGATGTAATATCGACGTAGCCAAGTATAACCTCGCCTCCGGCGTTATCAACGTCATCTCCGACCTAACCATTCTTATCGCACCCCACTGGGTGATATGGAAATTGAATCTATCAAGAGTTAGGAAGATTGGGGTATCGATTTTATTCTTGATTGGTGCTCTGTAAGTGTATCTGATGCTTAGGCAGCACGGTCCACGAGCTAATATGCTGGGAATAGTGCGACAGGAAGCGCAATTGCTAGAGTTGTCACAATTACCTCAGCCTATAGCACCGGCGACATATTATTCCATGTAGTAACTATCAACCTTTGGGCAATGGCGGAGCAGACTTTCGGATACCTCGTGATCGGCGTCCCGGCTATTCCAAAAGTCTTGCACGACTTTCCCTGCGCCAAGCATTTTGGATCGCTCGTCCGATCCAGATCCAAACCTAGCTCAAACCCAAATAGTGGTTATCACAACCGAACAACATGGCCGAACTCGACGCCGCGAAGATACCACCGGGATATATGGGAAACAGGCGACCTCGATACGCGTGTACTTGTGGATCCAGAGACAGGAGAGGGGAAAGGTATTCCGCTACCAAGTGTGGCTCAGTTACACGGGAAGGACGAGAGCAGAAAATCCTCAACGGAAGCTGTGGGGGTCGCAGTTAGTGGTTAATGACTAATCTCATGTTCTTTTTGTACGACACAGATCGGAGTTCAGCGATTATACCCATGACCAGCAAGCGCCACCCGCTATGATGGGCTTTTGAACAGGTCACATAACCAGAAATCGGGTAACTAGATACAGTAAACAGCTTAATGGTAGACTATAAAACCATGCTCATTCGCTACTCACCGGCCAGGCTTTGCGAGTCGAGGTTATTACATGCACAGTCTACGCTCGCAAAACAAGTTATACGAAGTTTTCACGTTGAATACACAGCGGCGGCATTGATATGTTAGCGATAACTCCATTGATTATGTGCCTCAGAGATGTGATGGACAACAGAGCTTTGACAGGAAGTACCGTCATATTAATCCAGCATTAACATTTGCAATCGAGTCAGCCCCTTTTGCGTCGAATATAAAGTCACTTAGCTAAAGGGAGGTGGCTTGTGCTGTGGCTTCTGCTACACTTCAGCCACACCACTTTTCTACTTCATTCTTGCATTTCCTTGCCAATCAAGCCCTCGGTCTAAAGTCAGACTTCCATATCATTCTAACCTAGAACAAGGTCGTCAAGACAAGGATGGGGTGGGATGAAAATATTCCAAGCTCGATATTTGCCAATAAGAGCAGTAGAAGAGAGTGTTTCTATTGATGCTATGAAGTGTCTCCATACAACCCCCATTGTCAACTTATTACCCAGCTTTGTTCTCTGAATTACAGAAATGAGACGACCAGTACAACACCATGATGAGTGCGTGGCTACTGTGGCGAGAAAGTGGAGCGAACAGAAAGGCAAAGGAAACGAGGCTTAGACAGGGCGCATAAGACGCACCAGGGGATCTTGACATTCTACGATTTTGAGCAAACATCTCTTGCGCTATTGTCACGGCTCTCACGATACGGAAATCTCAAAGAATTTGACGTAGACTATTCGGAATTTAAGATGATGACTTGAAGTTGCAATAAGTCGATAAAGTTCGCAGGTTATTATCATCCAAACGATTTCAACGTGCACACACACACACACACACACACACACACACACACACACAGAGAGAGAGAGAGAGAGAGAGAGAGAGAGAGATAGTGGATAGTGTAATTATGAGCAGAGAAGTCAGCCCCCAAGATATTTTTAGCAAGAGAGGCAGGAGAGTATATTTACAAAGAACCTGTGCTACTGACATCGCACAATCCCTATATAATATTAACCCTGCTTACTGCAAGTGAAGTACTAAGAATTAAATGCCAACATAGATACAAACTGCCTGAAAAACAAAAGATGTCAACCACACCCCCTGATAACAAAACAACATCCCTTATCCGGCCCGCCTCCTAGCGACCTCTCTACGTCCCCAATACAGCGCAACGCCGACAATCCACAACACAACAAGCACACCCGCCAGAACCGGCGCAAAGATAGCCCCCCGGACTACGACAAAGCCGCTCACAACAGCGAACACAGCGGGAACGAGTACGAAAGGGCGGTATGGCCTCCGCAGCCCCGGTTCACGGACGCGCAGCACGATGGCGCCGAGCACGGTCAGGAAGAAGAAGGAGTACTCGCCGAGACCGTTGAAGGTGAGCAGGGCGCGGAAGTTGCCGAGGAGGATGTACAGGGCGGAGAGCACGGTAGAGAGGACGATGGCGTTGACGGGGGCGTCTGACTTTGCTTTGCTACTAACTTCACTACCTTCACTCCCTTCACTAACTTGCCTGACTTCATCACCTTCACTGGCTGCACTATTTGAGAGAGCCGGGAAGGTAGCTGTCGTTTCAGAGGCGGATTCGCCTTCAGTTGCTCGTTTTTTGGGGCCGAGGTGGCCGAGGTGTGCGAAGATGCGGGGCAGCCAGTCTTGGTTGGCGGCTGCTACGGCCATGCGGCCGGCTACGAAGGAGTTGCCTAAAAGCGAGCCCGCGACGACTAGGCAGATGAGGATCGCGGCGACGATACCGAAGCCTCGGCCTAGGAGGCATGTTATGGCCGTCTTGTAGTCCTGTGTTAGCTTCTACTCCTATCTTTCACTGGGCAGGTAAGGGGCAGGTTGGGAATGTAGACATACTACGGCAACGCTATCAGTCGTTGATACGACATTCCACGGGAGTAAGATGTAGTACGCTGCATTCGCGGTGATGAAGCAGAATACTATTGTGGGAATTGCGCTGTTGATAGCGAGTGGGAGTTGCTTCGCTGGCGCTGAAAGCTCGGCGGAGATGTAGATGGCCTGATTGGTGTCAGCTCTCGATGAAGATCAAGTTTCGCTTGTTGATATGCTCACCTTGTCCCAGCCAGAATAGGCCCATAGGGCACCGTACAGCGCAGTTGAGTAGTGGCCGAGAAGCTCCCATTCGCTCAGACGTTCCCAGTCAGTTGTGCTTCCATCTGGATTCACAGTCGGTCTGTTTCCGAACCACTTTAAAGTGAGCCGTCAGCAAGATCTGTTCTAGGGAAACCTAAAGAAGAAGACATGAATCACTTACGGGTCTCGTAAACCAATCACGCCCCCCGACATCATCCTTATCTGGATGCGTAACCTGGATGAGGACGACGACAATCCCAGCAATGACCACAGCAGCGATGGTAGTAAACTTGGTCACAACGAAGAAACCGTTCAATCGTGTGCTAGTCTTGGTGCTAATGGAGTTCGCCACGCTCATGACAACAAGAATAAGTATAGACAGAAGCTTGTGCTCGATCCTGTCCGCCTGGTCGGTGACGCCGGCAGCCGAGTATATGCTCTCGACAAAGACGATGCTTAGGATCGCCAGGGTCGCAGGCATCACGGCGACGATCCAGGTCCAGGCTGCCAGGAAGCCGAAGACGTCGCCGAAGATGTACTTCAGGTACGGCTGTACCCCGCCTGTATACATTCCTCAGTCAATTGTATGATCCAGAAGAAATGGAACGAGAAGGGACAATTAATCTCTTACCTTCACCAGGTATCGCCGTGCCCAGCTCCGCCATGGTAGACGCTCCGGTCCAAGCAAGTACTCCGCCGATGAGCCATACCACCAATGCGGCGCTGGGGGACGGAACATGGGTGTCAATGGACCCAGGAGACGTGAAGATGCCACTTCCTATCACGATGCTAATCACGATAGCGAAAGCTTCGGCAGTGCCAAGGTTCTTGGAGAACGAGGAGCCTTGCAGGTTATCATCGCCGGCGATGACACCATCGTGATGACGGGCGATAGGTTCATCGCCCGGCTCATGAGAAGCGGCGAGTAGCGGCCTCGTTTCTCCTTCAGCTGCCATGGTGAATTATCTCGTGCATCTACGCTGCTACGAAAGTAACAGCATCGCATGGGCACCTTTGTCGCCTAGTTCCTGCTAGTATGGGTTCCTGTAGTACGGCTAATTGTAGCTAATTGTAGCTTATTATGGTGTCATAAATGGCTGACTAACTGGATTGGGGAAGCCTAATTGCCGGGCCGCTGTGTGGAATACCTCTGATCTAGGTGCCTGCAGTGTATCTCAAGGATGAATAAGTAATACCACCTCAGTTACTGAATGCTGTCGCCGCAATTCGATTCTCATTTTATGTTTCGTAGAATAAAAGTTCTTTATACTTTTTCCCGTGCAATGGTAGGCACATCTAAAATCGCTGCATAGAGAAGTGGCAGTAGATGTTGTAGACATCGATGAAAATAGACACGGCATCCACCTTAAAGGGTATTTTTATGCACTGCGTGCGACATGGTTACACGTATATTTACACGACAAACGGTATGAACTGATATTGAACTCTATTCCATGCCCTCCATAAGTTCAGTGCGATCCAGCATCATGCCCTTTTGGCCGATATATTCACGGAGCGCCTCCCAATCGGCGCCTTCCTCCTCACCCTGTCGCCAAGGCTCCTGAAAGCCCCAGGCGCACGCTATCCTGTCAAAGGCGGCCCTCTCTTCTTCTCTAATCCAACGCTTGCGCAATGGCATGCCAGGAGCCCACGTCACCCGCCTCATCTGATCGTTTGCCGTGGTAGCCGCGACTACACCAAGGGAAGCTGTGAACCCCACGTAGGCGAGGATGCCTACAAAGGCGATGTTTGTGGCCGTACCGCTGTCCATAGTTTGCTGCAGGTCGGAGAAATTGGTGGCCAGGATATAGGCGGCTGGGGGGGTGGCTGCGAATGTGCCGAGGGGTAACAGGCCGTAACGGAGCAGTTTGCTCCGAACAAAGGCTGTGGTGCCATAGCTATTCTCGATGATGCCGACAGCTGCATCCAGGTTCTTTGCGGCGATGGCAACGTCGAGCGCAGCGTCGACC
The DNA here is from genome assembly GCA_022593225.1 of Xylaria sp. FL0064. NCBI lineage: Eukaryota > Fungi > Ascomycota > Sordariomycetes > Xylariales > Xylariaceae > Xylaria > Xylaria sp. FL0064. Next base: position 106,627 of record JAJKLE010000062.1, on the reverse strand, counting down.
GTCTTGGACTCGATGGCAGCTGCGGCGCGATTTGGATTCGGCTTGGTGTAGCTCAAAGGCACCGAGCCCGAGCGTGGCAGAGGCTTCGACGCATACAGCTGGAATACTTTGGGCAGGGTTTCGGGCTTTCCCAGCTTCCCTTGGACTTTGACATATTGGTCGAGTAATTCGGGCGTTATGACCACGGACGGATGAGCCAGTAACAAATAGGCCGTCTCGGAGATCTTATTGATCAGTTCGTTCAGCTTCGCTGAGTACTCCATCCCTTCGCGTAGCTGGGAAGGCCGCGCCGCAGCCGCCGCAGACTTGGGTGCCGTTGTTGCCTTTGCGCTTGCGCTGTCGTCCAGCGACAGCAGTGTCGAGGCAGTAGAATCCAGCTCGCTGATGGCATGTGCAATCTGCGGCTGCACCGTCTCGTTTGTAAACCAGTCCGCCAAGGTATCACAAACGCCCAGGGCGGCGCTCACATTCTCTCCGGGCGGAATGCCACGAGCAGTAGTGACTTTGGATACGTGTGTCTTCAGATAGCTCAGAATGGCGGCGACAGAGGACGGATTGAAATTCGGCGAAGCCTCATCATCGGGTTCGGATTGCGCGCTGTTGCCTAGCCTGCCACTTTCTACGGGACCTCGCTTACTACTAGGAAAAGCCGCCGAAGATGATGCGCGGCTCTGCGACGTTATGAATGAGTTCGCCGCTCGTCGGAAGTGGGAAGGATATTGAGAGGCATTTCGAGCGGCGGCCAGGGGCGAAATCGCTCGACGACGCTGCGTAGATATCGATTCGCAGATCTGGCAGATTGAGCGTGGCCGTACGACGGCCCCAGGTTTATGCATGATGGTGGTCGATGTCTTAAATTGTCAAGGTCGATGTTGTCGCAGGGACCTCCAATCTCCAATTGAATTCGATGTTGCTGTTGTAGCGGCTAGGCAGTTGCATGCCACCGAGCTCTTATCGATATCGGCCTGGCTCTTCCACTAACGTTAACGCACTTGGTTAGTGAGTATGTAAGCAGTCACTCCTTCCTCTTTACATCGTTAAGTAAAAGAACCCCCGAACCAGACACAAGAAATCCACGCCGCCTCGACATTTCCATAATTACTTGCTTCGCCTAGTTCGGAGTGCAACAGGGTCAAGTACCAGACTAGATATTTTAGCGGCGCATCCTATTAGCGGTGCTGGTACACCAAACGACGAACCCCGTATTCCTTAGTAAAGCGGTGTGATATGTAACTTGTGTGGGCGCGCTTGTTGAAACTGAACTGCTGAACATCCTGACACAATGTAGACGAAAATTGTCTAGCTAGTCATAGGGTATGCTTTAGCTTCCCAACCTGTTAAGCAGCTACCTAGGTATGTACTTGGAAATACGTCATAGAATGGAAGTGACGATATCAATAGTCCTTGATAATAAGTTTCCAGTCTGCAAATCGCGACTTTTACATAGGACTTCCCCTGTGAGGAACCCGTATTAGATAATACTGTTAGTAATCGCTGTACCTACAGCAGGGGTTTCCAAACCTGAATAATTACCTAAACCAGATAACAACACGATGTCTTTGCACGTGAGAGTCAATGCGCGCCAGGAATATGACCAGGATAAGTTAGATCCCGGAAAAGAGAACCCTTGGAATGAAACAGAGACTCAATCAGCATGACTTTCTTTTTCTTCAATACTTTTTTTTCTCGAACCATTCTCTGCTGGCCCAGCAATGGAGCTGCCAATGTTGAATAAATTGAGAACACGCAGTAACTATATTCGTTTCTCAACACTCCTCGGGTCTTACAGCATAGGGCTCCTACCAATTGAATGCCTCAAGGCTTGGCGGCTTGAATCAAGCAAAATAATTCCAGGCAACCGAGAATGTGAATTACTGTTTCGCGGCCCCCTAAGTTGCAATACGAGGTGATCTGCAAAATATGTGATTACATGATGGCAAAGCGGAGTTATTGCCCAAATAATAGTAGTGTACGACTTCTCGGCAACGCCAGATTTGCAGTGTACCAGTCAACAGTATACCGCCACATTTGGACTATAAAGATGAGGCAGTACGATAGATTGGAAGAAGTAGACAAAATATAGCTCTATCTTCATCAGAAAAACATCAGTCCAAACCCCATTGCCAAACTTTTCTGTCGCCAACCATGCACCTCAACACCATCCTCGGCGCTCTCTTCGCAGCTGCGGTCTCCGGCGCCGCTGTAGAGTCTAGAGACGCCGTCATTTACGACGTACACGGCTTCGTCGCGGACTGCACGCCTCATAGCGTTACCTGCGGGTAGGTTACTCTGTTAAGAATTCATGTTTACGCATACGCTATAGACCAGTGCACTTAGCTTTGCGTCTCCATCCGGACTTGCTAACATCCACGCATGTAGTTACGGCTTCCGTGTGGTGCCTTCCTCGGACGCGCCCGGCAGCAACGGGACCATATGCGGCAACATTGTCAACGGCCCGGATTACCTTCCGCCGCTACCCCTGACGGCTTGCTTCACCAACCCGAACATCGCTTATTCCATTGCGATCCCCGATGATGGGGGTCTCGCTCTGACTATTACCTCCGCACTCGATGCACGCACCAACGTCACCGGCACACGTGAGTTTGATTTCATGGGCCTGCTTTTTGGTATCCAATGGCTTCCTGGCGATATGTCCATTCAAGTCGCAAAATCATTGGAGTCTACCCTCCTCTCTCTCCCCAGAATGATCTACTCTTTAGTCTTTTGTTATGCAATGGAACTCGTTTAAATGCTAATCTATTTTTTATTAGACATTGTCCCGGTAGACCAGCTCACTCTTACACAGGGATCTATCTCAGTATCGCAGCACTACGATGGCCCTACCAATTTCACTATCCCCACCTCGGAGGTCGCTGTTTAAACCAGCTTCTGGGTTCGTGAAGTATGCAAATCAGCTGTACAATTACCTCAGATACCTCATTAGAAGTAGATAAAACGTAAGAATATCATAGAAACACTATAAATATACTTTGGTCTTCGACTTTTCGAAACCTTGTTTCAGAATTAAATTCGTTCCTCGTCTCGTCAAGTATCGCCCTCACTGATGCTTCGCTCCCGAAGCCCCGTCTCTTCATACTCTTGAAGGCGCGGAAATCAATGCGGGGCGGTGCATTAGGGAACCGAGCCAATAAACAGTTTGAAAATTCAAGATATTCAAGGTTGTTGTAGTGATGGTATCACGAGTACTGCTTCAAGTAGCCTACTGCGACTTAATACAGTTTCTATTTCTGAAGGCTATGTTGCGAACCTATGCCGAAAGTTTGGAGTTACTTTCGGTAGACACTATCCCAGATACGACTCTGACTGGCCCCCAACAGGCCTCTGGCGAGCCTCTGGCCCCGTATTCAGTATCCGATTGGGCACTTGACATACTATTATGAGGAAGTTCTCTAATCTCGATGGCCGTAGGGTAGCCATAGCCTTGAACGTCGGGCGGGACGGGGGGGAAGGGACTGAGTCACACTGCCCTGGTATACCTGGCATATAGCCAGCTTCTATACAGGACGTGTGGTGCTTTTCTTCGGTGTCTATCCCATAGCGTGTTGCTATTTTGCGATCAATATCACGCTAGTATCATCACACACTTTAACAACTGGAGCTGAAAAGGCCCGGATCGCGATTCAAGTGGGAGATGGAATTGTTGATGTCTTTGGGACTAACCTGAAGTAAGCGCCTAGTTTGCCTCCAACTACGGATATTTCATGTCTGGGCTGCTGCCCGCATCTAAGTTGCGGGAGCTTAGTTCTCGCGAGTTCTTGGTACACTACGATCTCAACCGTCATATGCTATTTACGACGACAACAAGCCTCAGGCCTTGGCATTTCGAGAAGTCTCAAAGAGATTTATAATGCAAGATTCAGGCAGGTGTCAATTTATCGTTAAGACCTTTTCATTTGAGTGTTCATAGAAGACCTATTTACATACTTGAACCAAAAGACTAACCGATGGCAGTGAATGAGACTTTGATCCATTACCAAAATGTATGGTGTCTCTACCCGATCAGCGGCGCCTACACAAGAGTGCAGAGGATCTTGTTCTATATCACAATTACAGTAGCGTTCCTCTTTCGAACCCACAAATGGATCTCATCCGTAGCGATCGGCAGTGCGTTCGTTTACTCGCTGGTAGCGGCCGTGCAATCGATCCCAATGTCCGTACAGTCTTCGCTCGGCGCAGATCCCGATTTCATTGCCTTATACATCATCGTTATCACGAGCCTGTACCCCGCCGTCATGGCACGCATGTACTCGCCTCGCTTCATCGGCCGTAACTTCGATGCAATTTACAATTGGTGGATCATTCTTTTTTCCTTACTAACACTCTTTCTGGATTATGCCTTCAACCGATTCACTTATTCCACTTCTGATCGCATCCTGCAACTGGCTTGCCCCGACTCGTCCAGTTGCCCTGACCCATGCGCCAACCACAACCCTCACGTCCTCTTTCGGGGTGGACAGTTTGACAGCACAACAGGCGTTGTGTTATCCAGTTGGTCGGCAAGCGTCCCCAGTAACAACGGCAACCACAATGCAACTGTAGGGCCGCCCACCGTTGGCGGCAACGGGCAAATCAATGGCTATCAAATCAAGTATTCGGCTCTCCAAATGGTGGAAATCATTGCCCTATACCCATTAACCATACTCGGGCAGCGAAACCAATATAGACCTCCTCGGTTGACGCAAAATAAGGCTTTCCGGCGGTTGCGCCTGAAGCGGGTGATGTTAAGTCCCGATGGCGCTATGTCGACAACTTTCACCTTCCGGCTCGTGTATTGTATACACATTTTCTGGTTGAGTCTCACATACCTCGTACCCGAGATTGACTTTGTCAAATACGGTATCCAACGCGGTCTCCGAGCAGTTGGACTAAATTGGAGTGCTCAGGGGTGAATATATGAGAGGAGCAACTTAGAGGAGATTAACACCAAGAGCCGCGAAAACTATGCTAGAAACATAGCGTTCCTTTGGTACGTACTTTGTATGTTTGGCTATGTGGCTCTTCCCATCTTCCTTGTCTCCCTCACGATAAAACTCGAAAAACTCTGGCTTGGCGAAATACCCGAGTCTGAGGGAATCCAGGCAATCGGTCAATGGGGACCGATTGTGGGTTTGGCAATCACCTTAATCCTAGCTGCTCTCTTCAGATGGTCTGCTCCTGAGCCGGAATCTCACAATTATAAGGAGGTAGCTGAAGGAGAGTACGACCCCTTCGCGTATGAGCCTAGCCAAACTAAACAGGCTTGGTTTTGGAAGTATCGGGTCCTCGCCTCTCCGGTGAATGAATGGAATGATCTCAAAAACTGGTTGAGGAACCCTACCTCGGCGTCTCAAGAAATAGACCATAGAGAACAGAGCGAGCCTATAGAGCAACCTCCACCTATCACTGCTGACCCTACAGATCCGTCGGATGACACCGTTCAGCTGCTGCCTATAGAACAGAGACATATACGTAATCATAACACTTTATAAGGCTCTTACATTAATTTCTTGAGCCCAGAATGACAGAATGCCAGATGAACCTCCCATAATATAAATCATGTCACAAGAACTTGATATTCCACCTATATTCAGCATGTGCATAGTAGCGTCCTACGAATACAACCAGGGTTCGCCAAAAGAAACCGCGCCTCTAACATCCACTCCCAAAAGAGAAGACCCGGCAGAGAAAGGAGGCAGGAAAAAAAATAAGAGGATTATGCCAAAAACATACAACACCAGGGATTCGCTGGTCGTCACCGACCCAACTACTAATCTGGCGGTATCCGGCTTAGCTATGGGGGAGCGGACGGGACCCCGCGTTTTCCAGATCCTATGGTCGTATGTATTAGAATCTGGCATTGTTATCATTTATAAATACGTTTTTGAAAGTCACTGTCGCAGTTTGGATGAGTGGGACTGTTAGGTGTTGCTGACAAGCACGCATCACCCATCGTTTCTTTCTCCTTTCTCTTCGCACTTTAAGCTGCTCTCACCTACGTGTTTTTGCACAAAGATCGAAAAACGCAGACAAGTCATGCATGAGGATTATTTGTCAATCTCAAGGATTTCTACTTGGCTAGCAGGATTACATATTAGATGTGGCTAGCTTTTCACGACCCCATACTTCACTAGCTCAGCTCCATTGATCGGTAACCCGAAATCATCCATCTAGCTCTCATTGGTATTCCGCCCTACACTATCTAAGCACCCCTAAAAGTAGATGTCAATAAAAGCCAGTCTCTCAGCTTCCTATGTTTAGTTCGGGAAGATTTATTCTCTTTCCCGTCCTTATGTAACCCCCGATGGTGTCAGCGCTAGATCTGTCCGTCACTCTAGTTTACGACCGAGACAGCTTGTGTCTAGCGATAGATCGCCCGCAATGCGATTCTCCGATAACGTAGGAGGTTCTAGCCGTCAAAACGGAATCTGGAGCCCTCCAGCTGGCCGAGTCCATCTCGAGGTGCGACATATCTTCTACGATATGTGTTCGTAAAGTCTTGCATAAGAGAGCGAATCTGGCGTACGTCCCCAGTGTCGTTGGCGTTTAGTTTCTCCCTTATCTTTTCAATTAAGCGATCAACCTCGGCTGGGGTGATCGTTCCCTCGGGAAGCAAGCGGAGAGTCGCGTCGACTTGCGCCAGAGTCTGGTCCGGCAGTACTTGAAATAAGGCAAGCAACGCACCGCTCGCGTCAGCAAAACAATCGCTGGGGAACGTGATCATCATTCCAGCCAGAATACGTTTTACTAGCATCAAACCTTGAACTGTCAGAACGCCTTTCACGATACCACGGAGCTGCTCAACAACCTGCGGCGGTATATCACTTTGCGTTGGTATTTGACCGTCCGCCCAGGCCAAAACATCGCGGATATAGTGAAGGGTAGCTGTTAGAGGTTCGCGCTGCTCTAGTATCAAAACAGAGATAGCCGCCTCAAAAATTGGAGGGAACAGGGGCGATGGGATAAACTTTTGCGGGTGGTAGAGTAATCCATCAACCACTAAGCGAAAGAAATCCTCCGTAACATCAGGTAGTTCTTGTGGCGTTAAATCGCTGAGAAAGCGCAGCACATTTGTCGCTTGTGCTTCGAAGAAGTTGTAAATGTTCTCAGTCATAGCCGCTTCGACACGATCTCGGTCATCGGCGAACTCTCTCAGGATTGCACCGGTCACCCACAGGAAACAGCCTTGCCTCGAATTGAGAAATCCATTCGCGAGTTCGTTCGCCATAGCAGGTAGGATCGGTGACATGGCCCCTCTGTGAGCTATTACCATCAATCTCCAGCAGCGGCATACCCTCTCACATATTGGAGGGCAGTCGAGGAAGTTGGTCAGAACTTTGGCCAGAACAGGAAAGACTTCCTGCCAGTACTTGATTGCGGGATCTTCTTCACCTTTCTCGACCGGTGGTAGGGTAACTACAATGTTCCCAAAAATGGTAAGTAGCTGTAAGTGGTCAGCAAGGACGAGCCTCCCATCTTTGTCCACAGCATTATTGGCCTTGACCATCAGCCTCTGAACCAGAGGGTCGCAAAATAGTTTGAGTAGTCTGTATAGTTCAGTCTTAGGCTGCACTGATACGACATGGGCGGCTCCTTCAGTAATCTCTTCTTGGCTCATTGGGGGAAGTTTGTCGAGAACCTGGTTGTAGAAGTGTTGTAGTTGAACAACTTGCTCGCTCAGTAGGTGTTTGCAGTCGCCGCAGAAATATCTTAGTGCCATGGAAGCGGCCTGAAGAACCTCTTTCGACGTACTTTCGAACGAGGAAACAATATAGTTGAACTGAGGCGTCAAGAATTCAGGATGATCAGCAGTCCATTCCGTGTATCTACCCAGCACCATGATGGTAGCGAACCGCAGCTTTTCATGACTGGGCATTTGAACGAGAAGTGGCATGAGCTGGGGAAGGACAATGTTCTCGTCTTTCTCAACCTTGCTACCCATCGCGCGCATGGCGAACAGCGGTGCCTCGAGTTTTTGCCAGTGTGGCACGTTGAGATCGCTTGCCATGCTGGCATATTGTCCCATCCACACTTTGATAGCCTCGAGAACTTTCGTAAGACACTCAGTTACACCCAAGACTTCACAACAGTCTTTGAGAGTGTCGCCCATTTGGTGACGAAATTCACGGAACTTCTCCTCTACCTCTCGGTCTCCGTCAAACAGGTCCTTTTCGTTTCCTGACTCGGTCTCGGGATACCGAAGATGTTGGAGCAGTATGTCAACGAGTTTCGAATAGATATCTGCAAGCTCGAGTCTTCCCTGAATATACTTGTCGATGACGAGGTACAGTTTAAGTTCGTACCAGAAGTCGAAAGTGTTATCAATGACGTCTCTGTCTTTGTCCCTCGCAGCACATTCCAGAATTGCTTCGACTAACGGTCTGAAATGGCTGGGCTCACGCGCAATGGCAACTGCCCAAGCAGTACCTGCGTCCGCAAATACCCTTGTCAAAAATTTGTAGGATTCGGTATCATCTTCGTCGACGAACTTCTGAATTTTCGGACGCAGAGCGACAATTTTGGGGAGAAGGATCTGTATGGTATCGAAGTTGTCATCCACATCCCTTGTCTCCCGAGCAATCGTGGAAACGGTCTCCGCAGCGGCCTGCATAGATCTGTCCGAATCCAAGGCGCTAAATATGAAATCTAGTAATGGGGAGTTAATGATCTCGGTAACGGGCACCTCTCGGAGCCATGACGTTATGCACTCGTAGAGCTGCGGGTTTGTGGCGGCTTCAGCTATATCCGCGAGAATCAGCTTTTTCTTCCTGGACTGAAAAGGCCGTAAAGTAGACTTACGCGATGACTGGGCATAGTTTATGAGTAGTTGGATCACCTGTGGTGCGTTGTCTTGCAGAAGCTCTGTCGTCCTTTGGCTGAGTTCTTCTTCCTGGACACGAATGGATTAGACTATGACCCAATGCATGTCGTATGACCACGGGACACGGTCGGAAAACGGTGACACAGAAGTTGTGCTGCTGTGTGTCGATCCACGTACTGTCAAGTTGATTTTGCGTCCCTCGGTCACCTCTTCGGGTAGGACTCTAAGGAAGTCCAGAATGCAGGCATGGCTTTCGACTTGGCTGCCGAGCGACGATACTACCACTGCTAGAACATCCTTCCAATCTCTCATCTGGATGGCCAGGATAGCCAAGCATACGCAAAGCTGGACTCTTATGGGCTTGGGGCCAGGCGCATAAAGCTGCAGGAGCTTCAGGAGCTGGTTGCGGACGGCCACCAACTCGGTCGGAGGAACCTGGCTCTGGAGATCAAAGGTTATCTAATATTCGAACCACTGGTTAGCGCAAGGACGCTCGTGCAGGTATGGAGGTTCGGGTGATGGCACCTTTCCCTTCAGCGTAGTAGCGGCGAAGAGCTTATCCGCGGGGTCGGCGGCGGATTTCAGTAGGTTGATGGATTCAGCCCACGCGGCTGTCTAACATGACGTGTCAGCGGGCCTTCCTTCTCCATCGCATTTTTCGTTCATGATTCAACGAACCGACTTCTGGAATTCTCCGAGGAACTTGGTAGCCCTCTCCTTCTTGTCCGGGTCCCCACCCCGCATGGTCAGCATGGCCTGAAGCACATCTGCCAGAGCGAAGGTCTGTTGCGCGCCGTTTGTAGCCATGATGCGCAACGTGTGTCGGGTCAGGTCAGGTCAGGTCAGGTCAAGAGTTGTGGGGTGGGCACGCAGGATGATGGCAGCAGTTGTTGCTGCCCTGCGAGATGCGCGACGATCGCGAGAAGGCGAGCGCAACGATTGTAGTCAGGAGGAAGAAAGAAGAAGAAGCGGTGCCTGCAAACACACGGAACAGCACAGGCGCGCTGCAGCTGGCGGACGTGGCTGGGTCTTTAAGCCCGAGAGGCAGCTCCAGATGGGGGAGATGGGCGACAAAGACTCGCCGGGCGAGGGGAAAACGGAGAGTTGAATGGAAGCTGGGAATTGGTGGATGGGGAGCGAGCTTTGATGTCACAAGGGAAAGAGAGAAAAGGAGGGGCCAATAAAAATAATGCTATGTCGTTTCCCAGTTCTGCCCCAGATTCCATTACTAGGTAGGTTTTGGTACGGGGAGTCTAACAGAAGGCATCACACGTGTGGCTCAGTATGAATTCCAGGTAGGTAGGTACCTACTATGGAGGGGTTGAAAAGTGTGGCGCGACCTGTTGACCCTGACTTGAGCCTTAGGCATGGCGAGATGAGTCAGCAGCAGTGGCCGTCTAGATGTGCCATTTCATTGGCCAGAAATAAAATGCGCCAGTTCTTACCAAGCTTCAGCCTCTACACTACCTTGTTAGGTTAGGTAGCACAGTACAGATGTCGGTCAATAGGGAAGCCTTGCCAAATTTCAGAATCAAGCAACACCTCAAACGCGCCCTCGGTCTGCCCACCAAATCATCAACCACCAAACCCGCCGACGACAACGAAACAGCCGACAGACTTTGTCGTTATTGCTTTCTAAGCGACCCAAGCAAATTGTACCGATCCCGACGTGAAGTCTTTCGCACAAGATGACGGGCCGCGGAGGTGGTGGGCGCAAGGTCTTGCTGCCGCCCATTAATTTCATCTTCAAGCTCCTACAGACCCACGCGCCCGTCAAGATCTGGCTTTACGAGCAGCTGTCGATTCGAATTGAGGGGAAGATCAGGGTAGGCTATTCGCACACGTTCATCATACCATCCTATAGCTCAACACCAACTTACGCCTATGCTTGTAGGGTTTCGATGAGTTCATGAACCTGGTAATAGACGATGCGGTCGAGGTCAAGCAGATCACAAAGACAAATCCGGAGGAGAAGAGAAGAGAGCTTGGTTTGTTCAGAGCAGAAATTTTTACATGGGTCACGAAGAGAGGGCTAATTATCTCTAGGACAAATTCTATTGAAGGGCGACAACGTGTCTCTGATACAGGAAGCCGTATGATTACGAACGATAGCTCACAGCGAGCCCACACCTCCGGTAATGAAAAAAGGAGGTGTCCTTCCCATAATGTGTGCGGAATAGCCTGGCCCTTCATGGTAAATGCCTCGGAGCACAGGCATGGGTTAAATGGCAAGGCACAAATAGATGGTCAGCATGCTTGTTCTGATCACTTCAATTACTGGCAGACTGTTTGATTTGGCCATCACCCAAGATAATGCCGTCTAACGGCTGGTCGTGAGGTCCAACGGGGATGGTCTCCCCTGACTCTGGGGAGAGGAGCTGTTCCCTGAGTGCTAGTGCATATAGCAATACAGACGAGCTGGCGCTAGATGAAGTTTTCTCCGCCTGTGTAGCCAATGCATAACGGTGTAAGAAGTAGTCGTAGAAGCCCTTGCCGTGGCCGAGTCTGCGAACGACGCCGGTTTCGGGGTCAAGGTCAAAGGCCACGCCGGGCAAGAGAATGAGATCGAGCGGTGCATCCGCAGACCTCTCCCCATCCAGCTCGCCTATGCTGCGCTGTCGTTCGTGAACAGTAACACTGTTGACACTCGGGATGCCCCACTTGTCCCTCTGCAGGGACTCGTAGTCCTCGATACCCCTCAGACTTACCATGTCCATCAGCCGCCCAGGTCCTTCTCCCGGCGGCAGACCGGACTTGTGCAGGTAGGGCACGAAAACTCGCTTTCCAGAAGTGAGGGCATGTCTGACAATGGGGTCGGTTTGAATCTCACAGCCAGGCATGGAAAGATAAAGGCCTACTGTTTTGGCCTCCTGGTACGGCCTAAATCTTGCCAGGGCATCGAAAGCAGCATTACCTAGACAGTGACAACGTTGTTTAGAGAGATAGCTCCGTTGGTGCAGGGCTCGGTCTCCTTACTCTGAGTTGCTACGGCATCTTGTGAGAGGGTGGAAAGCCTCTGTTTCATCAGCGAACGCAATTGAGTCTTGGCCGCATGGAGTGCCGAGGTGTTCATCTCTGGTGGCTGCTGCGGTTGATCGTCTGGCATACTCAGCGTAGCGTAAAGGCCGAGAAGGGATGCGAGAATAGGATGATTCCTGGTCTGCTGTGGAGCGCCGGCTGCACCTCAACACCTCCTAGCAGTAATACCTGTTTGATATCATCGGCACTGGGTACTCTTGAGGTCAGTGGCCGGCGTATGGAGATGGACAATGGACAAGTCTACATGGGCTGCATATGCTAGAGGCGGGGCGGGGCGCTAATATAATGTCCGGGAAACCTGCAAGTGGTGTCACACCGTGGACTACCCACGAGCGCCTGTGGAAGATGTACGAGCTCAGAACAACATCTTGATCTGTCTTAGTAGGACGGTAAAATAAGAGCATGGGCGGCTATCAGTCGGCAACAGCGGCCCATGTAGTTTGAGGTGAATGAAATAATATAGGAACACAAACCAGATATTCTGACTCTTGAACATACAAAGTACACAATCGACACAATCGACACAACCGGAGACCTCATATATCGGGTGCCTAGGTGGTGAGACTAAGCGCACGTTGCAGTAGGTAATGTATGAATTTTGCGGCGGGAGGGGGTGCTCTAGTGAGATCACACAACTATTACAGATAAAATATGTAGCATCACGGGTCCCGAAGTAACACTCGCTTTTGAACGCTAGGTATGAGTAAGGATCGGCTACCTCTATACAAGTAGTGTACAATCGTGTCGCACTTGTACAGGTACCTACCTTCTGTTCTCCGAGACTTAGGGAACGAAATACCTAGTAGGTAATGGCAACCTACCTGCATTACATATGCGGTTATCTACGGCACCTAGCATGGTGGAACCGATCGTGGAGCGTCCTGTTGTTGAATTTTTGCCCGCTTTATCTAATCCATCAATCTAATCAATCTCCGATGCCTGCTCCTCTGCATCTTGTCGAATGCTGCAAGCTACAACAATTTGTTGCTTGACCTCTATCCGCATAGAAAACGAGCGCGATCCTTTTTTTTTTTTTTTTTTAAAAAAAAAAAAAAAAAAAAAAAAAAAAACTCTTCTCTCACTAGCAACTCGATTACGCTAGAGCTAAATTCTCATCAAGTTATCTGAGCCATTCGGTAAGAGTGGTCAGAATCAACGAACGATGTTCTTCTCTTGGCTTCAATTCTTGTTTCCGAGATGGCGGGTGTCTTACCTACTACCTGGGTATGCACTTGATACTGTGCCTACCGCCTTTTTCTCGTCTTACCTGCCTCCTGCTACTAATCTTGTATCCGCTCAGCTCCTCCTACCCTACCTATGTACTTTATACCTAGCTTCGTATGTATATACTTAATCAATAGCGCCTTCCATCTGATTATTACGGCACCGTACTTGCACGGTTTCATGCATGTCACTTTGTCCTAGGGGTTCCACCTCTTCTTCTCCATTTGTTTGACCCCGTGACAGACTAATGCCTCTTGCTCCTACTACTATTCCGGCAGAGGGCCACCATGATTCATCTCGTTCACCTGCGTCATCGTCACCTCTGTCTCTCGACCCCCGAAATAGCAAGGGCTTCCCGCTCGAGGCGATCCATGCCCGACCCGGGCCCATAGCCCTAGGCATCATCCCGTCCACCACCCCCTCCAGATGCTCCACCACCTCAGCTGTTGCTGCTGGAGCCCCCACGCTCGCGTCTCAGTCCGGCCGCTATTCGCCCGCCTCGGACTGCAGTCCAACACCAGTGCCAACGCCAGCTCTGTCTCGGGTCTCTGATGTCTGGACACCGTCCGAGCCCACAACTACAAACGCTGCCGCCCGCGACTTAAATCCGCCCCCTCTTTATAGCTCGAGCGATGCTTCCCATACCTTCCATTCCCCAGACGAGGCGAGCCCGCTGTCAGCTGTCCATGACCGTAGAGGCGTCATGTCCAAGGCACCACTGCTCTTGCGCTCCTCCCCGGGCTTTGGCACGGGGTCGTACGGTGCAGCACCGATCCCGCCCGACGTAGACGACGACGACGACGATGGGCACCAGCATCCTCACGCTGCGACTCTACTCTCCAGGGAGAGCACTGAAATAACCCGTGAAAGGCGACGCCGGTCCATTGCTACGAGTCACTCAACGGCTTTCCGCACGAGCACATCCTCCCTGAGCCGGAGACGAAGAAGCTTGTCGGACGAGATCAGTGGCGCCTCAACCGTTGTGGGAGGCCTTGAAGGCCGTTTTGGCGTCTCCGATACTGCCGTACTAAACGATATCTTGTCTGACGGCAAATCCGATACCTCTGCCACCGAGGCTGCCGGCTTGGAGGAAGCAGGCGATGATGCTACTAGTGAAGGGCAGGACGATGATCCTCCCGATAACTCGCCTTATCCACAAGTTCGTGCTTCTGTCGCTCCAACCGATAATATCGCCCTATCCATTCATACGCCTCGCATGTGGAGCTTGTCCTGTCTTTTCTCGATTCTGGGGTCTTCAACAAACCTCTTTTTTGCCTTGAGATACCCTAGCGTGGCAATTACGCCCGTCATAGCTTTGCTTCTTGTACATCCCCTTGGTCTCTTGTGGGACTACCTGCTCAAACGACCTGATGACCCGCCGGAAGATTTTCTAGATGGCGTACGCGTGTCAGTTGCAACCACGAGAACCGAGTCATCGGCCGGTTTTGGAGGAGAAAAAAGCAGCCGTACCCGACGGCTACGGCTTTGGCTTGCCCAGGGGTCTTGGAACGAGAAAGAACATAGTTGCGTCTATGTGAGCAGCAATGTCTCATTTGGATTTGCATTCGCAACCGATATCATTGTCGAGCAAACCCAATTCTATAAGCAGGATGTTAGCATAGTCTATCAACTCCTGCTCACCCTATCCACGCAAATATTGGGCTACACATTTGCCGGGTTGACGAGGAGATTCTTGGTACGTCCTAGTGGTATGATCTGGCCAGGCACTCTCATGTCAGCAGCCATGTTCACTACGCTTCACAAGGAGCAAAATGAAATGGCAAACGGATGGAGGATTAGCAGATGGAACTTTTTCTTCGTCATCTGGCTCTGCGCGTTTGTCTTCTACTTCCTCCCGGGGCTGTTGATGCCAGCACTGAGTTACTTCAATGTAATCACTTGGTTCACTCCTAATAACGTAGTAGTAGCAAACTTATTCGGAGTGGTCTCTGGCTTGGGTCTATTTCCCGTCACGTTTGACTGGGCCCAGATTGCATACATCGGTTCTCCCTTGCTTACCCCCTTCTGGGCTGCCATGAATGTTATTGGCGGCCTGGTCATTGTCATGTGGATCGTCGCGCCGATCGCATATTATTGCAACCTATTTTATTCATCATATATGCCCATCCTTTCAGCGTCGGTATTCGATAATACGGGCCAGATCTACGATGTTGGCAGAATCCTAACTCCGGACTTTCTTTTTGACCGAGCCGCATACTCAAAATATAGTCGAGTCTTCCTACCTATCACGTATGTGCTTAGCTATGGGCTCCAGTTTGCAGGCTTAGCGTCCCTTCTAACACATACGGCGTGCTGGCACGGGAAAGATATATGGACGCAGTGGAAGAGGTCCCTCAAAGAGGCCGGGGAGGAAAATGGATCTACCTACCAGCCTTTGCCAGATGAGGGAGATAGGGTCGCGTCCTTTAGACGAAGCGAGAGCGTCACCACGTCGAGTGCGAATATCGAAGATCTACTCAATCGAGAAGACGTCCATAATCGTCTCATGAGGCGATACAAGGACGCGCCAATTTATTGGTATTTGTTTACATTTGTTTCAATGACGGCCATCGGCATTTTTATCGTGGAATAGTGAGTGCTTTCGCCATGAAGTATTCTGATAGCCCAGACTTATACCCTCCCTATCTAGTTATCCCATTCATCTGCCTTGGTATGGGCTGCTACTCGCGCTAGGGATATGTTCTATACTCTTCATACCCATCGGCATTGTCATGGCTGTGACAAATCAACACAGCAGTATCTACCTTATATGCCAACTCATATGCGGTGCAGTGTTTCCAGGTCGCCCGGTCGCAAATATGGTCTTTGTCACCTATGGCTATATATCTTCGGCGCAAGGTATTAAATTCGCGGCGGATTTGAAGTTAGGACACTACATGAAGATTCCACCCAGAATTCTGTTTACGGTACAAATGGTAGCAACAATCATCTCATCAATCACTCAGATCGCTGTTCTCAACTGGATGTTCATCAACGTTCCAGGTATATGTACGCCTTCGGCGATTAACGGCTTCACCTGTCCTATTGCCCGCGTCCATTTCAACGGCTCCATCTTATGGGGCGTTGTCGGGCCTGCAGAGTTCTTCGGGCCCAATGCTGTCTACAGGCCATTAGTCTGGTGCTTTTTAATCGGCGCTGTTGCTCCCATCCCTCTATGGCTTTACGGTCGCCGCAGAAAAAATAGCTTCGTTCGAAAGATCAACCTTCCGGTGCTGTTTGGGTCACTCAGTTGGATTCCTCCAGCAACCGGCCTCAACTTTTCAGTGTGGGCAGTGGTTTGCTATGTCTTCAACTATCTGATTAGGAATCGAGCGAGTGCCTGGTGGGCCAAGTATACAATGACCCTGAGCGCAGCTCTAGATTCGGGCTTAGCCTTCGGAATCGTTGTCGTATTTTTTGGGTTTATTTATCCCGGCTGGATGGACAGCTTCAGCTGGTGGGGCACGGAGGTTTATAAGCAAGGATGCGACTGGCAGGCTTGTGCATATCGAACAGTGCCGAACGGTTCCCACTTTGGTCCTGGTTCTGGTTGGTAGATCATGAGGGACGAATTATGGTGTTCATATATAAAAGGTGTTTTTGGATTACCTACCCAGGTGGTTGAGGGTTTGGCATTAGCTGGCGTTTCGTTGACACTGTTGCTAGACATTGCCATTGGGGGACACATAACAGCTTCTGTAGATAACGCCGCTAGAATACTACATAACATTCTAATGCTCTCAAGTCTGGGGAGCTGCTCGAGAAGTTTCTGGTAACATTATTCTCGTATGCCCGTGAAGACCTCATAAATAAGTCGGCAACCGGCTTGCAAACATCTTTTCTTTTTCCCCAATTACATGATGATGTCATTACCAAGAAGCCACTATTTTCATACCTAGGTAGCTAAGAGCGTTAGCGACGAGGTTGCAATACCTAGGTAAGTACTTATACAGTATTGTGGCGGCGCGTTGTCCAAAATAGGAAGGGAGACATTCTTACCTTCTCAAGGCAGAATGCGTAGGCGGCCATCAGGCGTAGCAAGTCTATCATGGTATTTAGAAATAATGTAGATGAAAGTTCTATCTTTTCACCTTTAATTAATGAACTCATACGCACAGCCGGGGAGGATATCGACATGAAACTATCAAAGATCGAGAGATTTTATTCAGGTGTGATGATTCGTCAATAAATTTACCTCTGGCTCTGCTGTGAATGTCAGTGCTGGTGCCCAAGGTATCAATATCACGCACCCCGCCTTTATTTCACAGGTGGTTCGACTCCGAGCCTTACTTCCTTCAAGCCCCAGTCCCGTAGCCCGTTACGACTTTGGGACCGCTAGCCACGTCTCCATGCCTTGCACGAGGCTTGAGACTCTGTTACGCAGCGTACTCTCATGACGTTATACCCCATCCATTAATCAATCAATCACGTCACGACTTATCAGGCGGCTATGCGTTTCATCGAGCTTCAAGACGATGGACGTTTAGGGCTAACAGAGGATCTGGCGAGAGGGTTCCCCCTTTACGCTATCCTTTCCCATACTTGGGGACCTGATAATCAAGAGGTCACATATGAAGACATCAAAACAGGGAAAGGTGAACACAAAGACGGGTACCGTAAAATCCGTTTCTGCGCCGACCTAGCTGCCCGAGATCGCCTCAGATATTTCTGGATAGACACCTGCTGTATCGACAAAGCCAATCATACGGAGCTGTCCGAGGCCATAAACTCCATGTTTCGGTGGTATGAGCATTCAGCAAAATGCTACGTGTACCTGTCAGATGTCGTCAAGGGCTCTTCAGATCAATCGACTTGGAAGGATAATTTCAGAACTAGTCGATGGTATACTCGCGGTTGGACCTTGCAGGAGCTTGTCGCACCGGGTTCTGTCGAGTTTTATTCAGCAGATTGCCAACGACTCGGCGATAAAAAATCACTGGAGCGCCTAATCCATGGCATAACAGGTATACCGATCAACGCTCTACGAGGTGCGCCGTTAGCCGAATTCAGCGATGTTGAATTAATGTCGTGGTCGGATAATCGCCACACCAAGAAAGAAGAAGATCTGGCTTACTGTCTGCTTGGTATATTTCGCGTCCATATGCCTCTAATCTATGGCGAAGGACGAGAAAATGCGCTTAAGCGTCTACGGGAGGAGATTGACAAGCGTTCGGGCACTCGAGGAGAACCATTTCTCACCCCAAGGTCTACTCAAGGTAATCCTTTCCTACATAAGGATATGTCAAATTAAGTACGCTAATTTTCAAACATAAGACAATTCTCATTTCATGGTACCACTTGAACGGAATGAGGATTTTGTTGGACGCGAAGCCATACTCGAACAGCTACTTGATCTTATACCTCCGAGTATCAACGAAGACGTCTGCCAGAGAACTATAATCGAGGGTCTCGGAGGAGTCGGAAAGACCCAGCTCGCTCTTGAGGCCGCCCACCGCGTCAGGCGCGCCTATCGTACCTGCTCCATCTTTTGGGTCCCAGCTCTTAGTACGACTAGTTTTGAGAATGCTTACCGTGAGATCGGCCGTCTCCTAGGGACGAAAGGTATCGATGGGAAAGAGGCTGACGCCAAGTCTCTCGTTAAGGCTTCCCTTAGTCATGAAAGTGTCAACAACTGGCTCTTAATAGTCGACAACGCCGATGATCTAAAGCTCCTCGAAGAAATTTCTAGCTACCTTCCGTTCAATCGAAGGGGCTCGATTCTATTTACCACAAGGAATCATGAGGTCGGAATAAGGCTCGACATCAGACAGAAGAATATGATATCTTTAGGGGAACTAAGCGATGCCGAAGCCACCGAGATGTTGCAGAACGGTTTAAAGGAAAGTCAAGTAGGCGGAACCGAGAATACTACCCGGCTTCTTCAGTTCTTATCCAACCTTCCTCTAGCCATCAAGCAGGCATCTGCCTATATGGCCAAAACAGGAATGACAATTCAACGATATCTGAGCTATTGTGACTCAAGTGATAAAACATTGATCCAGCTTCTCAGCAAAGATTTCGAGGACAGAGGTCGTTATAAGACTGCTGGGAGTAACCCAATAGCAACGACATGGCTTATTACCTTTGAGCATATTCAACGCGACTATCCCATTGCCGCGAGCTACCTCAAATTCATTTGTTTTATGGCAGAAAAGGATATTCCCGTGTCTTTACTGCCTTCTGGAGATGATGAGCTTGCAAGAGATGAGGCAATCGGCACTTTGAAAGGATATGCCATCATCCTAGGAAGGGAAGAGTCAGATTCGTTCAATACCCACCGACTCGTCCGCTTAGCCATGCGTAACTGGCTAGAGAGTCGGAGAGAGTTACCGGATTATAGCACAGCCGCTCTGCAGACCCTTGTGCATAAATTTCCATATACAAGGGAAACCTTGGAAGATATGAAATGGAGGAATAGACTGCTCCCGCACATGCAGACGGCGTTAGAACTTCAAGACAGTTGCGCCGAAGAGTTAGCAAAGAGAGGAGATTATGATGAGACCGACAAAATTTACCGGCGGGTAGTGGAGACCAAAGAGAAGGTTTTAGGTCCAGAGCATCCAGATACGCTTACGACCTTGTACTGCTTCGCGGATATGTTAGACAAAAGAGGGGATTGTGAGGAGGCCGAACAGATATACCAGCAGGTACTGGAAGTGTTGCGGAGGGTCTTAGGTAATGACCATCCTCATACCTTAGGAGTAGAGAGAGCTCTGACGGAACTCGTATGCGCCAAGAGGGATCTATCACAGCAGTAGGAAAATGTGAGAAGTGAGGACGACGAGGGTAAAGGTAGAGGGAAAGACGAGGGCGTGAAGCGGGGAGACGACTAGGAAAAGGGCAAAGAGACACGGCGGAGGAGGCTCCTAAAGCAAATGGTGCATATATTACGTAAGTAGTTCATAACTGTATAGGTTGCTGTCATCTATTCGCCGACACCGGACGGGACCGCCAGAAGAGACTCCTTTTGGGGAGTTTAGCAATCTTTGGGAGCAGCTATATGGGCAGTTGTCAATGGAATGGCTCATTGCGGCAACCAGTAAAATGCAAAATCTGAGAGCCGTTATTGGCCGTCCTGCACGCTGCTACCGTCGCATCCCTCTCGGAGGTTATGAAATCCAGAGTGAGCAGTACAGATGTCAGATTATGAACTGTTCCTACAGCTACAAGCCAGAGCCTCTGGGCGTAGAGATGGAACACCCTGTACGCCATTCTCCTCATTGGCATCAGGCGCTAACCCTGGTACGCAACGACGACATAACCTTGAATGCCGTAGACACCCGAGCGTTTCAGCATCTAACAACCATCAATATCTGGGTGTTTCATATTTACTCCACCGTATTAATCCAATCTCTCAAAGCCGCGAGAGGTTTAATGGATCTGAAGCTTCGTTTTCGAGACCGCTTTGGATATTCGGGAAACCTCCCCTCGGAAGACTGGAGATATAGCTTTTTGAAAACCCTTCTTAACGCCACTCACTGGCCGTCCCTACAATCTTTTTACATGTCCCGTGGCCTTACTATGCCAGCCATTGTGAATCTTGGTAGCCAGTTGCGCTACCTAACACTGGACGATTGCCAAGCAACCTACGGATTTCTCACCCAAGTGAGAGCGCAACAGACGTTTCCTCAACTTCAGTCTATCACTATCCGATGTAGGGACGATGATAGACTTGTATACAAACTCCCGGTGACCCAAGCTGGGGTACTCGCATACGTGAGAAAAGAGACCAGATACCTCAAGTCCACTAAGCAAATTAAGCGGAAGAGGAATCCACCCAAGAAGGACCTTGAGGTTGATATGGAAGATCTGCCCAGGGATAACGAATAGGCTGCCAGTACGGGAGGGCTCCACCTCTTGTTTTCGTCTGCAGTGCCGTTTTCCTTAACCTCACACCTATCATAGCTATTAGGTGCTATGGCCTCCAAGTTACGATCGGCGTTATTGTGGCGTAGCTGAAAAGGTCAGAAAACAGTGTGTAGAGCACGGTATAGAACTCGGGATTTAGGAGTGTTGTACGTCGTGGACATTAACCTTTCGGATGCATATCATTCTGGCATATATATGCTACCGATTCAGAGGTCAGAGAGCGGATCGGATACTGAGCACCCGCCCAGCTCTAGATTAGGTAAAAGGGATAAGGGATTCAGGCGCATAATCTCACAAGGGCTAAATACAGGGCTTGGAGAATGACTCAATATGACAATAATATTCTATGAGCGTATTGGCCCTTGACTACCCCGAAGGACTCTCAGTCTCTTGGAGGGCCAACCAGCCTCTATATGCAGGAGTCCTATGGCCTCTAACCTCCTCATAGGAAGATTTAGCCGCGTGTCTCAGAGTCTGAATAGCTTCATTCATCTACTATCCGAGACATCCTGCAATTTGGCTTTATGCCTATGATATGATGAATATGAATACGAAAGATCAACGCAGTTCGCAGGTGACCTCCCGTCAGCGCGTAGGCTTCCGTACAACACATAATTAGAACTAGAATAAACCGTAGCTGAGGATAAATATCGTCAACAGAATTGAAAACACAAGATGAACCCAATAATTACAATCCCCTCCTGACCCGCCAACCCCTAACTCTCTCCCGTCAAAGTCACAAAGATATCCAAAGCAATCGCACACCCAATAGCGTAATTCGGCATATCCACAACCTCACACATACGCAGCATTCCAGCAACGCTAACAAGCATATACGCCTCGGTCCGCTCAAGCGCCTTCTCAGCACACAACCACTCGACGACGCCGCGGACCGCCTTGCGTGTGGCCACGCGGAGATCAGGGTCGATGCCGAGACACATGTACTCTCCCTTAGAGGATTTCCCTTGCGGCAAACCTACTGCCCCCGCTCCCATAGCTGACGATGCTCCTGTTCCCGCAGTAAGCACCCAAGGACTCTTCACCCACTCTTTCGCTTTCTCTTTCTCAACAGTAACACGCACAGAAGCGCGCACGCGCGTCTCGATCGCCGTCCCGCAGACCTCACCGTCTCCCTGCGCGACATGGCCATCGCCCAGACTAAGCAGTGCACCGGGGACTTCAACAGGTAAGAACAGCGCGCTACCCACGCCACACCATCGCGTATCTATATTCCCGCCCGTATGCAGGGGTGGTATCATAGAGTGTTCGCCCTCGGCGGGAGCAAGGCCGACGAGGCCTAGGAAGGGGCGGTAAGGGATGCGGATTTCCTCCTTTATAATCTCATCTGGCGCAGAAGAAGACGATTCTCCTTCGCGGGTTCCTTTGCGGAAAACCACGTACCCTCTATCCACGACCCAGTCCTCTGTCCCCGGGCGTCCGAGGTCCAGTATCTTCAACACCCCGCCAGCATTCTCCGTTCCTGAGTCGCCAGTTGCGAACTCGTCGCTCAGGAGCCCGAAGCCCGGGAAGATGGCCGTCCAGCCGTAGTCCACGAGGGGTTCGACGGCGAGGATGTCCACGCGCAGAACGTCGCCAGGCTCGGCGCCCTCGACGTAGATGGGCCCCACGCCCGGGTCCGCGCGGCTGAGGTCGAAGGAGGTGAGGGCTGTTCCGTCTGCTGCGTTTTCGCGGGTGACTTTTTAATTTTCCTTGTTAGTTGAGTGCTATGTTTAATTTTATCACCTATCTGCCCATGCGTATTTGTATATTGATCTCCGACCCCGCGTTTATTGCAATTGGAGGAATAAGCTAGAATTGACGAGGAGAGAAAATGAACACACACGATCGAGAAATTGATACTGTAAACAGAGAAAACGGAAGGACACAGAAAATGGTGAGAGTAAGTAAAAGCAGCACAAACATACTCTGGTTTCCCCCGCCATCAGGCAATTCAAGCGTAATTTCAGACCCAGATGGCACCGTCAGAACAGGCGGATTATTCCGGGACCAGCGCAAGTGAGAATTGCCCGGGTGGTTATGCAGATGAAAGTGTGACTTGGTGGTAGACGATGCCATTTTCTCTAAATGATCGAACTACGTAGTGGAAGATTTGCCAAATATCGTAGAATGGATACGTGGGCTGAAGATAGGTTGATATTTCTCGATTTACCCCTCGACGCTCATACCATGTTATCTCTGCCTCAGCTATATGACGACGTTACGTGCTGAATCTGACCCCGTTCCCCAAACTAATTGGCGTACCCGCCTGCCCGTTCTGTCAGTAGTCTTGGTCTCTTAGGTACTTACCTTAAATCGATATCAAAATTGTTTCATTAGATTAAGCTCCTGGTACATTAGTTCAGAAGAACACCAAAGCAACAAACGCTACGCTCTCGTAATTGTGTATACAGTAAGGAGCGTAGAATAGATCGGTTTACGTCGGTTTCAACGACCAAACGCGCCCAATAAAAAAAAACCTGTGGGTTTAGCAGTTAAGGTTTTCTGTCATATAGGTATAACTCTTTGACAAAAGCCCGGAAATATACCAACATAAAAGTTCACGGATCAAGCTGGCATCCCCAAAGGTATACATACGACTACTTATCACATACTAAATGTGCAAATCGCACCGCAGATTATGTTCGTCTAACTCATTATCAATTGTCCTCGAAACTACAAGTAAACCGTATGGACGGATAACAGCCACAAAGTTCCACGGATCAGTGCCTTTGTTTAGCTTTTCAGTACCACGAGGCCGCAAATCAATCCTTGCCAACCTCGAAGACTCCGCATCATCCCAAACCGCGCCATCAATGCGTCGAGCCGTCTTATGATACTCGTCAAGATTGGTGTGAGATCGTAGTCTATAATCAAAGTGGGGAATCTTTTACAGCTTGTCGTAGTACTGGAATCATGCATTAGTAAATACTCGAGAGATTGGAGGCGAGCAAGGGGGACTTACGTTGCTAACATCCGGTACCTCAACCTTGATACCCTTGCGCTTCCGCATACCCTCAACAAGTTGACCGACCTTGGAGGTCTTGTCGAGAGGTGAGCCACCGGGTAGGAGTTGCCAGTGGTCGAACACCATCTGAGGGAAGGCCTGGCCGGAAGTGGCCTGTCGGAGATCGGCGTTGAAGCCGAATGATTCCATGATAGGCAGGTAGGCCTTGATGGTGAACAGAGGAGTACCAGGGCGCTGCTCTTCAGCGAAAACGTGACCTCTTCTACGGGTCAGGACACCGTAGACACCACCCATGGCGCTCTCAGGGACCTGGATCTCGACCAGGAAGACGGGCTCTTGGAGAGCAGGTTCAGCTAATAGTGCGGCGGCGTAGAGCACACGTCTGGCGGTAGGGATGATCTGACCACCACCACGGTGAATAGCATCAGCGTGCAGGGTCACATCAAGGACGTTCCAGCGGACGCTGCGCATGGGCTCTTCGGCGATAGGACCTTCTCTGGTAGCCCACTGGAAACCAGAGACGACAGAGTCCTTGATTTCATTCAGGTACTGAACAGCCTTGGTCTGGTCAACCAGCAAGTTGGCGCCGGTACCATCGGGACCGAAACACCAGATCTTTCGGGCGTCAGTGACGTCCCAGCCGAAGTCATCTGCTAGTACACGAGCACGGGCCTTGAAATCGTCACGAGGGGAAACCTTGCCTTCCTCGATGGCCTTGCAAAGTTCCTCCTCCATGGGCTCGGCAACCATGTACAGACGGTTGTGCTTGTTGGGAGACTTGGAGAGGGCGGTGATGGATGACTTGCCACCAACAGTCTCACGGTACTGGACGACGGGGTCGGAGAAGATGAGGGGAACACCAGCGTGATCTTCCTCAAGATCCTTCAAGCAGATTTCGAGATGCAGCTCACCAGCACCGGCAACGACGTGCTCACCAGAGGGACTGGTAGAGGTCAAGACGCAAGGGTCAGACTTGGACAGGCGCTTGAGACCTTCAACCAGCTTGGGCAGATCCTGGGCGTTCTTGACCTGGACGGATCGGGTGACGACAGGCGACACGGAGAACTTCATGACCTTGAGGTTGTGGGCGGTCTCGAGAGTGGTCAGGGTACCAGACTTGAGCAGGAACTGGTCAATACCGACCAGACCAACAATGTTACCGGCGGGCATATCATCAATGGGCTCGACCTTGCCACCCATCATCAGGACGGTACGCTGGATAGCCTTGATAAATAGATCGTCCTTCTTGCCAGGGGTGTAGTTAGGACCCTGGATGCGGACCTTGATACCAGACTTGACGGTACCGGAGAAGACACGGCCGAAAGCGTAGAAACGACCCTTATCGGAAGTCGGCACCATCTTGGAAACGTAAAGCATGAGGGGACCCTTGGGGTCACAGTCACGAATACCAATGGCAGCCTCATCATCAGGGGGACCCTCGTACAGAGTCTCGACACGGTACTTCTGAGCCGTGACGGGCGAAGGAAGGTGGAGAATCATCATCTCTAGGAGAGAGTCGGCAGCAGGCAAGAAAGTTCGCATGACAGCCTTGAGGAGTTGCTTGCCCTCCTTCTCTCTGTCCTCAGCGGGAAGCTTGAGGTCGAGCTTGGCAAGCAGGGTGGTGACCTCCTCCTTCTTGAAGTTCATGACAGCAGAGAAGATCTTGAAGATGGGGTCCAGGATGAACTGGTTGAAGGCACGCTCGAGTTGCTTACCCTCGTGGGTGCCCTTGTTTGTCCACTTCTTGGTGGCAGCGTTGAAGTAGTTGTCACCCTATAACACAACGTTAGCATAATCAGCTCGTAGGGCGGCTATTCGACCAGAGAAACTTACCCATAGACGCTCCATCATCTTGTTACGGTCGACACCGAACTTCTTGGCGTAACGGATGGCGAACTGACGGATAGTGAAGGCCCAGCCGTGGAGACCAGAGCCGAAAGCGACGGTACCCTTCTCAGGGTAGACCTGGAGGTCACCGAGGGCCTTGTCGAGGTAGGTGGAGATGACGACGTTGACGGACTCGATGGTTCGCGAGAAGGTCTGGTACAGGTCCTCCTTGGACACCTGAAGCTCGAGGAGAGCACGGTCGACCTTGTTGATGACCACGACAGGCTTGATTCGCTCAGTCAGAGCCTGACGCAGCACAGTCTCGGTCTGGACACAGACACCCTCAATGGTGTCGACGACGACGAGGGCACCATCAGTGACACGCAGAGCGGCAGTGACTTCGGATGAGAAATCGACGTGACCGGGCGAGTCGATGAGGTTGATCAAGAAGTCGGTACCGTCGGACTTTTGGCCGACAATATCCTTGAGGTCCTCCTCGTTGGGCAGAGTACCGTACAGGGAGATGGCGGTAGACTTGATGGTGATACCACGTTCCTGTTCGTCTGCTCTTGTATCTGTGGCTCTGGCATCACCGGCCTTTGCGGTGGAGATGATACCGGCCTTGGCCAGCAGGGAATCGGTCAAGGTGGACTTTCCATGATCGACGTGGGCAATGACGGACATGTTACGGACATTGGTCGGCTTGTCCATAAGCGCCCGGATCTCGTCAATCGTGAAGCTATAGAGAGGACATGGTGAGCAGAATGTCGCGCGGTTAGGAGAAAAGGCTTAACTCCGGGTGGGGTATGATGATGATGATGTTTTTCTTTCTCTACTTTCCCTCTGTGCCTCTTGCTTGTAGGGAGTTCCGACGTCGACGACAATGAGGCATGTCGTCGATGTCGAAATAGCCGAGAACTTGATTCCCCGGCTCCCCAACCGGGAAGCGAAGAAAGGGAATGTATTGAAGATAGGGATAAGGATGGAGGGGTAGACTTACTTGACCATTTTGGCGGTATTGTGATGGTAACTTTACTGTGAGAAGATGTCAGTTAAACAAGCACTTTTCCTTCGTCGCGATAGATATGAGCCCAAAGGGAGGAAGCGGGGTGATGAGCGACAGATGGATCCCCCGCTGCTCTTCTTCTAGAAAGAAGAGAGCACAGAGTAGATCTGTGCAGAGGACAGAGCAGAGCAGAGAAGAGCGACGACGAACCTAGAAAAGAGAAAGGGTAAATATAGAGGTGGGAAGATATTGCACTCGCAAGCAACCACCGACCAGCTGTGGGTTGTTGCGGAAGGGCAAGATTGCGACAAGCAGAGGGGAGAGTGCAAGTGCAAGTTGCAGTTGCAGGTCGCAAAGGTGGTAGGTAAGAAAAAAAGAGAGGAAAATTTGTAATGTGTAGTAGTAGGTAGTAGTAGCGACGGGCAGGTAGACTAGAGCAGACCAGACCACACAGAGGCAAAAGCAGAAGGAGGGGTTATTGCGAGGCGGGGCAAGTCCATCGAACGCGCGCTAGCGCACTAGGCATTTTGGGAATTTTGTGTGGTCTCGGCGAATTGAAATTCGATTTGTGATGGCCCGGTGGGCAATTGGCGTCACAAAGTGGGCTGGTGCGGGGTACGTACCTCTCTCTTTCTTGTGTATCTCGCTTCCACTTCCTCAGCTTTTTCCCAGGTTGTTAACACTCAAGCTCCACGGACACTTCGGCAGATCCCCGGTCATGAAGTCTGGGCTTACCTTTATTAGCAAATATGACAATTGTAAGTTGTACGATATGATACAATCGAGGCCAAATTTCCTTAATTGGCGTAGCCGACTGTAAAGCAGCAAAGAGCTATGAGTTGGGAGGGGCTCACCCGGTATTTATCCCACCAGACGACAGCTGCGCGGGGTACACAGGCCACCTCTACCAGCTTCAAGGTTACCTAGATACCTTAAGTGCAAGTACCTTCTGCAGTAAATGTACCCACTCTTCGGTACTGCCCACACGATACCTGGCCACATTAGCCTTACAAGGACATAGACCAAGAATTAGAATACTCATCCCATTCAAATACGATTGTATGGCTTTCTCGCAATCCAGAAAACAGCCAAACATTACAACATTCTGCACGTCTTCGGTATCATGCAAGCACCCATTCGCAATAGTCGGAAGTGGTAAAGCCACACCACAAAACTCGGAGTTGGTAGATACATAGGTACCTAGATACTTACCTAATCAGGCAATTCGGCTGTGTCACGGCGCTGAATTAGCGATTCACCAGCCACATATACATAGGAGCCACAGCATGAGAGAGGGCTAGAACCCTGTGCGCTCCAACTTCAACACATGATAGGTACATCTCCAAGCAACAAGCTCCAGCGCTAAGCCTCCGGGCTACCGAACAATCCTTCTTTTCGGTCTGACTGTTCAACAAGCATGCTTCACGAGCTTGTCTTAGCTCTCCACTTATGACACTTTTGACCCGCAGTTTCTGCCCAGCAGTAGGTGTTAAGCCATCGGGTAACTTCTTCTCCCAGGCTAGCGTAGAGCTTCAGGTAGGTAAGTGACCAAGGGTTTACCAATATAGTCGTAGGTAAAATCTCTTTTTAGCTGATCGGCGTTAGCTTTTAGGAGGTATTTCTTGGTTACCTACCTACCTTGGTACCTAATTGTAACTGCATGTAAGTACTTGGGACTTACCGTCTAAGCATCTAGTGAGTTGGGCTCGAAACCGTTCAGCGCTGTATTATTTCTGGGTGGCTCAATAGTACAGACATCTTACTTTTCGTCTCACCTTATGCTTAACGTACGACCGCCGCTACATACCTGGGTACCTAAACCTTACATGGAGGTTTTACACTACGACAAAGACTTGGCCCGAATGACTCAAAAGCGCCTGGATATTGCTCAGCTCAACAACATTCACCACTGCCCGAGGGACTCATCATCTGTTCATCACTTCTAGTCTAGAACAGCGTGAAGCATTCTCACAGACAGAAGAAACTAGTCATTATTCCGTGTCTGTGTCTCTCTGTGTGTGTGTATGCGCTTATTACGTGCGTTTCGGACTGACTCACAAGGTATTTAATGCTCGTCCCGAAACTATGACACGAAACTATCTAGAAGGTAAATAGGTACTGAAGCCAAATAAGAGATGAGCTAAAAGCGAAGAACAGTATAGCACTGCCAGGGACCAAACATAACTCACCGCATGCCTCACCAGATAAAGTGTGAGTTAAGTGTGAGTACTTAAGCAAGTGGCAACAACTCAATCCCTATGCACGATTATGGGGGAGTAAACGGGAATCTCAGGTAATACGGGACAGATAGCGAAAACAAGAACATTATGAAGATTCTCATGAATTCAATTGATACATATTCCTTTCGACCATCAAGTTCCTTCATCGAGTGACCGTTCAATTAATAGAGAGTATAGGTTCGGCCTGCCTCCTAGAATAGGGGTATCCGTTGAAAGCGCACTTAGACATGAATGCTCAACTTGATACTATGGGAAGCCATTTCTTGTTCCTCATTTTTTAACTTTCAGAAAAGACTGAGAGAGACTGAACTCCATAAAGAGCGAAACAACGATAGACCGATGAATCTCAACATTACTAGCTGGGAGTTAGGACTCATAAAAATTAGGCAAGCCATATTGGCCTATAACAAGACGCTTCAAGAACGCGGCAAAATGTAGAAAAAAAAGTATCTAAATTGAGTGACTATAATTATGCACACACCCATTCTAATGCGGCAGCTGCGTCTACACCGCCATCAAAATAAATCTCTAAAACGCCTTGCTATGCCATACACTTGCGTCCCAATCTTTTTTTACAAACTACTCCTCAAACTGTTCCGACTGATACTCTCACCAATGCCCGATCCCCAAGCACATCACGACCCCAAAATCTTCGAATACGCATCCTCGACCTCCCCAGCTAGCTCCAGCAGCGAAACAATGACGATCTGGTGCGTGAGGTTAGGCAACCGGTCCCTATGCAGCCCGATCCACTCGAGTGGCGGCGTGGCCTCCCCCATGTCTCGCAGCTGAGGCGTCTCGATGATGGGTGGTTCGAGCGCTTCATACTCATACTTGGATTGTGGAACGTTAACCTCGGCCGTAATCTTCTGCTGCTCACCGTCCTTCCTCTCCTGCTCCGGTTCCGGCACACCCGTGACTTTGATTGCCGACATGGTCGGGATCTCGCGGCCCCAGGCTTGAGCGAGCAACTTCGAGTGTTTAGCCCACATGCCGCGGATGTAGCTTATGCGTGAATAGTTCCATCCGACCTCTACCTTGCCTTCAAAGGCGCTCTTGAACTTGTATTGAATGCTTCGGGATTTTGCCCTTTGCCAAGTCTCCATCACCGCTTCCACTCTTGGCACTTTAAGAATGGTACCACCCCGCGAGCCTGTGGCGTTCTCCACAACGTGCTCAACTTGGATATCCTTAACCCCCCTAGGCGCTTCAGGCCCTCGGATGCCCGCGAGACCTATCCTGAGTTGGCCAAGTGTAAGGCCGAGAATGCTGTGAATGCGTTGCTCTTCCATGTTCGCCGCGAACCTTGCTCGGGCGTTGAGAGCTTCAAGCTTAAAGACTTGATGATCGGAGAACGTATTGGGGAAGACGCCTAAGTTGAGCGTCATGAGCGTGACAACGACATCAGTGTCCAATGATATGGGTGATTTGGTGTCCTTTTCATCCGTTGCGGCCCTGCTGAGAGTAACCGCTCCCGTCAGGGGCTGACTGACTACAGACTTCCGTTTCATGTGCCTCTCGAGCTCTTTTAATGATGTCTCGTAGTTCGCTTTCCGCTCCTGGATGAATTTCTGAACCGCTTTCCACAACGCGGCCCCTTGAGCCGCCGAGGCGGTGGTGCCGAAAACCTGAACAGCTTCTCCATCAAACATCGCCACGAGGCGGTCGCCCGAGCGGCCTTTGTGTTGCCGAACATTGTACATGAGAAATCCCAGGGTCCTTATGTCTGCCACGAGGAAAGCCTGATAGTCAAAAGCAGCCTTTAATTGAAACTCGCTGAAGCCGACCGATGCCTGGATTTTTGGCGTTTCGTTCAATGCTTGCTCCCGCTCAGGCCATTCTATTGAAGTTCGGAGCTTGAAATCATGGAGGGTAACAAATCCACTTAACCGGCCATCGCAGCTTATGCCGATCTCTTTGAATCCTAGGCACAGATTCTGTTCCCAGTCCGATGTCTTCTTAGAAGACACCCAAAAGTCCTTGATAGCAAACCCGGGTTTACCGAGCGATTGTCCGAGATCAATAGCAACATCTAGGGCGCTGATAGAGATAGTAGCCGTCCAAGGGAAAGCCGCTGTCGCTGCTACCTGTTGGTATCTTTGCACTAGATGACCTTGAGTAGTCGTCTCCCTGGTTTGCTGAGCTACGGGTGCAGTCGAGCCTTGTCTAACCTCCCTCGGAATCCAAATTTCCCGGAATAGGAGGAAGTCATGGACCTGTCTGGCATTGATTGCAACTTTCATTGGGCTCATTTTAATAATAGCAGACAGGCCACTTATGCCACTGACATGCTTGCTATTCATCAATGAAAGTACGATGGAATCGATATCGAAGCTACCAGTGGACTCTCGGGAATATACGTGCTGTACGGCTAAGTGAATCTTGCTGAAGGTGCCAGATAATGTAAAGAAGTTCCCGTGCTCAATGGAATGGACTGTATTCATAGTCACATAGATGTCATCGAATCTTGCTGTCGCGGCGACCCTACCAATTGGCTGGCAGCTGAGTGTAAACTCCTGTTTGCAGATGCGTAGACCAAGATTAAGTTTAATCCGGCCCAAAACCGTGCTTGGGTCAGCAGTGAGAATGTTCTCTTCGTCGTTTGATTTGGACTTGGTGGTTTTCTTGTCTGTCGGTGCAGGCTCAGGGGGGGCATCACTAACTACCTCCTTGATGCTGGATGATATATCTAAAATAAGGGGAACGACAGCTGGGACGAGCATATTGCGGGACGGTTCGATCTTAACTTCTCCGTGCAAATTGGGAATCTCTTTGCCGTCGTCTCTATACTCCGCCTTCCAAGCCAAGCCAGGAGTTCGAAGCGTAGTAGTGCTCCCGGTCTCCCTGGCGCTGAATTGACCATATTTTCCAGCCAACGCATGGCGGGTGGCTTTCGTAGAGACCGGATCGAGTTGTTCTTTGTCGGACGTCTGCCCAGATAAATGTACCACAGCACCAGCGAAGTCAGCGTCAAGGAGCACGGACTCGAGTCTTTTCCTGCCAAATAAAGACCCTCTAGTCTCAACTGTATCCTTGTCCAGCTTATTTTCGCTACTATCCCGCGCGACTATTGGTGCCCAGTGTTGCGAGGCACGTTGGACATTGTCTATAGATAGAGTAATCGAATCTTTTAGGTGCGCAGCCGGGACGATGAAGCCAGATGTTAGGCGAAGGTCCAAGGATTTTCCCACTGCTTGAAAGGCAAGCCGCCGAGCATCAGTAGTGGAAATAAAAGCAACATTAAATATCATCTCGGGCAACAACGCTGAGTTTAACGAACGTCGAGATTTATTCCCATCTGGCGGAACCATCTGAAGCTGAAGGTCCTCAATTGTCAGTCTAGCCGAGTTCTGCTTGCGGGTGGCAAATTCTATCATCTTCACTGATAAGAATAGGTCCTCTTGGCTCGTCACCAGCTGTTCGGGGCTAGTAGTAACGAGCCAACCAATCTGGACATTGCGAATCTGGAAGGAGTACATGACCGAAGCCAAAAATGAATCAAATATGTCGCTCTCAGTTTCTGGCACGTTATCATTAATGGCTATGCGAGGTTTGGATTGCCTCAGCTTCCTTAGGTATTCAAGCTCCCTTGACGTGTCCAAGTTCTTGAACTTATCACCCATATAGCCCAGCACATCCACGAAGGTAGAGACTGTGTCCGCTGAGAGGTTGACTGAAAATCCATCTGAAACGAAGTCAAACGCTCTCAATGTGTTACAGTCTTCCAGTTCCCGAGTAGAAGCAGTTATCAAGGCCCCGAAAGAAAGATTGCCGCAAGACCTTAAATTCTCATCAAATCCTTTCATTATATCGAAGCCGATGTTTCGGACGTTGATGTGAACTTCAGGATGATCCAGCCTGACAGATTGATCTATCCTGTTTGCAAATTCAAGATGAACCCGATCAAGGAAAAATGAAAGGACTGCGAAATGACCAGGTTTGGATCTAATTGGCGCATTTCCGGAGATCTTAACACCAGCCAGAGTCGCATGGACATTGTATATCAAATTAGTACCATCTTGTTTTGAAACAGGAGGACGAGGCGTCGAGGAGCCGAAGAGATCCTGTAAGTGGTCTTGTATGATCTTACCCTGTTGCTGGAGCTCACTGATGGTATTGGAGATTTCGGGCCGATTAAGTGCAGTGAGGAGACTGTAGACAGCCGACGCATCGAGCTCCACGAGCTCTAAAGAGGCGAATACTTCGACTGATCGTTCATCACTGACGCTCTGACTTACTATTCGGCCATTCATCGGAGGAATTTGAAGTAATGAAATGCTTCTGGCGGTATTGGTGAACCTGACTTGCATATCATGGGAGTTCTCCTTGACGTCAAAATCAAACGTAAAATGTTTGCCAGTAGGGGCAGAGATAGTCGCACGTGACACCGTACCCTTTATATTGTATGTCAGAGAGTGTAGAAGGGGTATAGTTATAGTGTAGGAGTCTAGGAACGTTGCTAGGTTGAGTGAAATAGACGAAGGGAAGTCAGTAGTTGCTGGCTTGGGAGCTGGTACTGAAGGGTGTCTCGTTAACTTTTGGTGGAGTCCAAGAATCTGAGTTACTTCATCTATGATCATCAAATCCGCCACCTCAGCTAGCACGATGGGATCCTGCAGAATAATGATATCGAGGTTCTGGCTACTCGCCGCTGCTCTGATTGCATGTTTGAGAGAATCGTTGGTGGATATTGATCCGTGTGTAATGACAACACTTGGTTTGGTAAGACGCGTAGTTGCCAGTTCTTGCGAACGGTTAAGAACATTCACAGCTGCAGTATCACTACTAACAGCAATGTTGGTCTCCACAACGCCTGGCCTTGCATTCCCATTCACTACCGACAACTTAAGATTTTCGCATCGAGGTTCAACGGTCAGATTGACAGTGTCTAGTGATATGACACCCTGACCCATCACAAAAACAAAATGTAGTGACTGTGATGGTTTACCACCTTTTGGCATTTTTCGGTCAGAGTGTGCCGTGTTTCGGGGTGACGGAACATCTGCTGCCAAGTATAGAGGTAAAAGCCGATCAACAAGCTCGGTGAGTTCCCAGTTGAGGTTGATACCAACTTCCCCACAGTAGAGGTTAACAATAGTCAACGGTTCCTGAAATGCCGTGGTTTGAGTGGAAATTTCCTCCCTAATGCTATGCCTATTATTGACCCTTGCCGTCAGATCCAGAACCAAAATCTGATTGCTCTTCGGGCCGGGATCGAGACTAAGCCGAAGTTCGTGAATTCTGCCCACAGTCATCAATGGAACAAGATCCCAATTGGAAGCTTCGTCTACTCGTTTTCCGAAGATGTTGTCTAAAAGGAATGCATGACTAGTATCCTCGAGATCCCAACTTCTCCAGTTGTCGAAGGCGGCAACAACCTGTTCTCTGACACCTTGTGGGATCTCCATCGAATTACTTAAACAGTCACCTACGATGTTTTCTTGAGAAGCCTGGGCGAGGTTAGCCCAAATGTAGCGTAAGCGCGTGACCAGTTTCCATGAATCATATGTCCTCAAGTGTTTTGTTGCTGCCCTTAGAATGGCTGAGGGTCGAACGACGAAAGATGGGTCGCCCACTCGCTGACCCTGTACAGTAACGCTGTGTGTGAAATACTTCAATCGTTCATCGGCGATTGAAGAGACAGATGAAAAGATTGTACTCATCTCTGAAAGAAGTGAGTTGGTCCTTTGAACTAGGGATGCGAGATACTCGACACGGCCTGATGAAGTCCTCAGGCGGACTGCACCTATATCAGCATCTAAGTAGCTAATCTCCTTCGAGCCCATCAATGCGACCACTCTCTCGACCTCAAGTGATGCTGCTTTTTGAGTCTTACCCAAGGCACCTAGTCTTTCCGAAACAGTCAAGGCAATGGCAGCAAGTCGAAGGTGGAATGAAGGTAAAGGCTCTTTCAGTGGACGGGTGTTATTAGCCACATCGTTAACTTTCTCCGATCGAATAGCAAATGCCACGTCTTCTAACGACACATCATATTGGTCCTGTTGTTGGGGTGAGTCATCGATGTGGGAACCATTCAGAAAACGTGCAGTAGCGTGTGGTAGCCGTAAGACAACATCAGTGACAGTACCACCAATTTTCTCTTTCTTTTGCATTGCGAAGATGTCTGACATCGCTCCAATCTGTAAGGCATCGAGCATGTCCTCCGGCTGCGCCGGCTGAAACTCTCGAATCAAAGCCGCTATACAGGGGAGTGATTTAGCATTTAAGGTAAGGCTTACGCCGGACGGAAAATCGAATATCAGGCTTTGATGAGAACGATCTTGCGAGAACTGATCAGGGTCAAGGTCCTCCAGACCGAAATTGGAAACGCGGGGTCGTCTGCCATTGGAATTTTCGGTGCTCTGTGCTATCCCGTTTGTCAGGCCTAGTTGAGTATTTTGCAGCGGGAAACGTGGCGGAAAGAATCGGCCGGTAAATGTCACGATTCTTTGGGTTGAGCATGTTCTGCTCCTGCCATCTAGAGGGTGTTCTGGCAAAGAATAACGATTAGAAGAGTGTGAGTATTGGCGAATTACTCTCCTGGAATTACTTCCAGAGGCGTAAGAAGGCCCAGATTGAGCGAGGGAACGCCTAGCAGACTCTGAATCCTTTGATATTCCTCGCCGTATGCTATCTCCTTCACTCGAGCTTGTAAATGAGAGAAACGAGCTCTTGCGGCGAAGACGTTGTGAGCCACGTGAGGAGCCATAAGACCTCGTAGATAGCTTGTCATTAACAAAGGTAGACAAGGCGGGCTGCGGGACTGTAGGGACACTTTGAGCAATAGGATCTATGTGGTCAGGCTGGGCATGGTCATGTAGACCCGGTATCAAGAGGAAGTCTGTTCGATGCGTCCGTTGATCATGGCGCCGTACGAGCTCCTGTTGCAACTGCCTCATATTCGCAAAATCGTACTTCCTACCAATTAGGGCAAACTGAAGATTAATACGGAAGAAAATGTCCGCTTCCACATGTGGTTTGAGTCTGGAATTTTGCCCGGCTACGGACTCTGACTGAATGCATGAAAACTCGAGGCGAGGGATCGAAATGTCTGCACGCCTCGAATAGTGTGTCCTCGCCCAGTCATTGTAGTATACTTGAATAGTTCCACTGGAGCATAGAAAAGCAGACTCGTCGACATGCAGCCAAACCTGGACAGACTCAACGTAAACACGTAGGAATGTGACGTCATACACAAGAGTCGGAGCAAGGAGGGCATTTTCATCGTCATCAAGCGAGAAACCGAACGCCTTTCCGCCTTGAACAAGCGTTGACATGAATTCAGTTGAACATTCCCCAGTAATCGCCCCGAGGTCCAAATCCCAATTGCAGAGGTAGGTTGGCTCGGAAGGGGGTAGTCCAAAAAGACGATGCCCATAAATGGTGAGCCCATCGATGAAAAGTTGTGTTTTCGACGCGAAACTTGTAGTGCTGATGGCCTCCCCTTCCTCATCTCCCATGGAAAGGCTCAATGGGGTGAAACACAAATCAAGGTCCATGTAGTAGTTCGTAAATCGGAGATCAACAGAGACTGATGCAGCCTCAATGGGAATGTGGCGCCTCGCCGAGTACAGATTCCCTGGCAACATGATTCTTGGATCATCGGCGCGGACTGAAAGCATCACATCCAAATCGTTCGACTTCTTAGGCGGAGGACGGTTCGCCGTTTCAGTGTTAGAGCCTTGAGCATCAACTCTGAGAAGATGTTGATACTCATCAAGTGTCTTGAAATGAACATGTTCCCCGAAATAATTATCCTTCAGCAAGAGGAAATAACGAATGAGGAATCCATACAAGTAGAAATTTACCGATTGGGCAGTAACGTTAAGAACGAGAGTGTCAGTGTTGGCAGGCGACGTGGTCGTGTTGTAATGGTAATATGCATCGACAACCAGCTTTTCTAGGTTTCCTATGTCTTTAGATGTTAGGAAAGTGGCTTGTGTATTCCACGCGGGTGCATGTAATACAAGCCCTAGTGTTTCTGTCTCAACCTTGAACGGTACGACGTTTTTCAACGGGCGAAAATTATCGAGATTAATGCGAGTGTCTACCTTTAGACAGGGGCTGGACAAAATGAGATAAGCATTCTCATCCATGCTTATAGGGTCATTGATAATGTTGACATCATTGACATTGAGATAAAGCTTGAG
This sequence comes from Xylaria sp. FL0064, assembly GCA_022593225.1. Taxonomy (NCBI): domain Eukaryota; kingdom Fungi; phylum Ascomycota; class Sordariomycetes; order Xylariales; family Xylariaceae; genus Xylaria; species Xylaria sp. FL0064. The sequence goes on along the minus strand of JAJKLE010000062.1, from coordinate 69,489 downwards.
ATTGCGGAAGCTCAGATTTAACAGATACTTGAAAGGCGTAAAGAGAAGGTATTCAGATGGCGGACCACTCCCCCAGTCATCGATGAGATCAATCAACAGAAACGTGTGTTCACGTAAAATGAAAAGCTCCATTCCGTCACCATCAATGTCAAACCGCCATGTACGCAGGCCATTCCATTTCAAAGGCGTAGAGAGATCGCACGAGATGTGCTGCGCACCGGATCTCCACAATAGGCCATGATTGACGCTTGTCGATATCTCTGTTGAAGGCAAATCGATCTTTAAGCTATTGTGGTATCCTGTTGGCCTTGGCAGCATGTCCATATTATACGAAACCGTAGCATTTGTTCCGATTTTAATTTCGAGCCAACCATAGGGGCGCTGTTCAGCTGCTGTGGTAGCAGCAGGTTTTCGAGTACGGCCGCGACTACGGCCACGTTGTTGGTCATGCCCTCGCTGTTCCTTCATAGTGTGCCCCTCCTTTTTCCACCTCCAGTTCTTGGAGTTTTCTCGCGTGGGTATTCTGAGCGTTGCTTCGTCGTTGAGTTCTAGATAAAAGTTGAAAGTTGTCGGTACCCGATACGATCCGATAGGTAGCGGTCGGGCAGGTACAGCATCTTTACAGATCCCAGGAAAGAAGACTCTCTGTAGTTCAGCTCGTTGTCTGTCCGCCCATGGGCCGTAATTGATTACCCCCCCTGCCAAGGCTAAGCTGATCGCCCAAGCAGGCGGTGTGCCTCCATTAACATAGTCAGGTCCATTCGGATCTATTGAAAGTTGAGATTGGGCACCCTTCGACACCTTCGACGGAACATCCCAATAGATTTTCAGTGTGCCCGCCCGGCTATCAACAACAGTATTGACTGCCGCATACTCGAAGGAAGACCATCTCGACTTATCGTCCTCATCGTCGGCGTTCAAATAGCGAGACAGCCCTTGCCAGTGGCTCAGCCCAGGGATAAGCGGGTCTGCGGGAGCCGTACTGGCTCTGGAATCGACCGAAAAAGATTCCACCGATTTTCTCCAATAGGGTATGAGATTTCGGAGATGTCCAAGAGCCTTGCGGCGTTGTCTGCGGAAAGATGAGCGAGGATGAGTGTTGCTGGAATCCAATGCCGCTTGTTTCTCTCTCACGGCGCGAGTCAACTGATCCTCCTTGTAACCATTGTGTTCCACCATCTCCAGGACGGGATGGTCAAAATTAATTTCAAAAAGCTGCCTGTAGGGATCAACCGTTTGGCATTCTGCAGCATCAATCTCTCCGGAAAGGGACTTCGTCTTCACAATAAGAAGGGCTTTAGTATTCTCATTCCCCATAACCAAGGCACCTTTATCGCACTCGAAATGTATTGGGTACAGTTGCAGCATTAAGGGGAGCGCCTCCCTGTCCTCTGATAGACCCCCATCCACAGAACTGGACACGCTGCTAGGATAGCGGAATTCAGCACCGTCCTTCTCTTTACCATCAAGACTACTCTGTCTCTCTGGGTCGTCTTTATAGATACTTGACTCCTTTGTAAGTTTACGTCGCCGCTGTCGAGGCTTCGTGGATTCATCGGAGAGCTTGTCGTCTCCGTTTGTTCTCACATAGGGGTTATTGCTACTCCTATCTTCATTGCCATCGTGAGCGTCATAGGGTAAGGGTTCATCCACGGCGCTGGTCATGGCATTGAGTATCGAGTCGTAGGCAGCACTGCGATTGTACACGAACCATTCCAACCCGGATACTGCAATATTGATGCGACATGGCAACTTCTGCTGCTTATCGGTGTTAGTGGAGGCAGCGCCCTCATCGTCGCTCGCGGATCCTTGCTTGACATGATAGACCTGGGCATCGCGAACCCTGCGCAGCCAGTACGACCAGGTAATATGACCGTTCTGGATGAGTATGGTTTCGTTATCACCGTGATACCGCAAGCCAATAAAGAAGAGACGGCCGCCGAGCAGGGAGAATTGGAGGGCCTGAACGTCGATGTAGATACGGTATCGGTGCCACGTGTAGGTGCGAATGGCGTAGGAGATAATCGAAGCGACCACTCTATTAAAGTACAGCAAGAAAAACACGGCCCTGCGAAGATAAAGCAATCAGCGTTAGTATCGGAGAGCTAACTACACACAGGCGAGAGAATGGGAGGACACGAGAGCTTACAACACGCCGGTTACGACGGTGTACCCGAGGAATTCGCTATATAACAAGATCATAGCATCAGCGCCTGCATATTATGCATTTGCCGATATCGATATCGACATAAAGAGCAGAAAGCAATTTGTTTACCCATTGAAATTCCTGAAGGGCGACGCTGTTGTTGAGCCAGGGCTCCCTTTGTCGGCCATCGGCACGCTCAGCTGCCCCGGCTTCTCCACAAGCACGCGCTTCCCTCTCGTGCTGTATCGACCAGCTTGGTGCCGAGAGACATCTAATTTCAGGTCAAGGCTAATATCTCGCAATCGGACGGGTTGGGTTCGTCGTCGTGCCTCGGAGGCGGATACCTAAGCCGAATGCGCATGCCTCGAGCAAGCACACTAGATCAGGTCGGTTGGCAGTTCTTTTGTTGAGCGCTTTGTGGTTGATGATGAGAAGAGAATGCATACGCTGCTACTCTACCACCAATTACATGTTATGTACAAGTCAACAGTCGTATGTGGTATGGAGACATCGGACTGTATCGTCGACCTGGGGACTATTACGGTAGTTAAGGTAGGTACGACATGCGCCCGCATGTAATGCCATGCACTTGGGACTTAAGGTAAGATATCCCATTTATCTGTCCATGGCCAAGAGCGAATCAGTATTTAGGACGAGCATAGCTCTAGAGCTGTAGTGGGTAAGACACTGTCGGATTCTGGGGCAGAGCACGGGTACGAGGCAGTGCACAGTCTTTAGCGTGTCCGCTTGTTCGCCAGTAGGTACTCTCTAGGTACCCTATCGGGAGCTCTCCACTATGGGTACCTCCTGCAGGCTCTTACCTTGTATAGTAGGTACCTTCCCACATGCCTGTCATCGGTGGCCAACATCCAGGCAGGCACCTACGAGCAAGATCGTAGATCGCCGACAGGGCACGCGGACAGTTTCCTTCTCAACCACGAACACCAAGCATCGCCTCAAACCCTCGCCTGCCTGTCGATAGAATTGTCGATGATGTCGCTTTCCCGGTATTTAGGCTGCTATCCTTGAAATAACACCCCCCCAACGCCTCTTCGGCTGACGATATCGGTGCAACAACCGATCTGGAGGTAGACATCATGGCTGGGGGGACTGGTGAGAAGTTCACTACGGTTGTCACCATTGTCGCCGGCGTATTCTCTCTAGCGGCCGCTCTTCTATCTGTCGTGTAAGCGTTCTTCACTATATACTATACAATAGATACATACTTCCGACGACTACTCCCCCCAGAAGACATGCTGATCCGCTGCTCAACAGGTCAATATGGTTTCAACTGTGTGTTGCCCGATTTGCCTACCCGTCTCTCCCATCCCTGCGGCTCCATCTTTGCACTTACACGACTCCAGAAAGAACTATCGTAAACCGCTTCTCCAGCGATATGTCGTCCGTATTCTACTCATGTAAGGCCCAGCTCTAGGTGACGCATGGGACTCCTTCTCTGACGCCTGCCCCAGGGTTCCCATCTACTCTGTCAGCTCTTGGGTGAGCATGGTGTCGCTTAAGGCTGCTGCATTCCTCGATCCTATCAGAGATATCTACGAGGTCCGTCTAACCCCCGTCCTGACTTTTCCCTTGCAACGATAATCTGATATGTCTCTGTGGCCCTCGTAGGCTTTTACCATCTACACCTTCTTCCAACTCCTCCTCAATTATCTCGACGGCGAACGAGCCCTCATCATCATGGCCCACGGCCGCGCCCCCGTCAACCATCTATGGCCCCTGAACCACGTGTTACCCAAGGTCGATATATCTGATCCTTATACATTTCTTGCCATAAAGCGAGGCATCCTCCAGTATGCCTGGCTTAAGCCCATCCTAGCTCTTAGCACCATCATCATGAAGGCAACTGGCACCTATAAAGAGGGGTACATTGCATTGTCGTCCGGCTATTTGTGGACTGCCATCGTCTACAACGTCAGTGTTACCGTCAGCCTTTACTCGCTTGGTTTATTTTGGGTGTGCATGCACGGCGACCTAGTTCCGTTCCGCCCTGTGCCCAAATTTCTTTGCATCAAACTTATCATCTTTGCTTCCTACTGGCAGGGCTTCTTGCTCTCCATCTTAGTCTGGCTCGGCGCTATCCCAGACAACGTCCCAGAGTATACCCCAGACAATCTGGCCGCCGCCATTCAAGATGCTCTAATCTGTGTCGAGATGCCCATCTTTGCTGTGGCGCATTGGTACGCCTTCTCATGGCATGACTACGCAGATAACACTGTTTCCTCGGCTAGGATGCCTGTCAAATATGCTCTTCGAGACGCATTCGGCATTGTTGATCTCATTGAAGACTCCAAAGAGACTTTCAGAGGCGACAATTACAGCTATCGAGTCTTCGATTCCAGTGGGAAGATCATTGCTCATGAAGATTCGAGTTCTCGATTTGCTCGACTTAAAGACGGTATGAGGTACAAGCGTGGCGGGGAAGCCAAGTATTGGATTCCAAAACCTAGCGAGGTGCGAGGAGAGATGAGCGCGAACACGCCTCTTTTGGATTCTGACGGGGGCCCGAGCGGTAGTAATGGACCGCTGAAATACACAGACGGTTCCGTTCCGGAAACTGGACTGGACCCTGACGACGAGAGTCTTTACGGCAAAGCTAGGGAACTAGAGTTTGGTGATTGGAACGTAAGTGACTCCATATCTCCAGTCTTTCGGATTACTTACAATGCTCTAGTATCCCGTCATCACCGCCAACGAGCCGACTAGGGACCTCTGGGTATCTTCGGGTCCACGAGTGTATCAATCGCGCACTGGAGCCTGGAATGCGTCACGATCATCATCGTCGATAAGCATATCCAACAAAGCACCAGCTTTGAAACCGGCAAGTATCACGAGTACTGAGTCTGTCCAGACACGTGATAAGAAAGGCAAGCAAAAGCAGCCGAAACCACAAGTTTCGTCTCCTCCAGAACCCACAGTGCAAGCTGCTCAAGAGTCGCAGAGCAAAGGGCCACTCGGCGCACCAGTACTCAACACAAACGAGCCTCAGATACTAGAAGAGGAGGCAGAAGAGGATGACTTGACGGATGAGATTTCCGATCAAGATGGACCAAGCCCAGTGTATACGACCGGGCAAGAAGACGAGTTCCGCAATGTTTGGGGTCACGAGCATTTATAAATCTTTTTTTTTCCTTCTATTTTTTGAGATTTGTTTTAATTCTTGTTGCCTCATTACTAGATACCCAAGCACGGTTTAGGCTTTTCGCATCTGGCCGGTTTCGTACACGTTAGAAAGGGCATAGCGAAGGTTTTGGTTAGTGGGACGTGAAATAATTACTTCACTCATGACTTGTTTTTTTGTTATTCTATACATCTATGCATGCATGTTACTCGTTTGAACGATCTTTTATTTTTGATTGAATCCAAGGTTTTAAGCTCAACCATTGTTGAGTATGACCTCGAGTAAAGCGTTGAATATAGCGCTCTTGTCAAGACATGTAAGTCATTCACGTCTCACTCGCTGGGCTCGGTGGTGCTTCACCAGTCGCCCAGTCGGCAGGCTCAGGCCCAAGAACAAAGTCCATAGTGCCGCCATTGGCAAAAACATCATCCCACTCGACCCAAGCCTTATCCCAGTCCTTGCCGTTCACCTTGAGCGACTGCACATAATACGAGTCCTCACCCACATTTTCAGCCGTGATGACAAGCTTCTTCCCCGCGCCCAGATCAATGCTCAGATCCCTGAACCACGGCGACGCCACCAGGAACGTCGTCTGGCCCGTCAGCGGATACAGCCCGATCATATTCCACAGCACCCAGCTCTCCATAGCGCCCGCATCCGAGTTACCCGGTAATCCGCCCTCTGTCGGGGCATAGTACGAGCGCGCCGCGGCCCGGGAGTACTTCACCGAGAGATCCTGCCTGCCCACGAAATTAAACAGATACGGCGTCGCGAAACTCGGCTCGTTGCCGGGGTTGAAGAGCGTGTACCCGAATTGTGCATTCCCGCTGCTCAAACCTGGCGTGAACATGGCCTCGAGACGCGCTACGAAGGCATCGGCGCCGCCGCTATATGAGATTAGCGTCGCTATGTCGTGGTGTGCGTTGAAGGAGTATTCCATGGGTAGAGCCTCGTAGTAGGCGTCGCCCCAGTAGCACCCGCCGCAGCTGAGCGGGTCCTGGGACAGGAAGGCGCCGGATGTCGAGCGCGGACCGAGGAAGCCAGTGAAATTGAGGGCTGTGAGGTTTGCGTTCCATTGGTTGCGCCAGTTGCGGGATCGCGTGAGGTATTTTGTTGCTGCTGTGGCGTTGTTTTGCCCTTTTGCTACTTGGTAGAGGGCGAAGTCGTTGAGGGCGCTGTGGTTGGGTTGTTAGCGAGCTTTGATTATGTTTTCCTGTGTTCTTATTTTTTTTGTCTTTTATTCTGAGTTTTGCCGTGCATGTGACGATCATGAATTGAAAAGGGGCAAAGTGTGCTGTGGGGTTTAAGATGTGGAAATCCGGAACCTGGGACTTACTATTCAATCGCACGACTCACAGACCGTCCGTACTTCGTCGTGATGTACCCGAGCTCAATCCAATCCGGCAGCGCCCCGCGGCCTTCCTTGGTCGACGACGACGTGTCGCGCGGGTCGTTGTTGTTCGGCGGCACGGTCTCGGCATCCGTCAACATGGCCGCGAACCCGTCGGCCCAGTCGACGGCGCCGCGCACACCCTTGACGTAGGCGTCCGCGAGCACGTTGTCCGCGTTGGACCCGCCCTGCGTCGCGCCGTTGAAGAAGGACGACCGCGCGTCCGGCATGAACCCCTCGAAGCGCCAGATGTCGATCAGTGAGCGGATCAGCTCCTCGTATGCCGTTGGCTGCAGGATGTGTAGGAGCGGCGTGTGCGAGCGGTGCTAGATGGATGCTTGGTGAGAGGATGCTCATGCATGATATAGGTTATTTATGAGAGGGTGGGTGTGGGTGTGCTTACAGTGTCCCAGAATGTGAAGATGTCGTCGTAGTACGGCTCCGTAGACGACCAGAGCGGGTTCTCCCCGGTTTTGTTCGTCGGTAATTGCAAGAGGTGGTACAGCGAGGAGTACAGCAATTGCAGGTTGGTTGTATTGGATGTATCCGTCGTGGTGATTTTCGAAAGAACACCGTCGGTCCAGGCGCTCTTGACGTTCGCTTCTAGGCTGTCTAATGTCGTGCCTGTCGGGATCTCGTTGTCGACATTGCTACAGGCTTGTTCACTTGAGATGAAGGATACGCCCACCCGGGAAGTTACACTCGTGGAGTTGAAGGTGAAGACGGCTCCTAGTCGTGAAGTCGAATTTTGACTTGAAGAAGTGCCGTAGTCTGCTAAGGTTGTTCCCGTTGCGTCTTTTCCTAGGAACGTCTTGAAAGTTGCGGCCTGGTCGAAATAGCCACAGAAATACACAGTCCACTTCGGGGCACGGTTCCATCCCTATTCACCAGTCAGTATATCCCCTCAAGAGTTCGTCTTTCAGAGGCGAATTACGTTATCATAAGACCCAGAGCCCTCGTAGCGGATGCTACCGCCATTTGTGGTGGCGACGGTGATGTTGCCGCCAAGATAATTCTGCCCCAAGCCCTGACCTCGATACGATGAGAGAACGTGTGAAACATCCACGACGACGTTGGATGTGCCACTGTTTTCCGGGAACTCGTACACGTACATGCCAGCTCGGCCCGTGGCTCCCATCTCGACGGTTATTCCATTGAATAAAGTCGACTTATAGTACCCGAGCCGAGTCTCGTCCGCCTTGCTCCGGTTGATGCTCAAGTCAACCAGCGGGTTCTGTATAGTTCCGGGCACAGGCATCTGCGACACCACGCCGTACTTTGGCGCACCCCCAGTCCCGCTCTCATGAAGCAGACTGAATCCTATGAAGTTCCCGTTCGATTGAAAGCCTGAATAGCTGTCTGAACCAGTGTACAGGTCTGGCCCGAGCTTCACCATACCGAGCGGCAGACTGACTCCGGGGAATGTGTTTCCGCCATTCGTATCCCCAATCTAGGCAGTGTATGTTAACTTCGAGCAATTTCGGGTGGCATTGTTAGATGTGAGACTCACATTAGGCAACACATACTGCGTGAGGTCTTGTGCCTGACACAATGAAGCCGCAGTCGCTGCCACGAGTTTCAGCACAACCGATAAGTGCGCCGGGCAAGGCATGTCGACTGTTGGAGCTGTGTACAATCACGAAGGTGAATGAAGGTTACCAGCAGTCGTGATCCATGAGACTTCACTACTAGTACTCGCCGATCTTAAGCTTAAGTACCAGACAGGCAAGGATGATTTGCAGGGTCCACTTCGAGATGAGCAACGTTTCGCTACTAATTATCCTAACAGGAATTCGGACGACATATCCTTTTCGTCTGAACTCAACTGCGTATAAGGTATATATACAGTAGTGGTAACCTATACCCACGAGGCAGGGTGGTGGTGGTGGTGGTCAGATCTTTATCTTCCAATTAATATACATTGCAGCGCCACGCTTGAATCCAGGAACGTAGCTTAGGCATCCTATCCTTCGCTTCGCTTAACGCAATTCCATCAATCGCTAGACCATTAGTCTACAGTGGGAAGGGGTGACGTTTCATCCGCCGATTTTCCAATTCCTTCTCCACGCCCTGCCCTGCCCTGCCCCGGCTCATCCAGGGCTCCTTCTGAATCGGGGCATCGTGACGTTAGACGGCCCCCTCGCACATGGAAGCGTCGCGAGCTGCGATTCGCCCGTCGCACGAAGACAAGTGGATATCGGTAGGCATCTCCCGTACCCGCCCTGCCGGCACCCCAGTCCATTCATCCATAATTTGGCCGGCTTCGTCGCTACCTTCCAGACCCAGTCCCATGAGCCGGGTAGCGCAGGCAGTGTAACAGAGTCTTACATGATTTCGTGAATGCAAAAATAGACAGCAATGTCAATCCAATGTGCGTTCTTTATCCAGGACTCGAGTGTCTTTGGTCGACAACCAGGTTAATGTACAGGTAGGTTTGTTCGAGTAGATAACCAGGCGAACTACTTTAGTAAACGTAGACTGACACGTCTAATCTGTAGGAGGTCAAATTGATACTTAGGTAATTTACCACTTAAATAATTTACCCACTCTGACCACTCCCTTGTAGACCAACACTAAGCGTTTACCTAGAGCTTCGATGTGCAAGTACCCTCCAATAAGCTTTGGACAAGTCTAGTCATTCATAAGATTGTCTGCTGGAAATGACAAGCATTTGGCGCAAGAGCTCTAGAAAAATATATCACATATGTTGTCGCTGAAGATTTGCTATTTCTATTATTAGTCGCTGGCCTGTGCGGTGGCTTGCGTGTTAGACTTAAATATAAACCAGGGGAAGTATCCATTGTTTCCCAGATTCCAATTGTTGAGGCTATTCGCTGAATCGCTGATCGACAGGTTATACTGATACTAATACAAAGCCAAACATGAGTGGTGACATCTCAGGCTCAACACAATAAATCTTGAGCAGCAGCAGCTAGGCTAGGCTCGACCCACAGTGGCAGTGAGTTTGCTTGTAACCAGACAATTGTCCCTCAGTCCTGGTATGTCACTGGTAATGGGCTTTTTGCTTTCCCTTCTGCCAGCTTAGGTCATGGCCAAAATGATTGTGTATGTCCGCAGCTGTCTGCTCAGCCATAATGCACATGTCCCAATCTTTCCCTCTGTATTCATCAGTCATAAAACTTAAGAGACTGATCGACTTCCGTGCTCTCAGGCAACACAGGATATACCTCATGAACATCACCCGAAGTTCTAACGCATTTGCGCGGGCAAGTACGGTAGTAAATTCATCACCACCAAACGCATTATAGTCAGGATCGAACACTAAGATCCGAGCGTATTTCCTTAGGTTGAGTCTTGCCGCCAGCCTTGCTCGCAGACGGGGAAGATGAGGAGCAATGTCTCGATCGATATCGATGAATGCAGGAATACGTATGCCGTATTCATCGCGAGCATAGACTACACTGGATGCGGGTTGAAGCCCTGGCGGATCCAGGATAGTGGCCATTGCTTCGCGATTTCCGGTGTTGCCGTTACTTTCTAGGATGTCAAGCAGAAGCTCTCCTGACTTGTGTTTGTCGTGACGCAGACAGTCCCGGAGTCTGTATATGTCCACATTGGTAGTATTTTTGCCATAGTTCCACGTGCTATTAACCTTGTGGTATCCGGTCCAAGCATCGAAATTCTCGACTACAAGTCGTCAGTAGAATCACTAACCAATGCTAAATCGGGAACTCTAGCATACCGTTCATTCTTGCCGATGCAATGAACGCTGAGAAGGCCACGAACTGGGGTGCTATAAGAGTTGGGCGTACGTTAGAAGTCAAGGCTCGTATGCTGGGATTTACTTATCCAGAGCAAGGAATCGGGATGCGCACAGAACATATGGGCTTCTGGCATCCCCAGGATTTCGCCGAGTACGATGTGCAGACCCTCCATAGTCTTCATGAATTGACCCCGGCGCATGCCATGACGCATATCATTCCAGAAAGGCAGGAAGGCCTCGAGCATCTGCTCCGCTGACAGCGGCGGCATCTTGCTACGTTATGCACACTGCCTTCGGAACGAGGCAGAGTATTAATGCAGAAACTGAAAGATGCTTGATATTGAGAGGGATGTGAAGCTGCTGAGCTGGTGAAGGCGTTACACGTACCTATTTGACGAATGCCTGGGTATTTATTTACGGCACCTACCCGATACAAGCCATAAATATTTCGGGCAATTACCTTCGATAAACCTATACCTACCTACCTACCTACCTACCTACCCACATTCTTCATGCCGTATTTATCTCGAAGTCTTGAGCAGTCCGGGAGCCGAACCTTCCTGTAAGGTCTCACCAGATCTCCAACTTCTGAACTTCTCCATTGCCAAATCTTCACGAAACCGGAATCATGAATCATACTAGATATGATAAATACATCGGTATGTATCAGTATATTACACCCTGAGAGAAGATCCGTTGTATTATCGAGGAGGAGGTCTAGAAAGAAAGTCTTACTGAACAAGGTCGAAGTCAGTCTGTTTACAAGAGACAACTCTCCAACGCACTGCAGTTGCAATGACACTGCAGCTCCCAAAACAACAACACTAGTGGCCATCTGTCATATATGGCGGCAGACAGAAGAGCTGCCGACGTAAGGGTATCAAAGGTCTATTAATGGGATGGCAAATTCACAGCTACGTGCATACTGGATTAGAAGCAACCTACTCTTATTGTTCTCATCTCCCTAAAAGCTGCCGACCTCCCATTGTAAAGTTCTGATATGAACCGAGGACATGTCCAATATTATCTACATGTATCACAATGTTGTTGTGATTGACTTTTTGGCTTGAAATAAAATGATAGACTTGTTTTGTCACACAATAAAGAGTAGACATCTAGCTCAATGTTAAGATTTGATAAGCCTCCTCTGCACATTAAGCTTTGCGTTAGATGCAACACGCTAATTCGGTAGAGCATGGCAGCACACTAGGTACCTACCTAGGTAGCCACATCCGGTACTACAGCTGCAGGGGTACAGCACCTTAATGAGCATACCCAGCCAATTAACGCTCGACTCCCGGCTTGGCAGCGTGACCCCTGGGTAGGTGGTGAAAAGTTCCTACTCACCGCTTGACAATTCTGCCCGTTTTATTATCTCCCACCTCTCTGTCGCCTCGCCGTTTGTCAATGCACCGGTGCTGGACCCGAATTGCATTATGGGTCGCCGACCCAATCCTTTGATCCTCGAGTTCTTCGAGAGGGGTGCCAAGTTGAATGACAACAGCAATCGCTACCACCATCGCTGCAAGGCCTGTGGCGAGGATTTCCCTAAGGGCCGCATCGACAGCCTCACGAACCACCTCACCAAGAAATGCCCCGCCATCTCCGAGGCCGAGCGCATCAATGCCTGCCTGGCTCTTCACGGCATTAGTAGTGCCGCTGGTCGCCCCAAGTACGATGGGCTTCTGCACTCGGGTCCCAACATGGGGCCCGGTCACACCGCTGGCCCCAATACCGCCTTTTCCATGGGCCAAGTAGTCAGCCAGCCCCAAGATCTATCGCATGCCCATTCACATACCCATGATCACGCCCACGCCCACGTCCACGCACAAGCCCAAGCTCAGAACCAGATCTGGACACCCCTGGAAACCTTGGCCGAGGTATCTCGCCAAATCGAAGCGAACGAGAAGCACGACGATCACGGCCCCACGAGCGCCCACAATGCCCACGAGATCCACGATCCTACAGCTGAGGCTGTGCAGACCACGTTGGCCGCGGCCATCCCTAACATCTCGTCATCAGGGTCCAACGCCTTCGAGCTTCAGGAACAATACACGCTAGAGAACCCGCCTTTAAGCTACAACGATCAGCCTCAACAGGAGAAGAAAGGTGTGTAATTCAGCCCGACCCTTAGCCCCTTTCTGTCTTTAGCCTGTGACATAGGTAGTACTAACTTCTTACTCGTAGATGCGACACCACAGAAGGCATCCGAATTTGTTCACCATGAGCTCTCTGCTGAGGAACAGCGACTCCACCAGTTTTTGCAAGCCGACGCATCTCCGTCACAGACCGCTCTGTCAGTTGCCGCTGCCGCCGCAACAGCTCGACTTACTTCGTCCCTCCTTGACCCCCAGTTGCTTAGCGATGCCGCCATTGCTGAGCAGATCGCCCAGGCCGCGCCGTCTACTGATATGATGATTGACTACCCTGAGCCCGAAAGAGAGCAACCTGCCCAGGCTACCCAGGTTACCCAGGTCGCCCACGTCACTCCACCTCCTCCTGCGAGCGCTCCGGAGTCGTCAACACCATGGGGTGGCATGGCCTACATGGAAGATATCCATGGCCCTGCCACCGTCACTGATCACGCTCACCAACTGATCCCGAATCTCAAAGGTGGCTACCGCATGGATACCACTTCGAGCCCGGATGGTCGCCAGAAACACAGCCGGGCAAAATTCGACAAGGAGCGTCGAATCGAGGTACAAGAGGTCCGCCGGATCGGTGCATGCATTCGGTGTCGTATTCTGCGAAAGGTCTGTTCAAAAGGCACACCGTGCGATACCTGCAAAAAGGTGCTGTCACCTCGCGTCTGGCGAACAGGCTGTGTTCGAACCAAGCTCTCGGAATTCATCGACTTGTATTCTGCGGGAGTACAGGTGGTCATGGCCCAAAAGCGGATCAACGGGTACAAAACGTCCTATCACTTAGAGAATGCAGGCGTTGTGGTGGAGGCTTCGCATTTTCCCGAATCCGGACACACTGTCACATTCGAGGTATTTCAAGGTTACCCCAAAGAAACGGATGAAAACACAAAGCTGGACCTCTATCCCCCTGTCATCCTCCTTGATAATGACAAGGAAGATATCCCGGGAAAAGTTGAGGCTTACATGCGCAACATGTTGCCCGAATACATAACACATGAGCCGTCGCCCCATGTTCGGGTTACGTTGGAGGTCGCCGACCAGATTGCCAAGGCGACCAATGATGAACTTTTGAAGCGGTCTCTTGAGCTTTGGGGGATCGTGGAGATGATGGATCGTGAGCGGCAGTGGACGATGCTGGCTAAATTTCCACGGCCCGAAGTTGAGGATCACTGGATTAAAGATGACACTGAAAGTGAGGCATATAGCAATATCTGTATGCAACTCACTGCTGCTGCTGAGCGTAAAGCATCTCTGGCCAGCAAAAACCTGTTGAATGGCATACAGCGCAGCTTGCAGGATGGCAAGACAAGACTCGGATTTCACATGTTTCTCACAGTCATGCTCTTTCTTAATTGCTTGGAAAAGACTACATGGGCTTTCAAGGCCTGGGACCAAGAAAATTTACGGCCGAAGTGGCCCTTGGAGCGGCCACCTCACAGTTATACGAACCAAGGGCATGGCCTTACCGAACTCTTGAGAATGCTGCTCATTATCCGTCATGTTCTTCCAAAGACTATTCAGTCTGATCCCGACGTTCCTATCGTAGCTGAAGGAGAGGGGCCCGAAGTTAAGAAGTACTTTCAAGATCTTAATGTTACTCGTGAGTTTTCTCCCTCTGCGATGCAGCTTCTTACTTAGGATCAGCTACTAATCGTGCTATAGCTCGGTATTTGCGAATGCGTTATCATGAAAATAACTTCCAGCCTACGGATTCTCGGTCTTTAGAATTTTTGTTTTGCGCACAACTTCTGCTTCACGCCCCGCCCCCTCACACTGAGCTTCGCTTTTCGCCCCGAGAAGCCCATCATGAGACTCCTCAGGAGCCAGCTTCAATCGCTTCTGAAGATCTACCTGACGCGAATCCTCAAGAGATACCGCAAGACGCCTAGTCATCGTCAGCTTCTCAAGAGGAATTTCAAGTGCCTTTGATAACATCTGAGGCCGATAAAGAGGTCAATTCCTCGACGTCTGACGTCTGCGAACAGTCATCTTCTTTTCCGGCGTCTCTTATGGACGATCCAGCTGTTACGGATTGGTTGTTCAACTACTAAAATCTATTTTACGTCTCTTTTTAACTCAAAATCACGGCTCCCGTGTCAGCAACGGGTTCCTGTGTAACCCATTATAGTTCCGATTCAGTTTGGAGCATTCCTGACAAGATCGCTTAACTGATACGCACACGACTCGCTTACGAACTTGCCTCGATTAACGGGACAGTTTGTGGTTCCCCCGCCCAGTAATATACGAATATGAGCCATGAATGCTCAACACGCAGGGTTTATGTGAGAGATGAACATAGATGACGGATAGAAAAAAGCGTTTTAAATGAATGAAACGGAATGGATATGGGAGGTAAAAGGACAGGAGAGATAATGCTACTCACTACATTCGTCCGTCTCGCGACGCTGCTTGCCGGTTCGGTCGGTATATAAGGATGGATCGGGAAAAGTTCTCATCCTTCAGGGACTATAAAGGCGTTTTTTGGTAGATGATGATGGGATTGATGAATTGATGGAAGGAAGGAAGGATAACACGATAATGAATTATTGTTAGCTCCTCTCGTTTCTCGCCGTGTACGGCCTCGTAGGCGTGTTTACGATCTCTGGTGCTGGGAGCTGTGCGTTTTATGCCCTTTCTCACTTTGTTGGGATAGAGATAGAATTTCATGAAAGAAAAAAAAAAATTTTTTTATGCTTATCTTTTGAGATCTGATGGGATAGAAACCACGTCGGCTGAAATTTTGTCCCATATGGTATCTCTCTAGCAACTGGTTTATCATAGCTACTTGCATCCACATGTGTGGCAATTTGTGTCACCTGTTCGCGCCGTCTTTCGCTCTTAGGGTCTTGAAAGAGTATTGAACATGCAAATTACCCATGTACCGAGGCAAAGTGCTATACCGATCTGCCGGTGTGTTTGCCCATATCAGTCTCAGCATGTATCCTAAACCATTCCCATGACATTTATATACACAGCTGCTGAGTTCACGATATCGGACCTTTTCTGTCTTTGCTTTATTTTTAATTATTTTTTTCATTGCTTTTGTTTTCATGCGTGCACGACTACATACACATCCTTCGCTTGTTGTTCCCGTGTTGGTACAAATCTATCCACCTAGCCTATGTCTAGCCCTAGGTATTTGTAGTTTCTCGTTGCCCCCTTGCCTCCTTCCTGTTCCATTTCTAATCAAAGAGGATTCGAGGGTTTATGCAGATTACTGAAGATGCGGATGCGGATGCTGATGATGGAAGACGGGTATAAGGAAGGTTTGAAGGGGGAGGGAATAAGTACGGTTGAGGTGCGATTTGTTATCTACAGTCTTGAGATGATGGCAGCAGCATACTCGCTGGTCTTGGCCTTGCCGCCCAAGTCGCCAGTCAGAGCTTTGCCTTCGGCCAGGGTATCGAAAGTGGCGCGCTCGATGCGGTCGGCGTACTCGGTCAGACCCATGTGGCGCAACATCATCATGGAGCTGAGAAGTAGGGCAGTAGGGTTAGCCAGACCCTTGCCGGCAATGTCGGGGGCGGAACCGTGAACAGCCTCGAAGATAGAGCACTCGTCACCAATGTTGCCCGAAGGGGTCAGGCCCAGACCACCGATCAGACCGGCGCACATGTCGGAGAGAATGTCACCGTAGAGGTTAGGCATGACGAGGACCTTGTCGTTATAAGGCACGGGGTCGGTGACCATCTTCAGGCAAGTGTTGTCGAGGAGCTCGGCGTCGAACTCGATCTCGGGGAAATCCTTAGCGACTTCGCGAGCGACACGCAGGAAGAGACCATCGGACATCTTCATGATGGTGGCCTTGTGTACGACGCGGACCTTCTTACGGCCGATCTCCTGGGCGTGCTGGAAGGCGAATCGCAGTACACGCTCACTGGCCTCGCGGGTGATGAGCTTGATGCTCTGGACGACACCATCGACAACGACGTGCTCGATACCGGAGTACTCGCCCTCGGTGTTCTCTCGGATCAGGACGGTATCGACGTTATCGTAGGGAGTCTTGTAGCCAGCAACGGAGCGGCAAGGCCGCAGGTTGGCGAAGAGGTTGAAGGTCCTTCGGAGAGTGAGGTTCAGAGAGACATGGCCCTTGCCGACGGGGGTCTGTGCATCGGTTAGTATTTGTCCTACAGGTACGAAGGAGTATGGTCTGGGTCCGTTAGATGACGTACGGCCAGAGGTCCCTTTAGGGCGACCTTGTTCCTCTCGATGCTCTCAATTGTGGCATCGGGGATGGCGGTCTTTCCGTCCTTTAGAATAGGGGTGACATCGACGGGCTCCCACGCGATGGGCGTCTGTGGAGCGATGGTAAGCTTTCATGCGGTGGGTAGAGGACCATTGGGGACTGTAGATCGCACCTTGGCGGCCTCGAAGATGTCCTTCACGGCCTGGGAAATTTCGGGACCAATACCATCACCCTCGATGATACTGACTGTGTAGCGACCCTATTACGCGGTGTGTCAATAGACAACATAGATATACGACAATTGTGTTGTTGCTTATAAGTGGTTGCCAGCGCCAGGCTTGAGCTATTTTCGTGACCACGTCGCAAAGCGTATTTCGAGAGCCGAGATAGAGGGGAAAAGCATGGCTACTGCACATACATCGGCGTTCTTGGTGCCATGGAATTTGGCGACCTTGTCTGAGTAGAACCTCCTGTTCTGGATATGAAAGTAGTGGTTAGCGACCGGCGAAGACTTGACTTCACGAGAAGTTGAGAGTTGGAGCGTTCTGTCTAAGCTAGGCTAACCTGGAAAGATAGAGTGGCTGTGGCTCTGGGGACAGCAGCAAAGCATTGGCGCCGCACAGGGGCGGCGACAGCACGGAGGGATAGCATGGTGGGCGGCTTTCGAGGAGCTGGGGGGCGCAGCTGACAGAGATGTGTTGTGTTTTTGTGAATGTTGAATACGCAAAAAGGTGCTGGCGCCGCAGGAAACTGTCTTGTCTTGAGAATGCTGCGCTTGCGTGGGGAATTTTCTAAGAGCGCTTTTTCCTTAGCGTAGACGACTTGACCTCGGGTGGTGTCGGGCTGCGGCCGACAGAAAGTAAGTACCAATGGACCAACGGGACCAACGGGACTGACGAGATAAAAGTGGGCCGGCCTCAACGGGCGGACACCTGCAGCAGCCTCAACCGTGCAACGTTGACATCTGATAATCACTATCAAGGACCCACCAGATCATATCTTAGAGCTACGTAACCGCTACTATCTACTAGTGGTTATTTGTCCGCCCGCTATAAGTACCTGTACTTAGGTATCTAAGGTGCAGAGAGAGCACTGCATCAAGCAAGCTTGTACCCTAAGCCGCGGCGCATTGAAGAGCGCCAGGGTACGGGGTTTCAGGCACCTTGATGGCTTCAACAACGCTACAAGACGACAAGATTTGAGTAACGCGATTTTTCGAACCCGAGAAGCCAGCAGATTTTGAGATAGCGCAACATAACCCCTCTGTATGGAATAGTACAGACACCGCGCCGCAGTCATGGCCGACTTCGATCGCAATGTTCTCGACTTCTATGGCATCTCCAATCTGATGCCCTCGACCTGGCCGGCCGAGAAGAACGATAAACTCGATGACTCGGACAGTGACCGTGAGCAGCAGAAGAAGAAGATCAATCACCGAAAGTCGCGCTACGATGCCCTCGAACGCGCCGTCAGCAGCCGCGCTAGTATCGTTGCCGGCTCCGAGAAGTCGTCGAGCGGCGTCAGCAACCTGGTCCAGAGGGACGAGGCCGATCCGCTGGGGTCGTCGGACAGCGTCGTGAGGACCCTCAGCGACCTCGGAGTGCCCATCCAAGATGACACGCGACTACGTAAGTGCCGCCGTCTCCCGCGATATCAATTCAGACACGTATTCAAAAAGCTCAATGACCCCTGAACCAGGCAACCGTTTCCTGCTGTCTTCGACGAGCTTCTCGCCTGCACTGTTCCTCTCTCAGGTGCACGCCAATGCCGACACACAATTATTACTGCGAGGGCTCGATGTTCTCTCCCGGTCAATCGACCAGAAATCCGCTTCGTTGAAGGTCTTGGTGGAGTCTAACTTCGAGCGATTTGTTCGCGCCAAGGCAACTATCGATAATGTCTACAAGGAGATGAAATACCGCGGCGCCGAACCGCCCACGACACCTTCTGGACGGGTGCGTGCGCATTCACGCCATACTAGTAAGAGCAGCTTCGGCGGTAGCAATAATGGCGGCCGTGGTGGCGCGCCGGCGCTTGGAACCAATCCGCTCGCCTCGCCTGGTTTGGGAGAAAACAGGAAGAAGAACGCACTTGTCAAAGAAAGTGACTACGGCGTGTCGGGTATCAAGGGCCCTCTGCTGGATGTCTCGGCAAAGGCGGAAGACGTTTGGGGCCCTGCGCTAGGCGGCCGCAAGAAGGAGGAGAATCTCAAAACTATAGCTACGTGTCTGGATCGCTTCAAGGAGCAGGTCGAAACGAGCTCCAACATAGCGGATTCCATAAGACGTAAGGATTACGACGCCTTAGTAGAAGAATACGGCCGGGCTAGGAAATTCGTGGATGAAACGAAGAAATTGGTCCAGGACCTAGGCTCAACGCCGCCGAGCGAGACTCAAACATACCAAATTCTTATCGCAGCTCGAATGTGGTACGATGTCGACGAACAGATTCAGCTCTTCAAACGCGAGATCTGGAGGAAGTTGACGCTGCTACATAACGTATCAAAGACGGATACCCGAGGTCCGACTCAGGACCAACACATGGAGCTTATCGGCTTGTTACTGGAGCTAGGTGTAGAAGACAACCCGATCTGGGTTTGGCTCCTGAGTCGTTACGACTACTTGAAGGGCAAAATTTCGCTTGTGGGGGATCGAGCCAAGGTTGAGATCGAAGTACTTAGACGTCGACTCGCCAACGCCGACAAGCCCTCGTCGCAAATTCTCGCCTCACATCTACGGAGTCTCGGCCGACACTCAGTGGGCAGCAAACCCAACGGGCTGGATACTGCAGATGTCGTCGAGTTATGGGAGAAAATGGTATCCTTTTTGTCTAGTCTCTTGTCTGCTCAGGGGATACTGGGAGAAGTTTTGGAATTTTGGCAGACTGTTGAAAGTTTTATCGACGGAAAAGCGCAGAAATCGCTGCCTACGGGTTATAATGGTGAGTCGCGTGAACATCACCGGCTCTCAACACAGGGCACGCTCGACCTTCGGAAAGCCACCATCGAGCTTGTTGATATGATCCGTGCTCATGTGTTTGAACTTTTTGCTGGTGCTCCCCCTGAGGATATCTCGCTTCTATTTTCTCCTTTACCGCCTTCACCAGGGTCGCCCATGTCAGGGCAGCTGTCCCCGACGAATGGTCGAGACCCTCGCTTTCGTCTCGATGCCAACAACCTTCCACCACCGTCCCCTAAGCGGGGCGAGCCATGGGAAAAGTTCGCGTTTTGGCCACCCACATCAAACTCTATCAGTGGTGTCCACTACTTATCAAAGATGCTGGGCTTAGTTGGCACCGGAGCAGCAGAGATGGCCAGCGTGGCCCCGGTTAGCCAAGATGACAATAAACAAATGGAATCGCTGAGGACATTGATTGGAGCTGCACGGGAAAGATGCGTTGCTGCCCTTTGCGCTGCATGGAATAAAGATGCCGAGAACATTAAGCTAGTAGAGGATTGGCAACGATCGAAAGACATGGGAGACGTTACCTGCATGCCGGCAACCTTTTCCGCGTTTGAAGGAGCCCTCCTCGGCGGAATACAAAAGATATTATATGTCTCCGAGGCAATCGCTAAGCCCGGTGCTGGGGATATCATTCTGCCCCCACCGGCGAAGCTGTTGCAGATGGTCCGAAGTCAATACGTTACAACATTATACAAAGCACTTAGTGGTATGGTCGAGAATGCAGAAAGGACCGTTAAGAAAGCCGAGGATGAATGGACAACGGATATAGATGCCCCAATAGGTTCTAATCGCGAGGCGGCAGCGACAACTTCTGGGAAAGGGACGATCGACGCTGGCGACAGAGTAGGTGAACGCATCATGAATCGCGAAGTGCAATGCTAACCACCTACCAATCTAGAATGTCCGCATGCTATTGACTCTCAGTAACCTGCAGGCGCTCCGTTCCCAAATTGTTCCCAATTTGAACTCCCAGTTTGAAAGTGCTTTCTCCGTCAAACTTACAGAAGAATCTAAGACAATCAAGGATGTGCTTGGCCAAATAGATGCTCGGCTATTTCAGACTTACACCCGGCCCGCGGTAGAGTCTTTACGCAAGATTATCCGCTCAGGCTTGAACGATCCGGAGTGGGCGCCGGCTCGTAAGCCTACAGAAGTCAAGCCTTACGTTTACCAGGTCCTACTTTCGCTTGTGCTCGTACATACGCAAGTTTCAACCACGGCTTTGTCCTTGACAAGCCAAGTCCTGTCCTTTCTCCTCGAGCAAATTACTCGTGAGCTCTTGGAAGCCTTCAAGTCCCGATCGGCATACGACCTATGCGCACTGATCCAAGCGACGCTAGACGTCGAGTTCATCGCACAGACATTAAGTCAGTACACGACGGAAAAGGCATCGGCCCTGCAGAGCGAGATTTATGCGATGCTCGACGCGAAGACCGATAGTCAGGCTCGAAACCAGCTCCAGGATGAGCTGCCGAGCATGCGCGAGCTGCTTAAGAGGTTACGGGATCAGTCCAAGACTGAGTTTGCTTGTTTTAAGAAACCTAGGCGACACCAGACTTTGGATCGAGCCCCGACGGGCTAGGCGGCATCGTCTGAAAGTGCTGTTCATGTTTATACCCATAGAAGCAGCAGGGCGTGATATAGACCCTTATTCTAAACAGTCACCTGTTCTCTAATCAGCGTCTGCCTAAGCTCCTTCATGATATGGCCACTTTTACCCAACAAGGACCAGAGATCTTCTAACCTTTCATCAGCGGTTTTAAGAAGGGTTTATTTTTATCTTAGCGAAGCCCGAGTTAATAGCTACCTTGGTAGTTCGTATTTTTAGTAACTCCCGGTCTTGAGCACATACTTCTTCATTCCGAGGGGAATGTAATTGTTTGAGGTTTTAAGTCAGAGTGCTTAGTGAATACAGTACATGAACACTGTAGCCATCTAACACTCGCGACTGCCTCTGTTGCAGATGATCGCCTTTCTTGTCTTATTCGGCCAGTTCGATCGATTGTTTTACAACATCAATGCAAAAAGATGCTTCACAAAGGGTACTTACTATCTGAAGGGGATTGCCCCTGTAAAGGGTACAAGAACATTATGTTAAGACTGAATAGGTATTCGTTCTATATCGGCGAAATGGTATCCAAATAACGGGTAATTCGAAGGGTTCTATATTGATTGCGGATACACCATCGGAATTCTTATCTTCGTATAACTGCGACAGTTTCAGTAGAGAGGGCTGGGCGATGGTGACACCGGGGGTGGTCACGTGACCCATGGACTGGTCCTTGATGGGTAACTTCTTAATATGTTTATAGCATATCGTGAAATATTTCTAGCACTTGCTATTCCAGATATTTGCTTCAATACTCACAGTATGATTTGTCCTTGATGTCAATATCTCCTTATCGCCATCTGCCAATCCCTTAAGGAGTAGGTCTCTAACTCATTTATCCCATCTGTGCATCTCGATGTCCATAAAAAAAACCTCAGTGTTTTTCTTTGAACAGTCTAGACTGCCAATCGTTTCCATTTCCAATTGTAGCGACAAGGCTTTTGGCTCACCCTTCCAGCCCCTGGGAATACATAAGCAAGCTACTGTGGAGATCTGATGCTAGCGCTTGTGTTAGCGGTTTGGTTACCCGCGATGAACCTTGACGGCGGCCCAGCTAGAACCTATTAACCCAGCCAAGACCGGACTCCGCCAGACTCTCGGCACTGTACTACTGTCTCTGCGCCGCATTTATGCACCGCTGTGCGACACTAGGACAGAGCCAGTGTTACCGAGAGATCGCTGTACTGTCTGCAGGTTGTACTATACTGCACTGTCGGTAAGATACATATTTTAGTGTCTTGGGTACTATACACCACTGCCTGTGTAGTACCGTCGGTACTCGCGCTTAGTGCAAGTTAATTATTTTTGAAGTAACAAAGATTATTTAGTAGTTAGGTAGGTGCGGCAAGTTCGAAAGTTCTGTGTCACGTTTCGGGTCAGGCAGGCCTAGGTTTATAAAGTTCAATGTACTTTTTAGTGTGTGGCACGAGCGATTGGCCTTGCTCTTCTTCCCAGTGCCAAGGCCGGACAGATCCTTGCTCTTGGTCCTAATGCATGTTCCCTCTCCACTTCCAATGAAGGATTGCGTAACATCGAGCAGCAGGCTTTCTTACCATTTCTCCTTTTTCACACACCATTTCCATTCCACCATCTATCCTCATTCTGCAAAAGGGACGGACGATGCCCAGCTTCTGCGGCGTCAAGTGATAGATGCGAACTGACGACTATCGTTCAATGCGGCGTGGGTTGTTTTGCTTGTAAATTTTTGAGCGGCGTTGTATTTATTCCTCTTATTTTTTTGATCGTCCATCTACCCATCTCTCCTATGGTGCCAATCCCGCCCTACTTAGGTACGGTACTCTGAACCCACACTCGTTTTCGCAGCGCCGCGCATCCACATCGTCGGCTCCTTGGGAAGATCTAGGACCCGAACCATCGAAATCATACATCCACAGTTCCACCGCCTGCCGAGCCTGACTTATTCTTCCCCCAACACGAGCTTCTGAGGCAAAAGGAACGGCTTCGATCATGGGCTTAGTTGAGCGGCACAAGCTTCGCTCTCTCAGCGCCCGTCTCACGCGTTGGCAGAAGATCGCCATTGGTCTTGTCGTATCTTTCTTCGTCGTCTACGTGACGGCACCGTATGACGGTAGTTTGCGGGCCTTCTTCAGATTCCAGCACAACGTAGTCAAAGACTACTACCAGGGCCAACGCCCAAGCGACGGATGGCTGTACAGGAGACAACGCTACCCAATCGATCCCGACAATGACATTGGTGTCATCATAAAAACAGGCTATGGCACGAAGCATCGCATGCCTCTTGCTTTACGAGCCTTGAGCAACGAATCTTTCTTTCCTGATATTGTAGTCGTCCAGGACTTTCCCGTCATACCGGAGCAGAAACACTATAACCTGACCAATGGCAAAGGCGTAGAGATTGTTGACATTCTCGGTTGGAATTTGAAAAGGGGAGCTCTCAAGGGAAGGGAGCACCTCGAGCGCATCTACAAGTACAAGAATCTTGCCGATGCTGTAGAGGCTGAAGAATGGGTTCTGTCGGAAGGCCTGGGCCGGGCAATCGGATGGGAACTCGATGCCATGAAGGTATGGCCTGCCTTGCTCCCACCCCTGAAATGCACTAGAATACATGATTAATAATTGTCCTCTAGTTTCTACCTGCGCTGGAGTACGCCTGGCATACGCTGCCCAAGAAGAAGTGGTATGTCATGTTGGACGACGATACCTACGTGATTAAGAGCACCCTTAGTCTGTTACTCGGTCATCTGAATTACGGCCAGCCCCATTATCTAGGGAACCCGGTAGGAGACTACAAGGGTCGTTTCCCTCACGGTGGATCGTCTGTTATTCTATCCGGCGCTACGCTACGAAATCTGTTCGAGTGGCATCCCGAAATCGTAGCAAAAGCCCATCTGGAGTCTCCCTTTGCGATTTGGGGTGACAAGCTGCTGTCAACTACGTTGATGAAAGTTGCCATCTACCTAGATGAGACATACCGCCGTTTCTTCAACGGTGAACACCCCTGGATGACGCGGTTGTGGATAGATCGGCTATGTTTACCCATCATGGGCTTCCATGGCCTCGGCGACAGACAGATCATGGAACAGGTTGGGGAAGTTTTCAAGGACCAGCGTGGACCAGTACTATGGAGCTCGGTCGCCAAGATATACGGAGTGCCTGACTACCAGACGTTCATCGACGCACCTATCCGGCCCAATATGAACTACGTCGGACGGCTTGACGAGCGAAGCACGACGGTCGAGAACGTGGCCAAAGTGGAAGACTGCCTCGAGATCTGCAACCGACAGTCGACGACATGTTTGGCGTGGGTATACGACCCGGCCATCAAACGATGTGACTACGCCCCGTGGGCTATCCTGGGTGACCTAGCGGATGGACGATTCTCAGGCGTTAATGGCAAGTTGGGCAAGAGGCTGGTCAGTAGGTGTCACGCGCCTTCTTGAAGTCCCTCAGGCTCACCCATCGTTCCCTTGGCTCCCCGTTTGATTTTTTTTATTCTGTCTCCTTTTTTGTTTAGATATATGTGTATATATACATAGATTTCTACGGGTATGTTTTGGTATTGGTGCATAAGGGCGAGCAGCTTGGAACAGGCAGGACACCTGCTCACGATGATCAGGCCCTGGCTCGAATCTGGAAAGGGGTTTGGACGACTTGAAATGATACCCGGGGTGGAGGTTGCCTTTGGTCCTGTAATGGTAATAGACTGCAAGACACCCGGATAGTGTAATCCTAATGGAAGCACATTGAATGATTCAGGCAGCGGGATTTTGGCGATAATAGTGACGACAATGTGTGGCCGACATGCAGGTGTTTGTCGAAATAGCCGGGAGCATGCGCTTCGACCATGTAGAAGAGTCCCGTGACAAATCCGGGTAGGGAGGAAGAGAGTAGGCAGGACGCGGAGGCAAGGAAGATGTTGGGATAGGAATATAAATGAATCTGCTTTAGGTCTGTGGCACGCTATCTAATTATTGTTTCAGACAGAGAGGATACGCTACGCCGTGGTCGTACATTAGTGTCATCTGGTGTGTTACACGGGTAGATTGATGCAAGGGATTTGAGGACATTGCCGGACTTTGATAGATGGTCACGATACCACGGCATTTGACTGTGGGCCTTATTAACAATGTTGGGTCTAGGAGAACGTTTTACGCGCGATAAAGATATCCCCCTGATATCAATATGTAGTACACAAACTAATATATACCTCTAGTTCTACTAGTATAAATACCCATTCATATGTTAGCGAAACTAGATTGGGTTCATTCAATATGTGCAGGCGGACAGCGCGCAGCAGTACAATTACCCACGAGTCGCAATCATCCGCACAGGGGTAACTCGCGCGACGTTGCATCTACGCGCACGACGTGGAGCGAATACGTGCTTCGAGCTACGAATACGCGCAGAGCACCTGAACAATGGGGTATCTATAGTAGAGGTGACTTACTGAGTCCCCTCAGGCATGCAGGTCAGGTATGTAGTGGGACAGGGCGATGACGTGCGGGGCTACCCCTTTAAGAGGATTCTTGGGGGGGTAATGGAGGGGTAGATATATGGCCTTTGACGTTAGCCAGCTTACTTTACTACCTACCTACTTACCTACTGTTGGTCCGCACCCATCTTCAATGCGCCGCACTTTACCGACAGAAACAGTAGGTAGTTACAGTAAAAAGAGACAAACAGCGAGAGATGAAACAGAGGATAACATGAACAAAATCAAATTATAAGCGCCCTAGGACTACCTACATATCTATATCTTACCTAATACCTACCTACCTACCTACCTATTTCATTCTCCTCTACATCTGTCCCATTTGGACCTCACCTTTCTTCTCACTCTCATAACTTGGCCGTCTCTGCCGGAAATCGACAAAAACAAAGCAACGTAGATACACACACCCACACTCAGCATCGCCGACATCTATACCTCACACGACGAAACAACACAACCGCGCACACTGTTTCATGTCTTCTTGTATGTTTTCTCTCTGCACATCTCGGCACGTCAAGACACAATACTATTGGATCCACCCCGGGCGGTAAATCGTCAGACTAGGCTGCGATTAGCTTGGGTTTCTTGTGGCTGGCCTTGTGCTGCCCCTCCTCTTGACCTCTTGACACTGCTACGTACCTAATGACGGGGAACTTGCTGCTCACATATTATCAGCGCCGAAACTCGACACGCCTTGTTGACATCATCACCACCGTCAACCCGTCAGCCCATCAGCCCTCGACCTTTCTGTCGTGGATCCTTGCCTTGCTAGCCTTGCGACGGATCTCAGTGCTACCTAATCTACCAACTCGACCTACCACTTTTACATACCTGCGTCTACCAATCTGTCGGTGAACTCATCTCCATTTTTCACAGTGGTAATTACTTCAAAATTGCCGAATTGAGACGTCACAACCATGTCGGATCCAGCACCGAACCCCCAAGCGACCGGGTCAAGTTGGGCTGCGTTCCTCAAGGTTAGTAGAGCCCCGCGACTGTAGAGCTTGACGGTCCATGGCTGGATCGTCAATACTCATATTCATATCTCACACCAGATTGACCCCAGCACACCCACCACCTCCTTCGCCATTGCTTTTCGTCTCACCTTGAGTCTTGTTTTGTTTCGTCTCGTTTCGTTTTGTCTCGACTCTTGCCGGCATGGTTGGCTAACATTGTCCACCGCTCTCTTTCGGCTATGTAGTCCATTGCCTCTTTCAATGGCGATCTTGCCTCTCTGACCGCCCCTCCTTTTATCCTCTCCTCGACAAGTCTTACCGAGTTTAGCTCGTACTGGTGCGAGCACCCCAGCGTATTTGCGGCCCCGGCCAAGGAAGAAGACCCCGCCAAGAGAGCCTTGCTGGTACTCAAGTGGTTCCTGACCACCCTCAAGCAGCAGTACGCAAGTCGCAGCGAGCAGTACGGAAATGAGAAGAAGCCGCTCAATCCCTTCCTGGGCGAGCTGTTCTTAGGGAAATGGGAGGACGCCGCCGGCACCACCGAATTGATCAGCGAGCAAGTCAGGTAAGTGCCCGGGAATCAGCCTGTAGAGAAGGGTCGCCATGTTGACCCATTATTTGACAGTCATCATCCACCTGCCACCGCATATAGCATCACGAACGTAGAGTCCGGCGTTCACCTGCAAGGCTACAACGCGCAGAAGGCGAGCTTCCTCAAGACCATCAACGTCAAGCAGATCGGCCATGCCGTGCTTTCCGTCCCAGTGCCCTCTAAAACGGGCGAGACTGAATCTTATCTCATCACCCTACCCTCCATACACATAGAGGGCCTCATATTTGGCGCCCCCTTTGTGGAGCTCGATGGCGCCTCGTACATCACATCCTCAACAGGCTACACGGCCAAGATCTCATATCTCGGCAAAGGGTGGGTAAGCGGCAAGAAGAACTCGTTCACAGCAACGCTGTACCCGACCGGGAATGAGAAGGACGTTTTGTACAATTGTGCCGGGCAGTGGACCAAGGCCTTCGACATCTACAGCGGAGCTGCGAAGCACAATTCCCCAAAGACCTTAGTGGGTAACTGGGATCCCGACACAACGCCTATGAGCGAACTTATCGTGCTACCTCTAGAGAAGCAACACCCCCTCGAGTCGCGCCGAGCTTGGGCGAGCGTGGCCGCGGGCATTGCTAAAGGCGACATGGACCTCGTCGGCAGGGAGAAAACAAAGATTGAGCAGGCTCAGCGTGCGATGCGCAAGAAGGAGCAGGCCGAGGGTAAACCGTGGGAGAGGAGGTACTTCACTGCTCGCACAGACCCTGATGAAACGCTTCAGGCTCTGGCAACGTATGTTGGCTTAGACTTGAATGGAGATTCCGATAGGACAGGTGGATTGTGGCGATTCGACGCCACAAAAGCCGCCAAGGCTAAAGGGGAGACGCTGACCGACGAGGAAAAAGCCGTCTTAGCACGCGACTTACTGGGACAGTGAGATATTACGTACCAATTATATTATATCATTAGATACACGAAACGGAGCGCGAACGAGAGTCAGTCCATAAATGCTACACATCGCCACGTCGTAATGATAGGGAGAGTCGGGAAGGCGGGGAAGGTTGGCGAGAACTTAATCCCCAAGGTATGCATAGAAGGGGGGCTGTTGAAACTTACAATTCGCTTCAGGGTTGGCGTTTGCATAATATACATACATTTTTGGTCCGGTGGCGGTGATGCTAATGGTGATGGGAGTCGGTGCGGGGAAATTTTGTACATTGCATTCCATCCTTACGTACTTACGTACTTCAATATCAGAGTGCAGAGCTTCGTTATGAGTTTAGTTGGTACGACTGAAGCTGCTCTCACTCACTTATAGATTAGGACAGTGATGGGAATAGAGAATAGGTTATCTCGTATAAAGTCGTTCATGGTTGCCTAATATATTGTTGCTTTATTTACGATTGCTGTGATGACGAGTACTGCAAATGTTAGGAGATGCTACCATGTCATCAAAACTTTGTTGACATGATCATTGCTTGAGTGGTATCATGATGATGGAATTCATCTCGTGTAGAGGATTTTTCGCTGCGTGCTGGATCCGTGTCAGATTATGTGCCATCAAAGGGAGAAGGGACATATAAGTTTACGTCGGCTCTGTCTGGTCTGGAAGGGGATGATGCTTAAGATGTGGCTATATAAGCATGTTGGAGTTGTGAATATGAAGACGACAAGGTATTATGAGAGTTAATAAAGTGGCCTGTGTTTAAAGTTGTTGCTCTTCCTTAGAAAATACTTTAGATTTAATTGTAAGGTCTAGATCTCTCTTGCTCTCTTGCTTCACCCTTTCTTAGTCCCCCTTCCCCCTTCCCCCTTTGTTTAGATACGGCCTGACATGGATAGACACGACTTCAGAGTAGACCGCGTAGCCATCATGTTCACTAAACAAGATCATAAAGTGAGCTCTATATCTGTAGAGTCCATGTTACCACATGTCGCTTTTACTAGGGCTTCGCGCGGGTGATATGGATAGAGTTATGATCTTTATTTACCAGAACGAGGATTGAATCACAACTGCATCTAGAGATAATGCATGATCGTAGGAATCTAGGAGGAATCCTCCTTCTTATTATGCCATTACTCAAATTTTTGGCGTCTCCCATGCTTAAGGTATGTACTGACATGCACAAAAGTACATCTCAACTTCTTTTGATATATACCACGCCCTCAGGGGTTTGAACTATACACAAGCTGTGGCGGGAGTAAAATTAATATTAACACATTAATTGGATATCCGCATGGCGATCACTACAAAGAGTGCCTATTAGTCCTTCTTCGACCTAATGTCGTATTGATGCCGTTTGATCGTAATTGAATACTTCTACTCCTATGATGCTCCCGCTTGCGCGTCCGCAATGATCATTTCGCTCGCCTTCTGACTCATAGTATAAATAGCGGTAGCGATATAGAAACCCGGAATCCTCGGGAAAACCGAAGCATCCACAACCCGCAGACCCTGCACCCCACGAACCCTGAGGTTCGAATCCAGCACAGCCATAGCGTCGTCGTCGGCGCCCATGGGACACGTACAAGAGGCATGGTGGCCCCACGCCTCGTCTTTCAACCATGCCTTGATAGAGTCTTCATCGGTGACATTCCGCCCGGGCCAATTCTCCTCGAACGCCCCAAACGTAGGCACGTAGCTGTCCATCGCGGCACGACTCCACAGGAACGCCTCGTACAGCGCCTGCGCGTCGTCGTCGCCGCCCTGCGCGAAGCTGTTGAAGGTGATGTTGGGCGTGTCGCGGGGGTCGGTCGAAACCAACTTCACCGTGCCCGCGCGGTTGCGCGTGTGCGCCTTGAGGATCAGCCAGGACCAGTGCCGCTTGTCGGAGAGCGCGTAGACGGAGTAGCCGGGGAAATACCCTGGAAAAGCACCGGGCGCGCCGAGGATGATTACGTCGGAGTCGGAGTCGGAGACGGAGGATTTAAGGACGTAGGCTACAGCGCCGCCGTTGCTTGCGTAGACGCCTTTTTCGGGCTGGGTTGTGCCTGATTCCCATTTCTCGAGGCACGGGTCCGGACCGTCGGTTAGTTGGAAGGTGCAGGGGGCTGTGAGGGCGTAGTCTTTGTCTGTGACGGAGATCACGGCGTTTTCGTAGCGGTCTTGCATGTTGGTGCCCTGGGGTGTTATTACCGTTAGTGTCTGACTTTCCTTCCTTAAGAGATACGTGGGAGAGAGGGGCGGAAGAGGGAGAGGGAGTCTAAAGGGGTTCAGGGGAGAGGTTTAGGGAGAAAAACTTACAACGCCGGGAAGATCCACGACTACGGGGATTCCGAATGATTGGAGCTCGGACGCGGGGCCGATACCGCTGAGCTTAAGCAGCTGGGGCGTGTTGTATGCGCCGCCGGAAACGATTACTTCGCGCGAAGCCCGGACGGATCCCGTGCCGGTGACCTTGGCTGTCTTGGAGCGCGCGTCAGCGCGGTAGAGGCTCTTGCCTTCCATGTATTGGACGCCGACTGCGCGAGGAGTGCCGTTTGCATCCTCAAAATTGATCTTCGTCACCTATCGGGGGTTAGTTTTCGTAAGATACATAGATTTGGGTCTGAGAGACTGGGCTTACCAGGGTGCTGAGTTTGATATCAAGATGATACTTGCGGGATCCATCATCGTTCGTGGCGTTGGCGACATCGAGAATGCGGTCCCGTGGAGACGCTCGGACCCCGTTCTTCATAGCGATGGGAACTTGGTATAAGCCGGATCTGCCGAGCTGGCCAGGAGCGTTGATATCGATGGCGAAGATGTTGGCTAGATTCGCGACGGTGGAGACGGCTTTCGTGAGCAGTCCCTTGCCGGCTGCCGTGGCGCCTGATAATACCAGATTCAGGAACTTGAAGTCCTCGAGCACAAGACCCAAATACGTCACCGAGGTCGTAAGCCACCCGTTATACCCGTGCCCGATGACGCTGGTGGGCAGGTACTCGTTCTTCTCTATCTTCTCGAAGTACTGCCTCATGTTCTTTGCCGCCCAGGAGTCGTCTCCTGTTAACGTCGCGATGTCGTCCCAGTCCTGGTCAAAGGGGTACATGGTGATCATCGCGTTATGCCGCGAGCAACCGCCGAGAGTGCCGGCCCGCGGGTACAGGATGCCGAGGGGCTCTGCGCCTGCAGGCGGGGAGAGACCGCGGTACTGCGTGCCATCCGGCAATGTGTAGATCATCTTGGAGTCCTTTCTCTGCTGGCCGATCTCGTCGTAGTGGTTGACGAAGAAGCTCCACGACGTCTCGTCGAACTCGGATGCAAGGAAGTGCAGGCCGGGAACAACTTCTTTCGTTGCTGTGAACAATATGTTAGTATATAATATGAGGATTGTGCTGGAGGATTCGTTTTACCCTCTCCCG
Source organism: Xylaria sp. FL0064 (assembly GCA_022593225.1). Taxonomy (NCBI): domain Eukaryota; kingdom Fungi; phylum Ascomycota; class Sordariomycetes; order Xylariales; family Xylariaceae; genus Xylaria; species Xylaria sp. FL0064. Next base: position 37,861 of record JAJKLE010000062.1, on the reverse strand, counting down.
AGTCGCCGCCGGCATCGATCAGCAAGACCTTGAAGCCGGCGAGAGCTAGGTTGGCTGCGACTGGACCGCCACCTGGTCCTGACCCTACAACGATATAGTCATACTCTGTCGTGGCATTGTCGGCGCGCCTCTCGCTCCGGATGAACGGACTGTGTCTCTCGCCGTGATGAGATCTGTGAAGGAGTTAGATGCGTATTGGCCAATCAGTGTTGTGGTAGCTAACTGACAGTGAAAAGGCGGCCTCGACCAATAAGGTCAGCGAAACTAAGCCCGCGAACCGCATTGTGGTGTCTTGATGGCTGGGTTATGCGAGCTACAGACAGATATAACGCATCTACCTAGCACGACATATTTTTCCAAGACTTTACAGTCGCAGTAGTAAGAGAACCGGAAAATGCCAGGAGAGTTTCTTTCAGAGAATTCCCGTAAACGCGCACCCCTGCCACAAATGAAGAGTATAAACCTTGATGAAAGAACTGCACTACACTAGGTAGGTGACGTACAGGGAAAGATCTACCAGTGCTGCATGTACAATAACCAACTGAATTGCTCGGATTGGCTGTTGGATCTTCGGTACATGCCTAATATGGTGGCATTGCAGACTGACTGACAGACAACCATTCAGCTGCATACTGAGTTGCAGTCAACAGGGGCAACTAGTTTTGATGAGGAGTGGGGTAGACAAGGGATGGTTTACTCAAAGGGGTTGCTAGTAAGTAAGTAGGCGTTGAAAAAAAGGAAAGACTTGCCACCGTTGTTGGAGCTAACTATGCCAATATGGGCGTGAAGGAATCATGGCTAAGTTAGATAAAACAGACGGCTGAGGTCCTTAAAAAGCGCCACAGAATAGGTTGGAATAGCTGTTATTATTCTACATAGATAGAGGTCACGAGGCTGAGAGCTTTCTTCTAGTTGCTAATATAGTCCGTCTGTGACTCTACTCTGTTCCTAGATCTGGAATTGCCGAGCGTGGGCGAGGGTGAGCTATTGGCCATCATGATCTAGTTGGTTAGTTCTACACTAAGGCATATCGTTTGAAGGCGGGGATAGTCCAGTCGCAGGCTAGGTTAGAAGATAAAAGACCCACACTTAAGAGTGAAGATCAACTAGTCTGCTATCTCATTACAGACACAATATCCATATGGAAACTCTCTGAGAAGTAATAGATGGAACTTTTAAAGTGTAGATAAGATAAGGTATAAAGAAGCCAAGAGCCAGTTGTGGTAGTGACACTCATGATGGCTCGCTTCAATAGTTGTGTGCTCTTGCATGTAAGCTAATACAATGCTACCACATCTTCCCAGTAGCGAGCATACCTCGGTAGGGTACTGGATCTGGACTAGATCGTACAGTCACACTACCAATTGCGCATGTGCTACCTGGCAGCAGTCTAGAATGAATTCTCGATATTCGAGATTGGGTGATGACAGTTAGGAAGTCGTCTAGGTGTGCTAGCCACAAAAGCTAAAAGCTTGCCACATGGCATAAGTGTGTTCTTTTGTAGATAGTAGATGACTTCAGGGTTGGTAGTATGTTTGAAATTTCAGTCCGCTAAACTTAGACTTACACTAGGTTAAATACTTGAGTTGAGCTTGCGTGTGACCATGTGTGAATGGATTCAAAGCCTAGCTGTATTGGTCCTGGCAGCTGCAGGTACCAGTTCGCCGAGCACTAGGTACGCTAACATCCAAAGACCGCCAAGCCGGCAGCTACCAACGCACTAATTTCTGAGACATGGACGAGGCACGGATCCGGAGAATAACTGCCGTGGAGAAATTGTCGCAACCTCTTTTCAAAAAGGTCGCGGATTGCCCCGAAATGGAGGATGACATACTTGGCAATTGTTGATTATAAGTCTATGAGAAACCTGCTGACACCGCATATCTGTAGGCTTACCCGAGAGGTTTGTCATATCTACCCATCATACTTTCTAGCACGGTTCGGATTACCAAGGCGGTCTCCACGGTCGTACGTTATGTCTTTATCGTTAAATTTGAGAAATCTATGACCTTGAGCAGGTCAACCCGTCATAGGCGTATTGAGCATTATTGCTTATGCATGTAGCTCATATAACTTGTAGTTCCATAACTCTATGTATAAGATCCATGAAGATCGCTTACACTATTGATTGAAAGCAGTAGTAATGAAAGACCATATAGAGTGCCTATCGTACTGTCGTGCATATATGCCATACCTTGATAAGTAGTGTAGAAGTGTTCTGCAGTCTATAATAGACATGAATAAGTCTTGAGAATTCCAAAAGAAACCAACCTTGACGTTATGGTAGGATGCAGTATCGGCGAACTTTGCGTGCACACTGTAAGCGTTGGAGCGCAACCCCGGGATTCCACTAGTGTAGAACCGGAATTTTTAGACGATGTTCTCGCCTTGCTGTTTGGACAAGCTAACAAAAAGCCTAAGAAACTTACGACGCGTCCACAAATCCAGGCTCGTCTTGCGAAGCTAAGTAAAGGAAAACCATTTCCGCACCGCCTAATAGCTCAGTATATTCCGCAACGAACCAGCCCAACTCGAAGTGCCGCCTTTTGTTGTTGGAGTCAACCCCCTCCACATAGTTAAATGACAGCCCCATATCACAACTCCAACACATGCAGCTGCATGGCGCTGCACATACATACTGCGTATGCAGGTACAAACCCAACAGAGGCATTTAATAGGGTATATGTAAATTACATACGAATACAGCCACGCTCTTCTATGGGGTTTGACGGTAGCGATTCTTGGATATCGCAACAAGGAGAAACTATCTCGTAGCACTTTCCCGTTCGATATTTTTAAGCGTAATGAAATACACCTACGTGGACTGCGCAAGATACTACCCAGATAGCGGATCGTGTAATCGTGTAATATGGCAGGGTTATCCAACTATGTTCATGTGTCTTCACGTCAGAACTTGACAAATCTGTGCTAGGGCCTGGGTAAAATTGGGGGATCATCAAACTATGTGGAGAGGGTTTGGCAGCTTCCAACAAAAGGCCCATGTAGCCACCCACCAGAGGCCATGTACGATCTTCCCGATGGGCTCATCACGAAAATCATAACCTCCCGCTCGGTTTCGATACAAGTGAAAACTACATGGGGCTGTCGATATAGTTTTGTTCATTACGGAGACTTGCTCTCTCTGATTGGACTCTCCGGACGTTGCCTAATACTTACTTCTCTCTGCTTTTCCATTAGTGTCTTATGTAGCGAGTATGCTGGGAAGGATAGTGGCCGCATGGTCTTTGGTTGTGTGTGCTTCCGTGGCATTCGCTGCAGACCTGTCTAGCTTCAACCCCGCGGATGTCCCAAAATGTGGTGTATGCGATCTCTCAACATTCTTGAAGTCCTCGAGCACTGCTGACAAGATACTATAGCTGCAATGTATACTCAGTACAGTACAGGAGAAATCGACGTGTGCACCAACAGATTTCCCTTGTATCTGCGCCAACGAGGTTCTGCTAGGAGAGATTGAGAAGTGCATTGCGCTTAGCTGCTCTCCACGAGATGCGTTGAGTAAGGGACTCTAAACCGATGTTCCACGATGAGAGTCATACTAAGATATCGGAATTAGCAACTGAAAAGATCGCAAAGGACTTGTGCGGTGTCCCGAAAAGAAATAGTACGAAATCTTTGAGTGACTCCTTTCTATGCTCATTGCGCATATCTATTGCTGAAACCACGTGAGCTTCTATTATCTTCAGCAAACACTGACTCCTGGTTCTATAGGAGAACTAGCAGTATGGCTGGTTCCGCTAATAACAATCATCTTAAGCACTATCTTCTACCTCTTGAGGTTGATATCTCGATGTGTGCTTCACCAGCGAGCTGACGCCAGTGATGTCACCCTAGGCCTCGCTGTAGTACGTTCTTACTGCGAAATTTCACGGTCGATATGCGCCTTCCTAACTTGAGATCATAGGCCTTGACATTTCCCGTTTTATGGGTTGCTTTCAAACTGGACTCGTACGGGTTGGGGCAGGATGTCTGGAATATACCCCAGGACAATATCACCAAGATCCTCTACGTATGAGAACCCGTTCCTTAAGCTGAGGCGTGCTCTCCCGAGGACAAGACTGACGCAATGACAGTTGTACTGGTGGGCAGAGATTTTATATCAAACTGGGCTCCCAATCACGAGAATTTCGATCCTCTGCTTCTACCTCAAGATATTCCCTCAGAAACACATTCGCTGGTCGAGCTATGCGCTCATCGCGATTAACGCTGCGGACTTTATTGCGTTCGTGGCCGCCACCGTCTTCCAATGCTCTCCAATATATGGTGCTTGGACCTTCTGGGACGGGTCGTTCACAGGCCATTGCAACAATCTCCATCTGCAATCGTGGATACAAGCTGGAGTTAATATCTTTTTAGGTACGTTATCATAAGTGAATAGTTTTCTAATCTGAGGCATTCGAGAGGCGGGAGCGACTCGTTTGGGGACTGTTCATCCTTCTCTCATCCGGCCTATGATGATTCTGTACAATGTTATCGCTGACTCTCGACCCGTGCAGATCTCCTGGTGATTATTCTGCCGCTTCCATCTTTAACGAAACTGTCGACATCAAAGGAGAGGAAGATTCGCATTATTATCATGTTCGCTCTTGGATTCTTGTGGGTGATCCCCTGCAAGTAGACTCACATACGGTACTAATGCAGACATAAAATCAGTATCACCGTTATAAGCATCCTCCGCCTACGGACTCTAGTGGTATTCGCGAACTCCACCAACGTCAGCTACGACTACGTCGAGCCGGGGCTATACTCCGTCATCGAAGCCTCCGTCAGCATCATCGTCGGCTGTCTGCCCTCGGTGCGCGCTCTCCTGATCACCGTCATGCCCAAGTGCTTCGGGGCGAGCCGCTCAGGGCTCCCGACCGCGCAAAATCCCCAGAGCGAATCTGAGCGCCAGAAATTCGACCGACTCGAGGAATCCTACCACTCGTACGAGACCGGTAAGAGCCATATCCGCGTCGAGCAGGAGTGGTCCGTTCGTAGCGATAGCAAGCGCCCGGAGCTGCGGTCTGGGTCGGATGTTGAATTGGTCCCTGTGGAACCTACGAGATCGAGGACGAGCGTCGAGAGCGAACAGTATGAGGAAGTGATACCGCCGCCGAGACCGGTGAATTGGAGTAGACCGCTGCCACGCGGGCGTGTGGATGACATGGCCTTAGAGACATGACTTGACTTCGTTTTATGATACCTCTTTTCACGGGTTTGGATATGGTTAGCGATGTATGGCGTTCGTGTTCTTTTTCAGGCTGTGGTGGGTAAGGATATGATGGGGTTTTGGTCGGGATGAAGCACAACCTCGACGGAATGGAAAAGAACAGCGGCAAAGATCGGGAAGTCTACGCTTGGGCTATCGCGAGTGATGCGATAAGTCTAGCCCGAAAGTATGCCGTTGTGCTGTATGGATTATTAGGAATTGCAATGTAGATTGCTACCCAAGTAGGATAGCACAACGCTGATGCTGATCCGACATGCATTTTATGGCTACAATGGATTTATCGAAAGCGTACACTGTCTCAGGTATCGACGGGCACCTGGGCGAGTCTCGACCTTGGAACAGGATGACGGCGATGTTAGGCCCTGTGACGTCGATGGGAATACGAATGTGGATGATAATACCTCAATTTCATTTGGGGGCTCTACACTCATCCTTCCTCAAGACGATCCTTCCTCAAGTCGATCTACGCTATGTGATCGCCACGTTCTGCGCCTGAAACTAGGAAGACAATGTGTACATTCTATGCGATGATCGTTTACCGTTGGCTGGTCTTTGAATGTGATGGCAGGGCATATAAGGATTGACTGTAACATCGACCACCATCATATAGATGAATGGGTGCAATGATAGTTGAGATCGAAGGGCATCATGACTAAGCCTTGATTTAGGGTAGGCCTAATCTCGATTCCGGTCTCTCGTGAATGATACACAACCTTCGAGAGGAACTCTACTTCGATTGTGCTGTCATTCCAGCTTCTCTTCAGTCTACATTAACCGACAACCAATTGACCACCCACCCACAAAGTACACACGACAGCTTCAGCCAGCCCATTGGTACATTTGAATACATGCTGTGAAAGTAAAGGTCTTTTCATTATAGATAAAAAGGCTAACTCTGTTGGTTAGAACCGCAAACGGATATACTTGAAAAAAAAAAACATAATATATATACTGTCTTTGCGATGTTATCACAAAACCAGCATCACGCGAACAGCAGAGCTAGCTAGCTCAGTGGAAGAGCGCCGGGCTCATAACCCGGAGGTCGATTGATCGAAACAATCGCTAGCTAAAATTTTATAACTTTTGCTGTCGCTCTTTTCTTGTTTTATCTTATATGGCATCCACTTTTTTCGCTGTTTTTCATTTATATTTGTTTATTTCCTCTGTCTTTCTTCTTCTTCTCTCTTTTCTTCCTCGTTTTTTTTGATCTACTGGTTAAAGCTCCGGCCATGCCTAAGTGTAACCCAGGTAGCTGACAGTCGAGATCCACTTCCGCTTAGGTAGACATGCATGTGTCCAGGGCTAACTCGGTACCTGAGATTAGGTACCAAATCTAAGCTAGTCACATCACCTCCACGGCCCTTCTTCACGCGCTCGCGGGCTGTCCACGGCCCTACACTCGTGGAAAGATGTGCGGAATTCATGCGACCATCACCAAATCCGCTGACCCCGCATTGCCATCTGAGCTGCGACAATCCCTGATTAACCGCGGACCTGATCATATTGGCCAGGCGCACCGTGAAGTTCCCTGCGCCGGTGCAGACCTAAAGCTTCGCCTCAATTTCACCTCGACCGTTCTGGCCTTACGAGGAGACCACCTCGCGAAGCAGCCGCTCGAGGAAGATAGATGCACCGGCTCACTGCTCTGCTGGAACGGGGACGCTTGGCGCATCAGTGGCCAGCCCGTTTGCGGTAACGATGGCGAGGCTATTTTCTCCCTACTTCAGGCTTCCGCTTCATCGTCCGGCCAGGCTCGAGAGGCTCGCGTACTAGACGTGCTACGGAGTATCGAAGGCCCCTTTGCCTTTGTTTACTACGATTCCGTTACTGGCCGAGTCTACTATGGCCGTGACCGCCTTGGGAGGCGGTCTCTTTTAATAAAAATTTCGGGTGAAGCCGATTCTATCACGCTGTCCAGTGTTGCTTCCGTTCCAACAACCGGTTGGGAGGAAGTGAGTCCCGATGGAGTTTGGTCAATAGACTTGAACTCGTTCGATGGTATCTCAAGTCGATTCTCTTTTCAGCAACTCACCAAGCATGCCTGGTTAGAGCCTAGCAATAATGACATGGTAAGTTGTGGCGGCCCATAACCGAAGACGCAAACTCAGGAATGTAGATCTCAAGTATCGGCTTTCTCAACAAAGATTTACCATCAACGAACCACAAACTAGACTTCAACTCGCCTTCACTACAGATCCTCAGACATCAACTTGTTGAGTCTCTAAAGCCCCGTGTCTTAGACGTGCCCGAGCCACCAAACTCTGCATCGGATGTTGACATTCGCATCGCTGTGCTGTTCTCCGGTGGTCTAGACTGTACTGTTCTTGCGAGACTCGCTCACGAGCTTGTACCTATCGGCCAAGGTATTGACCTGATAAATGTCGCCTTTGAGAACCCACGTCAGGTCGCATTAGAGGCCAAGCAACCTCACCTACGGGCTTCGGACACGTATGAAAGCTGTCCTGATAGAGCTACAGGACGGAAAGCTTTCGATGAACTACGAACTTCGTGCCCTGGACGTTACTGGCGTTTCATTGCTGTATGTAAGGATTGTTCTCTTGTTTCGACCTAATATGCTACCCTTGAAGGCTAACTTGCGTGTTTAGGTAAATGTTCCATTTGAAGAAGCGATGGCTCACAAGGCGAAAGTGCTGTCGTTGATGTACCCCCATGACACCGAAATGGATTTGTCCATTGCTCTTGCCTTGTATTTCGCGGCAAGAGGCATGGGAGACTGCTATGTCGGCCAGGTCGAGTGGCATGCTTCGCCGCCTGTAGTCAGGACTCCGGCGCGAGTGCTTCTTTCCGGTCTTGGTGCAGATGAGTTGTTCGGGGGGTATTCTCGACATGAGGCAGCATTCAAGAGGAGTGGCTATAGTGGCCTTATTGACGAACTGCAGCTCGAGATCAGCCGTATCGGACAACGTAACCTCGGTCGCGACGACCGCGTCATGGCTCACTGGGGCAGAGAAGTGCGCTTCCCTTACCTTGACGAAGAGTTTGTCAAATTCGCCATTAGCAGCCCAGTGTGGGAGAAATGTGACTTTGAGAATGCTCACCATCCCGCCGTTATCGACCCCGCTAAGCGAATTCTGAGGTTGCTGGCTGACCAGCTGGACCTCCCTATTACTGCACGACAGAAGAAGAAGGCGGTAAGAAAGCTTCGAAACGTGTATCTGACTCACGGCTTACTCGTTCAAAGATACAATTTGGTTCACGAACTGCCAAGATTGAAAGTGCAACAGGACGTCTCAGGGGGACAGCTCAAGTATCTATGTAGAATTTGTCGAATCCCAAGTGAGTTGAAGCCCGATGTTTCGTTTGCTACACTGGTTTCGAGGACTGTTGATCCCGTGTCATTTGGCTATGATGATAACCAGATACTTCCGAGTTGGAAATGCTACGGTCCAAGTTCCTTCCCAGCTGTGTGTTTCGACAGCTTGTCGTAACCCTCTTGGTCGTGATTCACTTGGAGCACAACAACTATGACGTCGTAAAGGCATTTCTGAGCTATGTTATGTTCAAAGCACCGTTTACTGAGGACTTCGAGTAACTATTATTACTCGGCTTAAAGACATGAGGTTTTATAACTAACTCTATGTTATAGATATTCTCATCGTCGATATTCGCTACTTATAGCAAGCCATGTTTTGCTAGTTAATAATCTATCTTTGGTGGTAAGTTTTACTTATGGCTCCGTGCCAATTCAGAAGCTTACTAGCTCACTAACCTACCCTAGCCTATGCGCTGGGTCCACCAATGAGTTCAAACGGACACATGATCCCGGCCTTGAAGATTTGAGCGAATGCCTCGTACAGTACCTAGGTACCGCAAGGTCAAGATCGTAGCTAAACTTGGTCTGTCAATCCTGCAGTTGTCCCAGTAACATATAAATCATCACCACGTGCTCACGCACGCTTGGCTGTCGACTATGCTTTGCAGAGCAAGACAGGCATTCGTATCACCTGGATACTACACAGCAACTATGAATACATGGGTTGGATCTGTCTTGAGTGAGTTTAGTAAATAGCCAGAATTGAGTCATGAGGCCCTCCCTATGTGCCAAAACATGTAGCTGTAGAAGGTAGTTCTAAAGGACAAGACCGCCAAACGCACAGTCTATTCGCTCTTTGATCTCTTATCTTGATGCGCAAATTTGAAATGAGGCGGACCCGATATTTCGTGGGAGTATCAACGAGGTGTTAGCTTGGCTAATACATCCTGGAGATAACGTGAAAGTAGCATTGTTTTATCGTTATTCAAATGTGGGCTTGGGGAATCCTCGGTCTTAAGAGCGATGGCTTCCCCTGATCTGGGAATCTGGGGAAATAAGCTGGAGATAATTAGATTGCAGCCGAGATAGGATTAGCCAGGATTAGAATGTGGGGGAGTCTGCATCAACAGTACCGAGACAGAGGGTGGGTTGGTAAGCTCCTCATGCATATTGTGTGAAGCTTTGATAGGCTATGACTGGCTTTGATTCATCGTCAAGTCGTTGTGGTACCTAAATAAAGAAGTGATTAATCATACAATAACTGGTAGGCTATCAAACACTGGATCATGGAACTGTATTCCCTATCCCTCTCGCTAGACTTCTAATAGGCTGTCAGACGCCGTATTAGAGGCCTTGTTTTGACTATCTCGCTCATCAGATTTCCATTACGTCTACCAGCTTCGAGTTCGAGAGCTTGAGAAGAAAACTATGGCGTCGACTGTCGAGCGTAAGGCCAATGGCGAAATAATTTACAAGCCAGCCAAGATCCTAGATGTCCCAAACGTTGATTTGATGACACTGTTGTTCGGTAAATCTCATATCCCTGGAAGCTTCGCAGCTGTATCTGGATTTCATCTAGCTGACCTTGTTTGCAGACTCAGAAACTTGTCGCGTACCAGTAGACACAATCATTCAGTACGCATGTCAGCTTCTTATAACCCCCGACAGTAGTTCTTAGGATGATCGCTTGAGCATACACGCGAGATCATATTCAGATTCTCGAATCTCACAACAATTAGACACTAACTTTCGGTTGCCGATAGCGCCGATGCTGCTGAACCTACCCATAACCTGACCAAGGCGAAACTCCTGCAACTGTCAAAGAAGGCCGCACATGTATTTAGGCACCAATATGGGATAGGAACGAATGGCCCAGACAAAGATGTCGTCTTCAACATTTCGACAGGCAACTTCATGGTCCCAGTCATGTTCTACTCAACTATTACAGCCGGAGGAATTTTCTCATCAATTAGTCCCGCCGCCACGCCAGACGAATTCGCCTACCAGTTGCGCCAGACAGACGCCAAGGTCATCGTTTGCACTCCGGATGTGAAAGACACGGCGCTCGCCGCAGCCAAGAAAGTAGGCTTGGCTCCCAGGAACGTTCTCATCTACGGCGGGCCGAAAGACTTAGAGCTCCGAGAGGCAGCGTCGGGCGCGAAGGTGCCCATCTCGAACCAAGAGCTCGATTGGCGGCGTATCACAGATCCAGCAGAGCTCGAAAATAGCATCATTTGCGTATTATTCTCGAGCGGAACCACGGGGTTACCGAAGGCTATGCGTATATCACACCAAAATAGTGTCGCTCACTGCGCACTCAATGTCGAGATTGAGAAACAGTACAACGCAAAGACGAACCCAGGCTATAAGTGGTACGTGAGATTCCATGATTCCTCCCTACTGACCGGATGTCTCTCAAATGACTTATTTAGACTGACTAATTGCTTTGCAGTCAGTACAGCTTCACCTGTCATGCTCACGGCATCAGCATGGCCGTGATCCGAGCCGTTCACAACAATAAACAGCACCCAATACCCGAAATATCTCTGCTGACTTATAGCAGATATCAGCCTAGCCCATCTTCCAGCAGCCCACATCGCCGGTGTCCAAAGCTACCTCGTAAACAATTGTTACCTCGGCGGAACCTGCTACTGGATGCGGCGATTCGCCTTTCCTAAATTTTGCGAATACGCCAAGAAATACAAAATCACGAACATGTTCTCCGTGCCGCCTATCTTTCTACTCATCGCCAAGTCGCCTCTGGTGAAGGATCACTTCGACACATGGACTGGAGCTTTATCTGGCGCAGCACCTATGGGACATGATCTTCAGCTAGAGACTGCTCGGAAACTCGGTAAAGGCGCCACGCTGGTGCGACAGGTCTGGGGTCTTAGTGAGACGGTATGTCATCCTCTTCCGCTAGTGCATACACGAGACCTCCTCATCACTCCAAAACAGTACGGCTTCCTCAGCTACCCATATCATCCCGAACGCCTTCTTGAGGTCAGACTTACTGACGATATTTTGCTATAGACCGGTACCTTCACCGTGACACCACCGGACCTAGCTCATGTAGTTCCTGCTGGATCAGTAGGCTCCCTCGTAGCCAGCTGCTACGCTCGCATCATAGACGACGAGGAGAAGGACGTTGAGCCGGGCCAACCCGGCGAGATATGGGCGAACGGACCGGTCGTGACCAAGGGATATTGGAAGAACGACAAAGCGAACAGAGAGTCATTCAAGGACGGTTGGTTCCGCACCGGCGACATCGCTGTATTTAAGGACGGGTTCTTCTACATCGTAGATCGCAAAAAGGTATGTATTACTGCTCATATCTCTCCTCCGCACTACATTTAGCGACAGTTATAGGGACTGAAGCGCTAACATCATATCTACCAATCGCTAGGAGCTTATCAAGTACAAGGGAAACCAAGTCGCTCCCGCAGAGCTCGAAGCCGTACTACTTTCGCACCCGAAGATCCTCGACGCGGCGGTTATCGGTGTGCCAGGCGAAGGCACTGAGGTCCCTCGGTACGCAAGACTCCAGGTCTCCTTTACATCATTCGTTCAAACTAATGCTGCGACAGCGCCTACGTCGTCGCGAATCGGAAAGAGATCAGCGGGGAGGAGATCGTCGAGTGGTTTAGTCAGCAGGGACTGTCGAAATACAAAAGCTTGTGGGGAGGCGTGGTCTTCCTCGATGCGATTCCGAAGAGCCCTTCTGGGAAGATCCTGAGAAGGAATCTTAGGGATATGGCGAAGAAAGAAATGCCGACTGCTAAGATCTGATTTGGCCGCTGCGCTCGGTAGCTTGGCGATGGTTAGAGTGGATTTAGTCTATGTTGAGATAGACCTTTGTCGTTTACGTGTATGGAAAGAGGGACGCTCGCTGTTAATGAGCGGTAGGGCTTGTAAGGGAAGTGTAGAGGTGTAGATATCTTCCTCTTGTCGCACAAGGAGCCCACAGTCCTCTATGCTCTTATTGCGAATGTATACATGTGTTATTTCTTGTGATGAGTAGGTAATATCGTAAAGAAGAAATAGATTAATGGGCTCTTGGGACATCTTTTGGATTCCTGAAACTATGTTTGAGTGCGCCTTTATACGCAGGAGAAATTGTATTGGTGATGTCTACTGGTGTTGGGCGGTACGTGCTTAACGCAGGTAGGAGTCTTCGGAAACGCAGAGGAGGGGATAGTTCGACACACTCACAAGCACGCGATAAGAACAAATAAACCTGCTAGAAGGCTACGCGAATTTTATTCTATACATCTGTCTATGGTGACCTTGAGCTACTCAGCAAGGTCCACATAAAAGCATGTCAACGCTGCATAGCAAGCTGCATGCCCGGGCTGGTGTGAATTAGGTGGATGCGGCTTCTCTAGCAGCTCTTTCTGCTCTAATCTCGGCGGCCTGTATCTCCTCTGCCAGTAGAAAAAATTTACGCCGCAAACCGCAAGCCGTCGAGCGGGCCGTGGAGCCTTTAATGCCTGACAATTTCTTCATGGCCCCGGGAATGACCTGAAGGAAAATGAAAAATAAGTTAGCCGAATCCATTGATGTCTCATAAAGATCATCTCGTTTCAGAGGAATAGAGCCTTACTTCTGGGATTTCTACGACGCAGGACAGCACCAGCACGATGATTGCTAGATCTCGGCCGGCGGGCAGATCATCGTCGTCGATCGGGCTCATGTTTCCATAGTCCAACTTGTACACTTCTTTGAGTGTTTTCCACTGAATCGCCCAGAGTCAGCTACTTCTATTTGGATGATCATGACGACGTGGACTTCGGGATCTCGGAAGTTTGTAGGTCCAGAAATAGCGTCGGCCGAGAAGACTCTACTTGCTTTGTGACTGAAGCAAGAAGGATATGATTTAGGAAGTACTCACAATAGCTTTAGCTTCTTTTTCACCTTCTTTTCCACTTAGTCGAAGAAGCTGCGACGATCGCTTGTAGTCGACCTGGGCAGAGATTGATTGTTAGCGATATCACTATTCCCCCTCAACCTTTCGCTCTCGGATATTATTTACCTCGGGATCCCACTGGAAGCTTTTGATGAAGGAGGTTAGGTGTCGGAGCCTTCGGCCCTCGGGCAGTGGGAGTGACACTGAGAAAAACACAGTTAGTGATGACTGACTAGGCCATCACGACGTACTCTTTTCGAAGTACGAATGATGGCATCGAGAGAGTTAGAAGCTAGGAGTTTTAGGACACAACTTACTGACGACGATGGTAATGCAGAAGGATGTACGTGTATGAAGAGACGATACCAGCGCGAGTGGTTCGCGGTTGATGAGAGTTGGATGGAGAGGTGTCGAAGATAAGCCCCGAGTCGAGCTTTAAGTAGACGAGTAAATTTCAGCGTTGCTAGAAAATTCTGGGCTACGTTCACCTGATACACAATGCCACAATGTACAAACATTCAAGCCTACGCACGTGTCTATTCTACTGGCCTACTACTGGCTAGGGACCAAGGCTCTGAGTCCTCTAATGCTGTTTGGCAACGCTGTGTATTAGTGAATGCCGCTCGAGCATTGTATTAGTCGGTACATCTGAGGTACATGACATTCAAGCACGTAGCTAGGCTTAAGTGAATGATATTGGCAGAGTACCATGTCTCCAGAGAGGGCCAGGGCCACCTGAGTACTAGTACTAGTAGGGGTAGATTTCTCACCACATCGTTATTCGGGCTGATTACCTACTGTAGCTATTGTTCCTACAGAAGAGCAAGGATTCCCAAGGTATCCAAAAGAAGCCTGACTCTGCAGTTCCTCTGCCAGGTACGTTTATACAGGACTTCGTATAGTAGAATATCAGTAGCTTGTAAACCTACAGGTGACAGTGTGATGGTCTACGGGTCAGACGTAGTTTCTGGTGCTGGGTACTAGTTGTTACAAGACGAGTCCGTCTCCTGTGGCAGCATCTCTTGGGTAAAGTCATTTTCTCTTGTTACATGATGTCTGTCGAACTAATAATCAACCTTGCCCGAAGAAGAGCTTAAAGTTTGGGATGTTGGTGACAGAATAAAATGTTCGCAGAATGAAAAGATACGATCAGCCGTTCGTGTTACTGCCTAGCACACCAGGAATTTCACTATCATGGGGTAGATTTACCAGATTCTATTACAATGTATGGTCTTCCTCGAGGACAATACCTAGTAGCTGTATATTCTCTGTACTATTGAGACCCACAGTCCTGCTTTGTATGTAGAATCATGTACCAGTACCTAGGCAGTGGAGTAATCGTCGATCATTACTTGTACCTGGAATACATCTGATGTAGCAGAGCTCATTGTGTGGTTCGAAAAATCCATTGCCTTGCATGAATGATGCTTTGACAGAAAGCCACGGAGCAGGGCGGGGCAGGGGTTGTAGTTGTTGGGTCCGGACTGTAGGACGGATGTCGTTGGAATCCGGAGCTATGTTTCATCTCTCCCGGAATGGGTGGGGACACACGGAAAATGCAAGACTTCACCTTTGCCAAGATTAACCACGATGCGGAGTAATAGCCAAGCAAATTATCAAGTAACTAGGTGAGGAACCAATGCTCTTTACTGTAATGGCAGGCCAAAGTGGTGAATTCTAATAGGCACCGGCAAAGGGCTGATAACACTTGTGGTGATGTTGCTAATGTATGTATTCAAGAATTATTGGGAATTAATTGTTGTAATATCTGAATTAATGCAGTATCAAAAGCCCAATGAAGAGGTTGTTGGTGTCTTGTTGGTGATTAGGAACCCTACTGGTTCTATAATCAATCTTCACACTCGATCACCCCAGAAATTTTAAATGCCAGCTGTGAAACTATCCAAGAACGCTACAAAAGGCTGATGCCTTCATCAACAAGCAATATATGGCCAAGGCCTTCTTTTCAGCTAACTCTTTGTTTGGAATTCGTAATAAATGAAGTTACTACTCTCATGTCGCTCGCAGTCTTTTTCTTCCCGCACCAATGCCTCCCATGATTCTGCGTAGGTATCATCGACCAGAGCAGCAATGATCTGCCCAGTTCATGATGAAAGATGACATCACTCATATCATGTTGATTTCCAGCTGCTTAATTCTCAAGGGTTTCTTGTATCGAATGAATATGTATATCAGATACGGCAACGACGAGAACATGTCACGCAAAAACGATGCTCCTCAATGCGCGATAGCGCTCAACGGCTTATGTTTGGCTTGCGCAACAACTCTGATTACCGCGACAGAAAATCGCGGTATGTTCCTTATCCTTTCATAGTGTTTGTTTCTGGACTGCTCTGGTCGCCAGTCGCGCGACGATGTCGCGACCTTCCACTGCTGTAGACTGTGGATGAACAGTCCAGTACAAAATTCCTGGTATTAAAATTCTCTAAAAATAGCCCGCAATGTACACACCTTCCACCAGGAGAGCCATTCGCATCGCGACAGCCGATAGCGCAATCGGCTGATGGGTTTCAAGCTTTACAAGTTCACAAGCGGCGCAGTCGGATACTATTCAACAAAAAGTGTTCGAGCCCTTGAGCGTCTGCGATTCTCGTTGTCCCGTTCTTCACAGGCAACCAAAAATCTTCCTCACGATACCCCGAGAGAAATAATCGCCGGTCCCCTGCAACTTGCTACAGCCCCGAAATAAAGTATTCCACGCCGAGATACAAGATACGCGAAGCCAGGAACCGTTGCTGCAACACCCATGCTGGGTAGTCCCCAGAAGTAACCTAGAGTGATGGATTGACTTGAGGGCTTCTCTTTTGGAGGAATAAGCCGCCTGAGATAACCCTAGTCTATGGCAGAGGCGTGGGAATATTCATAGAGTCAATACGACGCTCGATGTTTAGCGAGTGGCAAGTAGAAATGCAAAGTTACAAGCGGAATTACAGACCTGACACTACTATTTACAGTAACCACGATGGATATGATTTCAACTGCATACTATAGAGGAATATCATGCCCGTTTGGCTAGTCTGTCATCCACTTGCGAGATATTTGGTTGACGACTGGCAACACCTTTTCCAATCTTGTCTGCTGAAGGTCAATCGTCAAAATAACTCTCTTGCTGAGGATTAGAACGAATGTCTACATTTGTACTTCACCTTATATTCTTATCAGATGAATGGACAGAACTCTTCCTACAATATATAGATAATCCCCAAAAGCCTGCACCGCCATTGCACCTCTTTCGCGAAAGGAATATAGGAGAGGCTTGTAATGGTAGCAGCCTTATAAAGTCGCACACAGAAAAGCGTAAAGATCCGGATTGTTTAGAGCCCTCTGAAGCATATATCACAGAGCATGGTAAAGGTGTCATGTAATTACAAGCTAGATATTGAGAGCAGGGTTTAGCCGACCGCAAAGCCAGTCTATCGGTTCTGTAGGGTAGCTCGGGGTAGTACGTAGATTCAATCGCTGATATGATGTTGAAGGGTAGTGATTCGCGAGTGGAAGATCACTACTGGATCAAGTATATTGGACAAGATCTTTACTCGGTCCTTTTTCCACACTGAAATACAGCAGTCAACACCACGAATAAGCACTAATCATCTGACATTCATAAGATATTTCTAGCCTATTGTACGAAGTGAACACGAGGCCACATTGCGCATTACGTGGTCGTTCTAGAACGGTCCTAACGCTCCGTCCTTTGAGTACACTAGCTAGGCATTTAAGGTCCTCAAAACGTCGCAACGGCAGGCCCAGGCATAACGTAAGCGCCCTTACCACCCCAGAAGTTGAATGTAAGACCGGGATCGGTCTTACTGTAAATGCCAGGGATCTTAGCTACAGGAGAGGGCTTAGCAGTGCCAGTGCCTCCTGTGATGCGAATTTGTGCACACTCCATATCTAGATATGACAGTCAGTTTTTAAACTTATAAAAGAGAGGAAGCTATAGCTTACATAGCTATTTCATCAACAGAAAATTAGCGATTAACCTGACGAATAGTAATTTTGTGTGGGATCATCTTACCTGTGGCTTTCCAACGTCTGCGATCTCGATTAGTAAACATTTATGGGCAATACAGGCTGAAGGAAACTTACGGTTCTCGTGAATACCAATATGCTCTCCTCGAAGCAAGTACTCACCATCTTCTAGCGTTGTAGGCAGCGTGAATTCCATAGTGTATTTACCATAGGTAGGCCATCCACCCGTGGTGGTTGGGCTTCCAGTCGGGCCGGACTCCCAGCTAAACAGGCTCTCAGTGTATGTCTCCAGGGAGGGAAGCTCTAGCTTGAGGGAGAATGCAACTTACACCTTGAACCAGTCCCCAGATCCATCGTAGTCGCTTACATTGCCGGGGGCTTTAGACATGTAGAAGAAACCTGGACCGGGGTGCTCAATGAATTCATTGTTGAACAACTTGAGGCCAATCTTATCGCCGGCCTTGACATCCATGTACGTTTTAGTTCCAGCGCTCGTAGCTCCCTTGTTGCACCTGAGATCGGTCCTATTTCTCGATCAGCCTCTCCTCATCGGCTCTAGCAAGTTTACGAGCCGGGCGACGGACGAGTCAATGATCTCCATGAAAGAAGGCATGTAAGTATTGGAATTCTTTCGAACGTAGGTAAATTCCCCTCCGACTTGCTTGCCATTGTGCATAACTACGGCGAGAGTTAGTATAAAGCTCAACATAGCCGCATCATTGATGAAGCTTACGGATGTTCAGAATGTAGTGAGAACTTGCGAGGGGAGCACATAGCAGCGCTACTGCGGCTGCAAAGGAGAAAGACTTCACCATATTGGGCGATCAATGAAGCGAAGAGAAACTCGATGTGGAAAACAATAATTAGTAGTGATGAACTACCTTTCAAAGAATTGAAGGGCTAAACTCGTCTTATAATTAGTTCCATTGACGGAGGCTTGAGATTGTGTACATGATTTCTTTTACCCCACGACTTACCTCTCTGTCGTGGTTGGCACCATTTATATGCCCGTGTTAACTCCAAATGAAAAGGATATCTTGGCTTTTCCAACTGATTTCTATGATGGGTTGAAGGCAGCCAGGTGACTCCTATTATGATTCGGTATGCTTATTAAGAATTGCCAAGGCGACGGTAAGCTCCGGGACTGGTCCAAGAAAAGCTGGGGTAACCACTGATTCTTCTTGGCATGTATTCATCCAGAGTGAACATAGCGGAAATGAGAAAACAATACAAACCGAAACAGGAACACGGACGATGCTCTCGAGTCATGGCATCGGCGAGCCGCCTGGAGTCGGCACTACGACCCAATCAATCTGCCCCAATGAATACATCGCATGCCGGCATTGGACATCGTACGGCAGTACGACATAAATGTTGAATATGGAGCCCGCTGATAACAGTGATGGTTGCCAAGGCTTCAATGGGTACAATCTTCCGTGTGAGAAAGATGCTGAGGAGAGCACCTATCGTCGGATTCATAACAATCTTACTAGCTCTATGAATCCGTTCAGGCAAGCGATGGTAGTAGTAATGGCTTCCCTGAGTTTCATCGGTCACATTCCTTAGGTTGACTGGCGTTGGTAACGTATACTTATTTTCCTTCGCCGTCGCATGCTACGCAACGCTTTTCCCGCAGTATCCGAGAGATATTATGCTTTCATGAAAGAAAAAGTTAGGGACCAGACGATTTGGAAACGACCCAGTCAGGCTGTCTGAGCTATAGTACTTCTCACCGAAAGCGGAAAGACAGTCGTGCTAGTAGTTTTACCCTTGATAAGGAGAAGAAGGTAAGCGGAGAAAAACATGTTGTGGCGAAAAAGACATCATTGGGCCGACATTGGGCGACATAGGAATTCCATATCTGGGAGTTGTACGGAAGCCTACGCGCTGACGGGAGGTCACCTATGCGAGGCCCCGCGAACTACACGACCTTTCGTATTCGTATTCATCATATCATAGGCATAAAGCCGAATGACAGGATGTCTCGGATAGTAGATAAATAAACCTATTCCGAGACTGAGACACGCGTCTAAACCTTCTCATGAGGGAGGTTTAGGTCGTAGGACTCCTCCTTATAAAGACTACCTAGGTAGTTAGCCCTCCAAGCGACTAAGGGTCCTTTGGTTAGCTAAGGGTCATTATGCGCTCATAGAATATTATTTTCATATTGCGTCATTCTATGTATCCAGCCCTTGTGATACTGAGTCTTTTCTTTTTTGATATGCTACATGAGTTATGGAACCCAACCGTTAAGCCTATCGGCGACACGCCTAGAGCTACGGTGACGATCAAGTCTGTGACATATTAACCCGTATTCTCCCTGGTAATACAAACCCGAATTTGTCTCACCCCTTGCCACGTTCGATAATGGCGGATATATTTGTAAATTGGTTGATCCTTTGTTGGAGAAATGGATTCATTAGGCTTTGAGTCGTCATTCAAGTCTAACTTGAGAGCTCGTTGTGCTGGTAATATTACACTCCATATGAAAAAGTCTTGTACGATAACCAGCAGGCTTCTCCATACGAAGTGCTCAGTTTTGCACTCCTTGGGAGCTTAACTGTGTGATAAATATGGCGATAATTACTGTATACCTAGGTACATACTGGAGAGTGTTGCGGTTCTACGTGCTGAAACGCTGACTGGGGAAAGTGGAAGACTCACCACAGGGAGCTTTAACGTCAAAGTAGGTTCTAAAGGGGTGATGAGTTTGCAGCTGTACTGCAAAACGGTCGAGACCATTCTTTGACTGTTAACCTTTGAGGACTTCATAAACATGTGATGATGACCACAGTGAAGCAACAAAAAGATTCGAGAGAGCTGTATCAGGTACGGCATGACATGCTTAGTAAAGACGGAGAGTACGTTTCGTAGATAAGACTGATACCACACACAATAGTAAACGTTGTTTCCACCCCTGTAGTGTCTGTCACGCTTCACCTCAAATCTGAGCACCTTGGTTGCTGGGCGACTGATGTTTTTAGAGCAAGTAGTTGTGCACGCTTCTTGTTTAGACACAAGGAAAGGGGAAGTGCATCTAGTTAGAAGCGTGCAGTGTATCCAGCTCTTCAACACAGAGATAGACCTCGTTAAGCAACAAGGGCCATATGTGCTCCAGATAGGAATACTGATCTAAATAGGTCTATATTGAAGCGAACCCCATGGGATCACTGCCCATATTAAGGTATCTGCCTACAAGAGATATTAGACCACCTCTACACTTCCTGAGGCCTTCAATTGCTTCACTTTATTTTAGTTTCTAAAGGAGGACTTAATAATCATGAGGAATAAAACGCTGTATTTATTAAGTTCTATAAAAATCGCTTGTTGTTTTATATATTTTTTTATAAATAACTATTTTTTAAATAATTAAGTTATATTATTATGTTATTATAATATTTAATAATTTAAATAGTTTTTATATTATATGTATTTATAAAATAAGTTTATTTTAATTTATTTAAAATATTTTATATATAAATAAATATTATTAATTAAAACTTTTAAAAATTATTTAAATTATTTAATTATTTTTTTTAATTCTTTTTTTTAATTCTTTTTAATTTTAAATTTATAATAATATAATATATTTTTAATTTCTTTAATATAATTAAAAGATTTTTTATTTTATATAAGAATTAACAATTATTTTATTATATATTAAATATATTTTTTAATATTTATATATATTTATTAAATTATATTTTTAATATTTTAATATAATATTATAAACCTTATATATATCTTTTAAAATATATATAATATATGCGGGGGTTTTTAATTTATAAGTAATAATAAGACTATAGCAGGTGGTCTATAAGAGAGGTTTTACTAGTACTCTTACCGCTATACTTGGTATTATTAAGTATAATAGTCACTCTTGAGTATTTATAAATATTGGGGTAAGATTTAAAATAGAATTAATAGCTAGAGAGCTAAATTAAACAAGTGATTAAATATAGAAAAGTCATAAAATTATATAAATATAAAGAATATAAATAAAACAAGGTTTATTTTTTTAATAATTTAAAGTTTACTAGCTTATTATTATAATTTAATAATCTAAGGCTTATTAGTTTATTATTATAATTTAATAATCTAGGGCTTACTAGTTTATTTTTATAATTATATAACCTATATTAATTATAGTTTTTTCTTTTATATTTAACATAATATTTTCTTTTTTTTATACCTCGCTTATTAAACTAGCCACTTTTTTTATTAGTTTATAATATTAATTTTTTTTAAAATTATTATTTTAATAATAAAAAGTAAATATATATATTTTATATATTATTTTTTATTTTATATATTATTTCTTATTATTTATAATATTTAATTATATTAAAAAATATTTATAATTTTTAAAAATTAAATAATAATTTATTTTAATATTTTTAATTAATAAAAAAATATTTAAATTTATATTATATTTTTTAGGTTTTTATTATTATTATTAATAAATTTATTAAAAAGTTTAATTAATTAATTAAAAAGATATTAAATAAAATAATAATTTTTTAAAGCCTTTATTTATTTTAATAATATATATTATTAATATATTTTTTATTAATTAAGGCTTTTATTTATTAAATAAATTAAAATAATAAAATTATAATGAATTTAAAATAATTATTAAAATATAAACTATTAAAACTATTAATATTATTAATTAGAATATTATTAATTTTTAAAAAGTTAATTTTTTATTTTAAATTTTAAATAATTAAAATATTAATAATAAAATTAATTTATAATAATTATAATAATTTTTAAATATTTTTTAAGTTTTTAAATATTATTAATATATAAATATTTTCTTATTTAATAAAAATCTAATATCTTTTTAATTTTATAAATGTTTTAATTATTTTTTTTTAAATTAAGTTTTTATTAATATATTTTTTAATATTAATTTAAATAATAAAATATAAAAAATAAAATAAATTTATATATTTTTAAATAATAATAATTTTTAATTAATTAATAAATTTTTTTTTTTAATTTTAAAAAAAACTAACTTTTTAAAATTATATTTCTTTTTATTAAAATTAAATTTTTAATTCTTTTTTATTATAATATTATAATATTTTGTTATGAAGAGGGGTGGCCCAAGAGAAGGCCTAGCGCGCGTTGCGCTCTCACACTTGTTCTCCCATTATTAACGCTTATACGGACCCCGCTTACTGCATAAGGGGGTTGGCTGCGACTCCGTCGCTCCGGTCGACATCGATCCCGTCGATCCTGACTGGATCAATATAGTCGACAGCGACTCCATCGATCCCACCTTGGATCGATACTGTCGACAGCGACTCTATCGATCCCATCTTGGATCGATACTGTCGACGGCGACCTCGTCGATCCTGGGCCGTCTGCGCCCTGACAAAGCGTATTTCCTATGTCTATATAATCTCATGACTCTCCTGTATTTAGTCACTCGTTTAGTTTAGTTCCTCAGCTATCAATCTCATCTCAATTTCTATTGACGACTACTACTCTATTGCGACTAGACTAGTGGTGGGAGTACCAGCAAACCTCCCTTACGGACCACCTGCTGTTAGTCTTATTGTTACCTGCAAATCAAGAACCCCCGCGTACGTCTTATATATCTTTTGATATATAAGAGGTCTGTAACATATTTATTATTAAAAGAATTAAAATTATATTTATAGTTTTATTTATAATATCTTAACTTTTATAATAATTTTCTTTCTTTTTTAATAATAATGAATTATTTATAAATTATTTTATAAAATAATATATTTATATTTTAATTAATTAATATATTATAAATAATTTATATAATTAATAATAATTTTAAAAATATTATTTAAAAGTTTAATTTAATTTCTTTATTTATTTACTTATTTGAAAATAATAAATAATTAAATATTTAAGTGTAATATTTAATTATTTAAAAAAACTTATTTTAAATTTAAATATAAAAAGTTTATTATAATTAAAAATAATTCTTTTTAATATTTTATATTTATTTAAGTATTAATAAATAAAAGTATATATAAATTATTTAATAATTATATTTTATAGATTGGTTAATAATTATTTATATTTTATTATATTATATTTTTATAATTAAATTAATTAATGAAAATAATTTGATAATAGAATTTTAAATAATTATATATTATATTTATTTAAATATTTATATTAATTATAGTATTTTATAAAACTTATGTTTTAAAGCTTTAACGTTATTATAAATTCAATTATGTTTTGTAATTTTTAAAAATTATATCCTTTTATAATTATTATATAATTTTAATTAGTCTTTAATATTTATATAATAAATATTTATAAAAATCTTTAATAAATTTATTTTATAAAACTTTTAATATATAAACTTTTTATTTATATAGTAATTTATTATTTTTTAATTTTTTTTGTTTATATAATCTTACTAGATTTTTTAAATTATATATTTATTATAATTATATATTTAAAAGGTTTTTAAAAATAACTTAAATTTTAAACTTTTATTTTATTAGAAATATAATATTTAATTATTTTATTTTAAAACCTTGAATTGTTTTTAACTTTATTAATTAAATATATTAATTTAAAATTTTTTTTTTAATATAATATATTTTAAAATTAAATTTTAAAAAAAATATTTAGTTTTTATACTATTTAATAATCTTTTATATAATTATAAATTTTATTAAATTCTTATAATTTAAATAAATTTTAATTAATTTTATTATTTTAATAAAAAATAGTTTTTATTTTTTAAATATTATTATAATTATAAAACGTTTTTTAATATAAGTAAAATAAAATAATATAATATTTTTTAATATTTCTAAATAATAAACTATTAAATATTATTTTTTATTATTTTTAAATTATTTTAATATTTTTATAATTATTTTATTTAAAATATTTAAGGTTTTTTTTTTATTAAGTTTAATAATCTAATTATTAAGTTAAAAATTATTTTAAGTTTTAATTTTTTAAAAGCTTTTTATATTTTCTTTAAAATCAAAAAAGTTTCTTTTTTATATTTCTTTATTATATATTTTATAAAACCTTTAATAAATATATAAATATAATTTAAAAACTTTAAAACTTATTTAATATTTATAATTATTATTAAGTTTAAAATCTTTTAATTATATATTTTATTAATTTTTAATAATTATAGATTTTAAAAAATTGATTCTATATATATATTATATATATATCTTTTAGATTTAATTATAATTTAGTTTTTTAAAATATTTTTAATACTAAAATTATATACTTTTTATATTTTTTAAATATATTTAAATAAATAGATATAAACTTATTTAAATACTTTTATAATATTATTATTGTTATATATTAAAAGCTGGTTAATATATTATATAATTTATATAATATTATTAAATATTAATATAATTTATATATTATTTAAATAATTATTTTTTATTTTTTGTATTATAAGAATAATATAATATTTATTATTATTACTATTAATAAAATAAATAAATATTTATTTAATAGCCGGTAATTTATTATTATTTATTATATTAAATTTTTACTTTTATTAATTATTTACTTTTTAGTTTTTATTTTTAATATTATAATTATTACATAATTATAAAATAATTATAATTCTTTAATCAATTTCGTTAAGTTTTTTTAAATATATATTTATAAAACCTTTATTTTATTTAGTTTTATATTATATATTTAATAAAACTTAAATTAATAATTTTTTTATTTAAATATAATAATTCTATAAATTATATTTAAAAAGCTTTTTCTTTTTTTTTAAAAAATAGTTTATAAAATCTGTAATATTTTTTAATATATTTTTAATAATTTCTTTAATAATTTCATTAATTCTTTTATTTATTAATATAATTTTTATTTAATTATTTCTATTTCTTATTAAATTATAACATTATTAATTATACTATTTTATTACAAACTCTTTATATATTAAGAAATATATAAAATATATACAAGGGTTTTTAAGTTATAAATAATAATAAAACTAATAATAATTATTTTTAAATATTAAAATAAGTTTTAAAATAAGATTAATAATTAAAAAACTAGGTTAAATAAATAATTATTTATAAAAAAGTTATAAGATTATATAAATATAAAGAATATAAATAAAATAATGTTTATTCTTTTTAATAATTTTAGGTTTATTAGTTTATTATTATAGTTTAATAATCTAAGGCTTACTGGCTTCTTTTTATAATTATATAACTTATGTTAATTATAGCTTCTTTTTATATCTAGCTTAATATTTTCTTTTTCTATACTTGGCTTGTCGAACTAGCCATTTTTTATTAGTTTATAATATTATCTTTTTTTTTTAAGATTATTATTTTAATAATAAAAAATAAATATATATATTTCTTTATATTATTTATAATATTTAGAAACTAATTAAGAATTTGTTTAATATTTTTAATTAATAAAGAAAGATTTAAAATTATATTATAATTTTTATATAAATTAAAGAAATAAAAAAATAAAAAAAATAAATAATATCTTTTATTATAAAAAATATATATATTATAATTAATTATATAATAATTTTAAGGTTTTTATTATTATTATTATTAAATTTATTAAAAAGTTTAATCAATTAATTAAAATAAATATTAAATAGAATAATAACTTTTTAAAGCTTTTATTTATTTTAATAATATAAGTTATTAATATATTTTTTATTAATTAAAGCCTTTATGTATTAAATAAATTAAAATAATAAAATTATAATAAGTTTAAAATAATTATTAAAATATAAATTATTAAAACTATTAATACTATTAATTATAATATTATTAATTCTTAAAAAATCAAGCTTTTATTTTCTGTTTTAAATAATTAAAATATTAATAATAAAATTAATTTATAATAAATATAATATATAAATGTTTTAATTATTTTTTATTTTAAGCTAGGTTTTTATTAATATATTCTTTAATATTAATTTAAATAATAAAATATAAAAATTAAAATAAATTTATATATTTTTTAAAAATAATAATTTATAATTAATTAATAAAATAATCTTTTTAGTTTTAAAAAAACTAGGTTTTTTAAAATTTAATTTATAAAATCTTTAAGATTATATTTTACTTTTAATATAATAAATAAACTTTATTTTATTTTATTAAAATTGTTTTTTTAATTTTCTTTTATTATAATATTATAATATTTATTATTAAAAATATTAAAATTATATTTATAATTTTATTTATAATATTTTAACTTTTATAATAATAGTTTAAACTTGAGGTATTATAATTATAATAATAAATATTTTTATTAAAAGTTTCTTTTATTTTTTAATAATAATTAATTGTTTATAAACTATTTTATAAAATAATATAATTTTAAAAATATTATTTAAAAGTTTAGTTTAATATTTCTATTTATTTATTTATTTAAAAATAATAAATAATTAAAAACTTAAGTTTAATATTTAATTATTTAAAAGAACTTATTTTAAATTTAAATATAAAAAGTTTATTATAATTAAAAATAATCTTTTTTAATATTCTATATTTATTTAAATATTAATAAATAAAAATATATATAAACTATTTAATAATTATATATTATAGTTATTTAAATATTTATATTAATTATAATATTTTATAAAGTTTATATTATAAAACTTTAATTTTATTATAAATAATATAACCTTTTATTATAAATTTAATTATTTTTTATAATTTAAAAAATTATATCTTTTTTATCATTATTATATAATTTTAGTTATTTTTTAATATTTATATAATAAATATTTATAAAAATCTTTAATAAATTTATTTTATAAAGCCTTTAATATATAAATCTTTTATTTATATATTAGCTTATTATTCTTTTATTCTTTTTATTTATATATGTTACGAAGTAGACCAGGGAAGCGGCCAGCTGAGCAGACCAAGGGGAGAAAGCCATACGCTAAGGGATTGGAGGCGGGCCACGGCCCAGGAGATAGGAAGTCACATAATTAGTCACGTGATGGATAGGAGGATAGGGGAGCTATCCTACGATCCAGAGGGATAGGAGGATAGGAGAGCTATCCTGCGATCCAGAAGGATAGGAGGATAGGGGAGCTATCCTGCGATCCAAGGACAAAGGGGAGAATGGGGTTTTCTATATAAGTCTGACGTTTCTAGTTCTAGTCACTCGTTTAGTTTGAGTTCCTCAGCTATCAATCTCACACTCTTATTTCACTTCATACTTTGAACATCTAAGAGCGACTACTATTCTATCGCGACTAGACTAGTGGTGGGAGTACCAGTAAAACCTCCCTTACGGACCACCTGCTGTTAGTCTTATTGTTACCTGCAAATCAAGAACCCCCGCGTACGTCTTATATATCTTCCGATATATAAGAGGTCCGTAACATAATTATTTTGTTTAAGGTATTTATTTTAAGCTTTTTTTTTTTATTAAGTTTAGTAATTTAACCACCGGGTTAAAGGTTATTCTAAGTTTTAATTTTTTTTAAAGCTTTTTATATTTCTTTTAAGATTAAAAAGGGTTTTCCCTTATATTCCTTTATTATATACTTTATAAAATATTATATTATATTTTTAAAGTTTTTAATAAATATATAAATATAATTAAAAAATCCTAAAATTTGTTTAATATTTATAATTATTAATAGGTTTAAAATCTTTTAAATATATATTATACTAATCTTTAATAATTATATTGTTATTTATTTAAAGATAATTATAAATCTTAAAAGATTGATTCTTTATATCTATTATATATATTTCTTTAGGTCTAGCTATAGTCCGGCCTTTTAAAATATTTTTAATATTAAAACTATATATTTTTTATATTCTTTAAATATATTTAGGTAAATTAAAATATTATTTAAATAAATAAATATAAACTTGTTTAAAAATTATTATAATAATATTATTATTATATATTAAAAGCTGGTTAATATATTTATAATCTTTATAATATTACCAGGTATTTATATAGTTTACATATTATTTAAATAATTGTTTTTTATTTTATCTTTTTTATTATATAAATAATATAATATTTATTTAATATATTAAATATTATAAACTATTATATTTAGCTAATATTTTCTTTTATTATTATTAATAAGGTAAACAAGTATTTATTTAATATTATGATTCTGTTTAATAGCCGGTAGTTTATTATTATTTATTATATTAAATTTTTATTTTTATTAATTGTTTATTTTTTATTTTTTATTTTTAATATTATAATTACCGGGTAATTATGAAATAATTATAATTCTTTAATAAATTCTCTAGCTAGGTTTTTTTAAATATATTTTTATAAGGCTTTTATTCTATCTAGTTTTATATAATAAACTTAATAAAGTTTTAGTTAATATCTTTTTTTAATTAAAATATAATAGTTTTATAAACCGTGTTTGAAAAGTTTTTTTTTTTTATTCTTAAAATAATTTATAAAATCTATAGAATTTTTTTAATATATTTTTAATAATTTCTTTTATTTATTAGTTTAATTTTTATTTAATTATTTTTATTTTTTATTAAATTATAAGATCACTAGTTATTAATTATAATATTTTTAAAATAATATTATATCTAAAAATATTAATAATATTAAATATAATTTATTTTTTATATTTTTATATAAATATATTAAAAAATGCTGTTTTTTTAAATACTCGGTTATTATTATAATTAAAAGTGTTTTTATTAAATCTTACAATCTTTTAAAATTTTAATTTATATTTCTAGGGGATATAGTTTTATTTTATTATTTTTAGTAATATAATATTTATTTATATTTTAAAATTTATTAAAATTTTATATATTCTTTTTAAATATTTAAGTTTGATCTCAAATTGGTTTTTTTTTTATTATATTAAATATTTTATAAGACTTTAATTATTTTAGTTATTTACTGCCTTTAAGGCAAAAACCCTTTATATTCTTTAGTTCTTATTCTTTTAATTCTTTTATATAAGATATTTTAATAAATATTTAGTATAATATTTCTTTAGTTTTTTATAATATAAGTTTCTTTTTATTTAATTTTTTTTAAGTAAGAAATATTTTTTAATTATTATCTTTAATTATATTATAAAATATAAAATTTTGTTTTTTTATTTTTTTATAGATTATTTATTAAAATAATTATATCTTTAATAACCAATAATATTTATAATTATTATTTATTTTAAATATTATAAATTCTTATTTGTTTTAATATTTTATTTATATTATGACTTTATAATGTATTATATATAGTTTATTTATTATTATTTATATAATCTATGTTAAAAACCAAGCATTCCTTAGCTTATCTTATAAATATTAATAATATTTATATATTATATAATATATAATATATTTATATAACCTTATAATATTTTAAATATTTAAATATTAAAAGGTTATTATTTCTTTTTATTATTATTTTATTATATTTATAGTTTTTAATAATCAGCTAAATAATTAAATAAAGAATATATATAATATTCATTCTAGCTTTAACTAATAATATTTTATTATTCTTTTATATTCTTTATAATCTAAGCTATAAAAAACCCTTTTTTATTTTCTTAAGCTTGCTTAAAATAATTTCTTTTTTTTTGTTTTTAATTCTTTTATTTTCTATTATTTAATAAACTATTTTACTTTTTTAAATATTTTTAAATATTAATTATTTAAACTATTTATAATTTATATTATAATAATATTAATTATATTTATAGTTTTATTTTTTAAAATATGATTTATTTTTAGGTTATATTTTAGGCCTAGTTATAAAAACTTTTTTATAATTATTCAAGTTTATTAATAATATTAGCTTATTATTTTTAACAATCTTTTATTTTAAATTCAATTATTTTTTAAAATTATATATTATATAATCTTAATTATTTTTATAATATATATATTGTTTTATAATTTATTTTAAAAATTATTTAATTTTTAAATAATATTTATATATATATATATATATATATTAATATTTTATAAATTAAGCATTTTATTTTATTAAGTATAAAATTATTTATTTAGTTTAAAATAACAACTTTATACTTTTATTTTAAAAATATATTATTTTTTAGTTAATTCTTATTCTTTTTGTTTTTTTGTATTTCTATTACTTATATTTTTCTTTAGGCTAAAAATGTTTCCTTTTTAATAATCCTTTTTATTGTCCTTTTTCTTAAAGCGGTATAATAATTAAAATATTTAACCTAAGATATATTCTTAAGTGGTTATTTTTTAATCTTATTCATCTATTTAAATCTTTATTTTTTATTTTCTTGGGAATTATTCTTTTTAATTTTAATAGTCTATCTTTTCTTAAGATATTTATTAAATGATTATTAATTGATTATAATAGCTATATTAATATATTTATTGATTTTCTTAGGCTTATGTATTTTATAGAGTTTATTTTTAATTTATATTTCTAATCCTGTATAAAATAAATAAAATAATATATATTTTAATAATTTTAAAATTATTATTAATTATCTAAACTCTATAATATAGCTTATTATATCCTTAGCTTATTTTAAGCGGTTAAATTATTTTTTAAAATCTCTATAATTAATAAACATTTTTTAAGTTTTTTATTTAGTTTTATTTAATATAAAAGATTTTAAAAGGTTTTTTAATATTAATTAAAATTATTTAAATATTTCTTTTCTTAAGAATTAAAAAGCTATTAATATTTTTTAATAGTTTCTTTTTTAATTATTAATTTATATTATTTTAAATAAAATCTTATTTATATAAGGAAAGCTTTTATATTTATAGATCTATTATATAGCCTAGGGGGTATAGGCTTAAAACCTTTGGTTTTTAATAGGCTAGCTATAATAATTTGTTTTAGAGGTAGTAATAATAATAGTAACTTATTTTTTTTTAATCTTTCTGGTTTTTTTTGTTTTTCTGGTTCTTTATCCTTGTCGGCTAGTTCAAAAATTAATATGCTTAAGGTCTGGGTTAGTATTATTTTTACTAGTTAGGATATTATAAAAACAGGTGTTTATAAAATAATTATTATTATTATTATAATAGTAGGTATTATTATTATTATTTCTTAATTTTATAGTATTTATATAACCATTATTTTAGTTAATATAAATATAATTAGCTTAAATAAAAATATTAACATTAATATTATTTCTTTTATTTAATTTATTATTTAAATTATTATTATCTATTTATATTATAATAATACTTTTAATTAATAATAAATAATTAATTATAACTAGGGTTTATTATTTAAGTATATTAATATTTATAGTTAATTAAAATATTTATAAAATCTTTAAACTTATATTTTGATTTTATATTTTAAATCTTTTAATTTATTTAATTAATTAAACTTATTAAATAAAGTATATTTTTTAAAATAAATATTTATAAATATATTTATATTTTATTATTTTATTAAATATTTTTATAATATTTTATAGTAAGTTTATTTTATAAATTAATTATTCCTAAGTTTTTTATATTAATATTTATATTATATTAAGTTTTATTATTTAAAGAACTATTAAAATATTATAGACTTTTTATATATTAAAAAATATATAAGATATATATAAGGGTTTTTAATTTATAAATAATAATAAAATTAACAATAAATAATTTATAAAAAAGGTTTGTTAATATCTTTATTATTATATTCAATATTATTAAAAATAATAGTTATTTTTAAGTATATATAAATATAAAGATAAAGTTCAAAATAAAATTAATAATTAAAGAGCTAAGTAAAATAAATAATTAAATATAAGAAATTAAAATTATATAAATAAAGAAAATATACTCTACTAAAATATAAGCAGCCTAGGATCAATAAAATCGCTATTAATAGTATCGATTTAAGATAAGGTTAATAAAGTTAATATTAACTATATTAATCTAGTCAAAATTAATAAAATTAATATTAACTAAAGCAACAAAATTATAATTAACCCCTTTATACAGTAAGCGGGGTCTTAATAAAAAAACAAGTATAAGGGCGCAGTATACGCTAGGCCTCTTTTTAGGCCACCCCTCTTTATAACATATTTTTAAATATAATATTATTTTAAAAATATTATAGTTAATAATTAATAATCTTATAATCTAATAAAAAGCAAAAATAATTAAATAAAGATTAAACTAATAAATAAAAGAAATTAATAAAATTATAAAAGAAATCATTAGAAATATATCAAAAAAGTTTTATAAATTTTATAAATTATTTAAAAAAAAAAAAAAAAAAAAAAAAGAGCTCTTTAAATATAATCTATAAGATTATTATATTTTAATTAAAAAAAAATCTTAACTAAAATTTTATTAAGTTTATTATATAAAACTAAATAAAATAAAAGCCTTATAAAGATATATTTAAAAAAACCTAGCTAGAAAACTTATTAAAAAATCATAATTATTTTATAATTACCTAATAATTTGTTACGGACCTCTTATATATCGGAAGATATATAAGACGTACGCGGGGGTTCTTGATTTGCAGGTAACAATAAGACTAACAGCAGGTGGTCCGTAAGGGAGGTTTTACTGGTACTCCCACCACTAGTCTAGTCGCGATAGAATAGTAGTCGCTCTTAGATGTTCAAAGTATGAAGTGAAATAAGAGTGTGAGATTGATAGCTAGAGAACTAGAATAAACGAGTGACTAGATACAGGAAAGTCATGAGATTATATAGACACAAAGCAAGAGCCCATCCAGCAAGCCAAGTGAGCCTGGATCACCAGTGAGCCGAGTGAGCCTGGATCACCAGTGAGCCGAGTGAGCCTGGATCACCAGTGAGCCGAGTGAGCCTGGATCACCAGTGAGCCGAGTGAGCCAGCACGTGACCCCTCAGTAGCCCAGTGCGGGTCGGGAACACTGGCCCCTCCCTATGGCCCCTTACCAGATCGGGCCACAGCCACTTCGTAACATAATTATAATACTAAAAATAAAAGATAAAAAAGAAATAATTAATAAAAATTAATATTTAATATAATAAATAGTAATAAATTACCGGCTATTAAATAAAATCATAATATTAAATAAGTACTTGTTTACTTTATTAATAATAATACAAGAAAGTATAAGCCAAGTATAATAATTTATAATATTTAATATATTAAATAAATACTATATTATTTATATAATAAAGAAAAAATAAAAAACAATTATTTAAATAATATATAAACTATATAAATACCTGGTAATATTATAAAAACTATAAGAAATATTAGTTAACTTTTAATATATAATAATAATTATATTTTAATAGTTTTTAAATAAATTTATATTTATTTATTTATTTAAATATGTATATAAAAATATAATTATTAAAGATTAATATAATATATAATTAAAAGATTTTAAACTTAATAATAATTATAAATATTAAATAGGTTTGAGAATTCTTTGATTATATTTATATATTTATTAAAAACTTTAGAAATATAATATAATATTTTATAAAATATATAATAAAAGAGTATAAAAAAAAGACCTTTTTAATTTTAAAAAAAGTATAAAAGGCTTTTAAAGAATTAAAACTTAAAATAACCTCTGACCCGGTGGTTAAATTATTAAACCTAATAAAAAAGAAATGCTTAAAATAAATATAAGAATATTTAAATAATTTAAAGATAATATTTAATAATATTTAATAATTTATTATTTAAGAATATTAAGAAATATTATATTATATTATTTTATTTATAATAAAAACTTTTTATAATTATTATAATATTTAAAAAATAAGAATTATTTTTTATTAAAATAATAAAACTAATTAAAATTTATTTAAATTATAAAAACTTAATAAAATTTATAATTATATAAAAGATTATTAAATAATATAAGAATTAAGTAATTTCTTTTTTAAAATTTAATTTTAAAATATTTTAAACTAATATATTTAATTAATAGAATTAAAAGAAAGTCAAGGTTTTAAAATGAAATATTTAAATATTATACCCTTAATAAAATAAAAGCTTAAAAGTTTAAGCTATTTTTAAAAATCTTTTAAATATATAATTATAATAAGTATATAATCTAAAAGAGCTAGTAAAACTATATAAATAAAAAAGATTAAAAAATAATAAATTAATATATAAATAAAAGATTTATATATTAAAGGTTTTGTTACGAAGAGGGGTGGCCCAAGAAGAGGCCTAGCACACATTACGCTCTTACACTCGTTCTTCCATTATTAACGTTTATGCGGACCCCGCTTACTGCATAAGGGGGTTGGCTGCGACTCCGTCGCTCCGGTCGACATCGATCCCATCGATCCTGACTGGATCGATGCGGTCGACAGCGACTCTATCGATCCCATCTTGGATCGATACTGTCGACGGCGACCTCGTCGATCCTGGGCCGTTTACGCCCTGACAAAGCGTATTTCCTATGTCTATATAATGATCATGATTTCCTGTATCTAGTCGCTCGTTTATTCTAGTTCTCCAGCTATCAATCTCATCTCAATTTCTATTGACGACTACTACTCTATTGCGACTAGACTAGTGGTGGGAGTACCAGCAAACCTCCCTTACGGACCACCTGCTGTTAGTCTTATTGTTACCTGCAAATCAAGAACCCCTGCGTACGTCTTATATATCTTTCGATATATAAGAGGTCTGTAACAGGTTTTATAAATATTTATTATATAAATATTAAGAAATAATTAAAATTATATAATAATGATAAAAAGAATATAATATTTTAAAATTATAAAAAATAATTAAGTTTATAATAAAAGGTTATAATATTTATAATAAAATTAAAGTTTTATAATATAAACTCTATAGAATATTATAATTAATATAAATATTTAAATAAATATAATATATAATTATTTAAGATTTTATTATTAAATTATTTTTATTAATTAATTTAATTATAGAAATATAATATAATAGAATATAAATAATTATTAACTAATTTATAAAATATAATTATTAAATAATTTATATATATCTTTATTTATTAATATTTAAATAAATATAAAATATTAAAAACAATTATTTTTAATTATAATAAATTTTTTATACTTAAGTTTAAAATAAGCTTTTTTAAATAATTAAATAGTAAATTTAAGTTTTTAATTATATATTATTTTTAAATGAATAAATAAATAGAAAGATTAAATTAAAACTTTAAATAATATTTTTAAAATTATTATTAATTATATAAATTATTTATAATATATTAATTAATAAAAATATAAATATATTATTTTATAAAATAATTTATAAATAATTAATTATTATTAAAGAATAAAAAGAAATAATTAATAAAAACTTTTATTATTATAATTATAATACCTTAAGCTTAAGCTATTATTATAAAAATTAAAATATTATAAATAAAATATAATTTTAAAAATCTTATCAATTAAAATAGAATAATTTAATAATAATTTAAATTTTAAAAAACTTAGTTTTTTTAAAATTAAAAAAGTTATTTTATTAATTAATTGTAAATTATTATTATTTAAAAACATATAAATTTATTTTATTTTTTATATTTTATTATTTAAATTAATATTAAAAGATATATTAATAAAAACTTAATTTAGAATATAAAATAATTAAAGTATTTATAAAATAAATATAATATTA
This sequence comes from Xylaria sp. FL0064, assembly GCA_022593225.1. Classification (NCBI taxonomy): domain Eukaryota; kingdom Fungi; phylum Ascomycota; class Sordariomycetes; order Xylariales; family Xylariaceae; genus Xylaria; species Xylaria sp. FL0064. The sequence goes on along the minus strand of JAJKLE010000062.1, from coordinate 1,853 downwards.
AATATTCTATTAAATAAAGAAATTACTTATATATTAATAATATTTAAAAACCTAGAAAATATTTAAAGATCATTATAATTATTATAAATTAATTTCATTAATTAATACCTTCATGGCTTAAAACCAGGTGTAAAAGGTCGACCTCTTAAGCAATATTTAATATATTTTAGTTTAGCTTTAAAATAACCTTAAATTAATTATTATTAAATATTATTAAAAAGTTTTATTTTTTATATTTTGTATATTTATATTTTTTATAGTTTTTATTTTATGTTATTTTATTTATTTTACTTTATTTAATTTATTTATATTATAAATATTATAAATAATCATTTAGCTTATTTTATTATATTATAATTTCTTTTATATTTAAAAATAATAAACTTTTATTTTTATTTTTATTTTTATTTTAATTTTTTATTATTTTTAACTTTTTTCTTAACTTAAAATAATAATAAACTATTTTTTATAATTATTTTCATAAAAGCTTTTATATATTATAATTTATTTATTTAAATTAAATATAAGATTTATATTAATTAAAATTTATAAAAAAACTTTTATGAAATAAGTTACAATATTTATAATAAAAATATTTAAAGTTTATAATAATAAACTAATAAAAAAAATATTATTTAAAAAATAAAAATATTTAATAGTTTTTTATTAAAAAATAAACTTAATAATATATTCTTTTATATAATTAAATATAATTGTAAAAATATATATAAAAGAAAAAAAAAAAACTTATTTATTATTAAAATAAAATAAAAAGAAATAATATTATAAAAAAAAATAGTTTAAAAAAAGGCTTAACATATATTATACTCTTATATATATTTATTTATTATTAATATTTATATAAACTCTGCTTATTATATAAAAAAGTTCATTATAACTTTATTAATCCTAGGCTATCTATACCTTAATAAAATATATTTCTTATATTTATATAAATCTTATAACTTTTTTATATTTAATTCTTTATTTATTTTAGCTCTTCAATTATTAATTTTATTTCATATCTTATTTTAATATTTATATATATTTAAAAATAACTATTATACTTAATAACACTTAATATAATAATAAATATATTAATAAACCTTTTTTATACATTATTTATTATTAGTTTTATTATTATTTATAAATTAAAAACCCCAGTATATATTTTATATATTTTCTAATATATAAAATATTATTTAATAATAAATTTAAAAAATATTTAAATTATTATTTATAATTAAATAAATTTAATTAAGTTTTATTAATATTTTTATTTTTTTATTTTTTTATTATATTTATTATAATTAAAAATCTTTTTTTTAATAATAATAATTCTTTTTTTATATTTTAATTTAATTAAATATTTTAAATTATATTTTTATTAATTAATTATATTTTATTATATTTAAATTATTTTTTAAACCTTATAATTATCTTATATATTTTAATTTGTTTCATTATTCTATAAAATAAATAAATTGATTTAATATAATAATAATAAATTATTTATATTTATAAATTGAATAAAATTATTATTATAAAACATAAGAAAATTAATATTAATATGTATAATATATTTAAACTTTCTTTATTTTTAAATTTAATAGTTTATATTAATAATATAATATATTATTTTAATTTATTAAAAAAACTATTATTTATAATAAAATATGTAATAATTATTATTTAATAAGATTTATTTAATTAAATTTAAATTAAATAATATAATTAATAATAAAATTAAATTTTTAATTTATTTAAACCGGTTTATATATAATTATTTTAATTAAACCTTTAATTTTATATTTCTGAATTAATAAAATCTACTATTATTATTAAAAACTGAA
>JAJKLE010000061.1:0-128142 GCA_022593225.1 Xylaria sp. FL0064 | reverse complement strand
CCTGGTGTCGTCTACCGCTTTCATCGTTCCGTTTATTGCGAGGAGGCAGGAATATATAGAACAATCAATCCGAGTGTATTGGACATTAGAGTAGTTATTCGACAGGCACCCGCCAGCGCCATCGGCCCCGGGAAACTTTGGTATTACCGAGGAGTAGGTATCTTCAAACATTACACAATGGAATAGCAATACCAACTCTACGATATTGGTGAGTTACAGTCGACTCTTCTAGAATTGCACACAGGAGATACCAATGACCCCAGAAGAAGAAATGGTTAGTTATGCCTGCGGCCTTTTTACAGGGGTCGGGTCTGAATCCGAGACGTCCCCCTTATCCGGAGGCATCTCTCGAGTGTTGTGATACTGGTGTTGTTTTACTAGAGGAGAAAAAAGAAGAAAAGGGAAAGGGAAAAGGAAAAAAAAAAAAAAAAAAAAAGACAGAAAGAAAACATACAACACCAGGAATTCGCTGGTCGTCACCGACCCAACTACTAATCTGGCGGTATCCGGCTTAGCTAAGGGGGAGCGGACGGGACCCCGCGTTCTCCAGATCCTATGGTCGTATGTGCTAGAATATCATGCACATGGTGTTTATATCGCACATGCCTTTCAACTTGGGCGCACGTTGTATTCTGGCGAGCTTCTCCAGAGACTTATCGCCAGCTCTAAACGAGCAGCGTGGCAATTCCGTGTCGTAGGACCAGGCAACCTCGCGTTGTGAAATAAAGCTCCACATAGGCCCTATCCTGTGCTGCTCAAACTCCGTGTATAGAGCCTCAAGACTTTCCGTTACATCTGGATGGGTATCAAAGTTATGGAAGTCCGAGAGAAAATACCCCCGTAGTACAAGGCCAGCTGAGCGAATCTAATTGTCGTGCGGTTTCCCTCGTCGAATCGCCCTTTTTAGGTCTGAACTCATTCGAGAGCAGTAACAAGGACCTTCTTGTTTCTTGCGAATTCGGCACCACAAGGAGGGAGCCACAGTTTGCAGCTGCCCGAGGCTGTCGAGTACAATAGGAGAGGAGTAATAGGACCAAGAACCTGCTCGAAACCGCCCCAGATGCCGATTTTTCTCTGTTAGTCTAAGAGGGCATCAGGAAGACCATATCTGCTCAATATGTATGCTTGAAATGTGCGACTTTACGTCTGGTTGATAGGTGGGACCCTGGAGTGTGCCTATCAGACTTTGTCTTTATATTCAGTCCATCCCTCCAACCATGTGCTGGGAGGGCCATACGCCATTTGACCAATACGCCTTCATGGCTACTGATCCCTTTCTATCTACTACTGTGTGACTCCGTAGGACTGTTCTATTCACTCTGGGACAGATACCCCTGACACTGTATAAGCGCTGTTGCTTCCAAGAGAACTAGAGCCCTTTTTAAGCGCATAGGCAAGACACGAGCTTCAGCGCCACGTTTAAATCGCGAATGCTCGTTTTCGAAGGGGTGCTTGGGGGAGTAGATGAAATTTTTCCACGCACTTAGAATCAGAGCAAGTCTATGAACTGTTAAGTTGATGCCACAGGCTTGAGGTGTTAGCGAGGTATTGCATGGCGTTAGTTTAGCTATGTATGAAGTAGTGTTGAGATATATAATCAGACCGAAGTTCAGGATTCGTGTAGGATTCCCCAAGTAAATCCAATAGACAGTTCCGGAGGGATAAGCCCCAAAGCCTTCGTACTTGGTTCATGAGCCCAGGAACGGATCGCCCTAACTTTGATTCATACAACACTACTTACCAGCGGCCTAAAAACTCAACACCACAATAGACGAAACAACCAAGAAAGATCAAAGAATAATTATGCATGATAGAAGCATCGATGCGTCCTGAATCATCACCACCATGAACCTAATGCGACCAGTCAAACAAGGCGTCGTTCAAGCTCCGGAGGCCCCGTCAAGCCTTGTCTACCTTCAATAATGCGACTGAGCTTATCTTACTTTTACGCTACTCATACCGGAGCTGTTAGTGATGAGTATGACCGCTGGACCGCTTAGCCCAAAGTCCACGGAGGCTTTGACAATTATATCAAGGAAGGTGAAAAGCGTATCACAAGGTTTAACTCAACTAGGGCGAAGAGACTGGACATGGAGCACATCCACCATCACCGACCTGAGTACCATAAGGGCTCCTTCATGATAAATTTCTAAGATACGCCGCGCATATGAACTATGATTTGTCTCTCGTAGCAGATTGTCAGACACAGCTAGAGTAGGTGAAGAAACCTGTTCGTCTTAAAAAGCTGTTTCAAAACGTAGAGGACCTATTCTAATCCACCTGTCTCTATCAATGTCAAAGTAGAATGATGAGCCTTTGTGAGCTATCGACAATCAATGTAGGACGACGCGACATTAGCCGTCAGTCGGGACCGTTTCACTGGCTCGAAACGGTCCCGTCTCATGTTTTACATAAAACCCAGGACTAGGGTAGCTAGCTACCTCTAGCTGAGCCCGGATGCTGTTACTCAGTATGTAATATGTTGTGTCTTCTTCTCAAAGCGGCAATTGCTGGCATGCGCAGACCAGGTGCTTACTAGGTTAGATATCCCTGGGATCTTGTCCGGCACCTGCGACTTCCACCACGATACGGCACTCTACCCGATAATACACTAAAACGCGCCTCACCACATATTGTTTGTAGGTAACTGGCGATACCTACGCCGTCCCGGAGCCCAGGATAAGCGTGGCTCAGACAAGCCAAGTCCGTAACGGCCAAACAACGAAATCTTTCCGAGGTATTGATTTTCTTCACATTCTTGGCCGGATTCGTCAGCTGCGCTTCACTTTGACATTTACCAACGCCCATATATATCTCGAGTACAATACGGAGTGTATTCACTAAGTATACGTGATAAGTAACGAAACCGCCATTTCCAAGACGTCTCTTCCCGGTATTCCCTAGGCCAAAGCCGTAATTCTAACCATGATGTTATATCGGCTATTATTAGGTCGTGATTCTACTATTAAGCAAAATAACATGATGAACTTCATACATCTTATTATTCGCTAGGTAATTAAGCATCTACACTCCATTGGGGCCTTAAGACAACGACTAGCTTCATGGAGACCGACCGGACGGTCCCTTGGAAATTGTCATTGTCATTGCAGTCAGCTGCGCCTCTAATAGGTAGAAAGGAAAGCATCGTTGTTCCCGGTAAAACACACCGCTTTCGTAGTATTAGTGGTATTGCCGATGTCGATCGGTGTCACCTTTAGGGCTGTTGCTGGTTTTGTTTTGTAACATGTTTCTCTTGGCTTTTGTTCTTGGATAGTAACATTCCGTGGAGTCCCAAACGTATATATTGTCCAGTTTGAAGTGACGGATTGACAAGTAGGCATACAGGCATGCATTTGTTCTTAAGCAGTACTATATTCTGCGTCATGCATGGATCAGCCATCTACCGCCCGCTACGGCAGGCAAGCAAATGCACTGCTGTAGGGTAGCATATACTAGAGTTGAGAATCGCGGTATGGTGATACTACCTAGAGTACCGCACGTAGGTATATACTATATAGTAGGTATAAGAACTTCCCGCCTAGTATATCAATTAGTATTCGTAAACTACCTCTTTAATCTATTCGACGGCCTTCGTTGATGACACACCATCGCCTTACACTATCTGTTCACCTGCTTTTAAGATCATGGGGCTACAGCCACTTTCTTACTGCCAAGAGGCCAAGCTACATATATGTAACGCGTATCGGAAGCCCTGCCATGGCTTAGCGCAGATCATTTCAATTTGCCTTTCTTGGGCGTGGCTAGGGTGCGTCGCAGGGCAGAAGTGCCATTTGTTCCTGATAGAAATCGGGCTAAAACAGTGGCAGAATATGAGCAAAAAGCGCCGTGCGATATAACAGCTGAAAAAGCCTCAAAACCCAGGCAGCATGCTGGGCCCCTCGATACCCAAGGTTGGTTGGGAGGCTTCAAGATCCTGTGAAGCGGCCCCACCCCGTTCTTACTCTCCAATGAAGAAAGGGCCATTTATCAATGTCTTCAATACTTTCTACAGTATATACCAGGTAGCAGGCCATGTTGATGCGACCTTGCTTTCTACAGTACCATGGATTGGGGCTGGCAGCAAATGTCCCTCCCTGCGACCCCGGAAAAAAGGGCCAATGCCATGTGTAGAACCTGGTAGATAGGTAGCTCGTGTACCTACAGTATACCATTCTAGAGAGACACTACGAGCGAATTCCCGGAGGGTCGGACGTGGGGAGACACGCAGAAAATAACGCGACGCAAGCAGACAGGCCCAACGGGACCCACCATACGGACGGGTTTGGGTCGTTAAAAGACCACACCCCTGCCGATCCCCGAAGTACAGACGGGTTGTTCCATCCATTGGGAATGCCGAAACAATCGCAACCCATTCCGGGGAGATGTGACGATACTGAAAGCTTGTTGCCGCCATTCCTGTGTAGCGTACCTACTGTATACTGCCGTAGGTATGTTATTCTTGACCTCTATGCCGCGGTACTAGAACCTCTTGGCCGTCTTGGGTACAGGACACAGCACCCATATTGTAGACACATACACTGCATCGCTGGGCTCTCATGCGGACGGACCTAGGGAAAAACGGGAAAGGGATACCAAGACTGTCTGCCTGCGATGGTACCTCTAATATGCCAAGTCTTTCATTACTAGAGGCACGACCCATTTTGACGCCACCAAGAGATTATCGGGCTCGGCGACGTAGGTTATTTGAAAAGTGCTTGGCGGGGGACTCGTAGATAATGAGGAATATCGACTTTGAGCACCGGTATGTGAGATGCGGCGGCATCGGCAGGGAATTTGGCAATCAGCCCGGATGGACTTCCGTACTATGTAGGACATGCTGCGTGATTCCCGGAACAGGGACCTGGACAAATTGTTGATAGCTAAGAGTTGGAGGCTATCTTGGCGCCATGACCTCGGGGTTGTGTTGGTTTCGTGTCGTCGAATTCGTGCGAGACTACCCGTCTCTTTAACCACGGCATGGAGAAAGATTCGGGCGAGCTAAGCCCGCTACCCCTATTACTACTGTACTGCTAGACACTATTTTGTAACGATGTGTGACAGTTTAACCCCTAACGGCGATGGCTCTTGGCCGGAGATGAGCGCCGCGACGGCGTCTCTTAGTCTTGGCCGCCGCCCTAAGTGACTGTACATCGACGATTACGCGAGGATGAAGAAATGTCCAACACACTAGAGCTTCACGATCGTCGGACCTTGGTGCAAGCACCGACGCAAACTTGAACTCGCATTATAGAGACCTTAGTTCTCTATGGGTTGGTCAACATAAAGTGACGATGGTCAAACCAGCAAGTATGCCGAGGTATCTCGGTATGATAAAATCCAAGCGTCTAAGTTGGGCGGACTTCCGAATGGAGAGATGACTGGCTGGTACTGTGCTTTTAAGAAGGAGTAGAAGGCAGCTGGAATATAGTGTACACGCTTCAATCGACCAAGCGAAGGTGACATTGCTCTACGATGGTGTTCACTTAATGGACCAGTACCAAGAACTGGCTGTGTGTATCTCGGCAGCCGAGTATTTCAAGCAACCTCGTTGTTTCTGACACTCAGCGCACGGCTTGTTAGATAGTCCGATGAGGCTGAGGTCTAGGCACAGTAGGCCTCAACCAACGGGTAGAGTTGTGTTTCGTGCTGAGCGAATATTCCGTCAGGCGGTGGCATTAGTGACTATTTCTAGAAGACCCTAAAGAGGCTAACCTGACTACCCGTATTTTGAGACTGGCTTCCTGGCCGAAACGGGCTTTTTCTAGACGAACATAGAGTAGTGCAATTAGTGCACTTATGGCTTCAATTCGTCTGATGACCATTTCTTTCTGACAGGACAATGCGATTCGTTCATCCCATTGCTGACTCAGGCCCCCATGTAGTGGGATTAGTTGAGGGCAGAAGTTGGGGATGGGCGCGCGTCCACGCAGTATAGATGGTGTGATGAAAAAATAAAATAAAATACAAACCTTACTGATATTTATCTCGAAAGCGGCTGTTTCAAGTTTCGACAGCTCAACTACGGGTTCGAGTTTCATCCACATACCTATGCCTGACATGGACCCTTGTCGGCAGTTGGCGTCTTATGCATATTATGATTCGAGGCGAGGTTCGTTAATTACTGTCATACGCGTGCGCGGATTTTTGCGGCAATTCTCACTCTCACGGACACTAAGACTGGATCCTGCCGCTGGCTTTGGTAAGTCTGCCGTCATTTGGTCGGATGACCTGACTATTTATGTGTATACCCAGACTCTTTTATGATGATAGTCTCGGCGGGATACGATCGCCGTTTTGATGCAAGTCGGTCTCCGGCGATACGAAATCCTCATTCTGTGCTGGCCGAGATGCATTGCGCCGTCGACGTTGAAGTGTACGTAGAAGCGTAGTAGTGTAATGCACTAGACTAGTGTAAATAATACGGGAACTATGATAATAAGAATAAAGATGGGTAATTGTAAGATAGGCTAACTCAAATGTCCGAGTAAAGAACCAATTGGCCAGTAGCAGGACTGGGCGTGGAGGTCGCAAGATGCACTACGGTAGACTGTTGCTAGCTTCTATAATCCTCTGTAGCGACAGCAATCGGCTTGTCCCATCAGGTCGAGCCTACACTGTGTGTGTACTGTAATAAGCGATATTGTTCTTAGTCATGCCGCAAACGGTTTTTGGGCCGAGCAGCTTGACCAATTCCCGCCTCATACTGAGTACTGCCCTAGTAATAACGCAATCACACTAGCCGAGACCAAGAGCTGGACCCTTGTAGGGCGAATCCCATTCTGGTCATTATTATCAGCTGCTGTCAACATGATTGGTTGCACAGTCCACGAGTTGCTGTGGGGGATTTTGCGCAATATGGGGACACGACAAGGATAGGCTACGACGGTTTTCATTTGCTTGCAATGAAACATTGGACGTTGCTGTCGCACGGTGTGCTCTTGTGTAGGCGAGCAAATGAGCTGCGAGTAGAGCAAGACAGAAGGAAGTCGAGGCGGGCCTGACCATCAGTTGTACAAATTATGCTGCTGTATTGTGTAGGGATTGGGACGGGTAATGCTCGAGCGAGCCAAGCCGGCACATGAAGATCTACCGCATTCGGGGCAGACCTTCCCCTGTGGTTTGACAATGTTGCGTCATGACCGAACTGAACGCGTAGCTCGAGGCTCTACGCAGTATTATATCTTATACGACGGTCTCAATGCTAATATGGTCGTCAATTCTTGGCGACTGAAAGAGTCTTCAGCAGATAGTTAGTAGTCTCAGAGTTGCGATGTCGACTTTGTCGTCGACGCTCGTGGTGGCAAATGCCTGACACAGAACGCAGCAGTCTTGATTGGATCTTGCTGTGTAGATGCCGCAGACAGGAGGCCGCGACACGGGAAATTGCCGTGGTGTAGAATAAGATGCGGATTCTAGAATCGATGAAGAATTGCCGCAGCCGCTATCCAACCACGAGACTCACTCGCAGTTCCACGCCTCCCTCAACGCCGAACGCGAGAGGTGGGGAAACGGCCTGGCCGAGCGAATGCTCTGTGGTCTCTGATCGGACAAGTCGGAACACTTGGGCCGAGCGCCTACCACTTACACGCCATGGCGTCTCGTCGGGTCTCGCGGGCGGAGGTCTGTCTGTCGGTGAGAGTCCCTTTTGTCTAGTTCAGCAATCTACTAGATTAGTAGATGAGCTCTAAGTGCGGGTGTAGCCATGGATAGCATACGGCGCCCGGCTTACTTGGTACGGTGCAATGGATTGCGACCTATCTGGCCAACGGAGGAGTCTCGGTGGAGGGCTGACAGGAAGGCGAAATAACGTCGCATGACGTAGGTTGTCAGCCAAGCCGCGACCACCATGAGGTAGACCTAGACGGCATTCTTTCTATTACCTGGCTTGGTTGTTGGATTATGATTTACCCTCAAGGGGTGGAATGGTTTTGTCTGCATTGTCCAAAAGAAGGTAGTCGGTTCGTTACTTTATAGACAGAGTTTTGCAATTTGCACTACTAGTACGCGTTGTTGGCGTCGCAGGACGATGGAGAAACATTGAGGTCGCGTGGGAACAACTGAACTGAAGACCACAGCAGTACCCATCTTATGTACCAAGGTATTTAGTAGTACACTAGGTACCTACAGTCACCACTGTGCATGGATTGTTTACTACTAGAGCAGAATAAAGCTTGAGGAAAGTGCTATGTGTACGACCAACAGGACAGAGGTAGGTGCACACTACCTACCTAGGTAGGGACTTCCGTATATACTAAACAAATCTCTGACACTGGTTTGCTTCAGTGGAAAGAGCGTTTCGTGATATTCCCGTAGGCAGTAGGCTTGGTACATATCTAAGTATGGAAAATGGCTCAACAGTTCAGCTTCCCTAGTAGTGTACACAGATGCAAGGGCAAACTCCCGAGTTCATCTGTTGTTTTACACTTGTGCCGCAGAAGCAGATCTTAGGTCTCCTAAGTATAGGTCACCGTTGGGACCTTCGTCTCGTGCCAGCGTGTTGCATGCGTGGCTGTTTGAGACTTAAAATTGCTCATAGCAACAGGAAGGAAGTGTCGGTATTATTTAGTTCCTGAAAGGGGACCCAGATACAGTGCGTGTCACCGTATAAATTACCGATAATGTACTCAGCTGTACAGTATACATCGACTGGTAGCTCTCGCGACTCGCGCGACTCGTCTACCGTGGATTGCTGACTAGCACCATTTGGGTGAGCCGATTAAGGCCGTCACCCTGGACCTTATTACCAGGATTTCTCTATTCAGTAACAGCTTGAACCCTTAGCAGAACTGACTTTCGCCCTGAACCTTTAGTGGGTACAGAGTGCCTTAGTCGATGCACTCGGTATCTTCACTACCCACCCAGGAGTAGAGTAGCGTTGCGAATACCTTCACAACTGTGCTATCGCCACAAAAAAAAGGGAGCCACATGGAAGGTTTTACACAGGGACAGGGCGCGGGGGCTTGGGGTTGGACTGGGGCACAACCTGGTGGGCTGCAGGCTACAGTACCTACTGGTACACTACAGCGACAGACGATGGCCCCCTGGTGCTAAACCCAGCCTGCTACAGGGATCGGCGTGGTCTGTGCTGCCCGTCCGTGCTGTGTGTGGACTCCTACCTAGGTAGCTTGTTGCTTGGCCTGTTGCTTGCAGAAACGGAATCAGAAACAGGAACGAGAAACCTTGTTTTGATCGGAAAATTCTGATCAAAACAATGTCACTCTCACCTGACAACGGCCAGCTCGCGATGTAAAATTTGCGATCGACCACAGCGACAACATGGTCTAAATCGAGTCAATTGCATGGAGGGTGCGACTTGCTGTACAAGTAGTTTTCTTTCTCACGCGGCGGACGGCCTAGCAGTGTCAATGAATAAGTCGGCGAGTCGAGGCATATTTGGCATTTGTTGCGGTCTGTCGTCATGGCGAGCAAGTGAGGAAAAAGCTGAGTGAGTGATTTACCTACATGTACTACCGCTTGTACCTTGTCCCGACCAGAGATGCCCACTAGATCGAAGTGGGGCACCGCACTTTTAGTCCTGTATCAGAGACTTCTTGGCACAGTGCGCTGCTCGCTGCATGCAGCCCGCCTCTAGTGTGGTGGTCAAGATTTTCTCCTGCAGGCCTAATACTACACTAGAGGCTGCTTCTTATCAATGCTGTTTGGTAGCATTTACCTATTCGCATTGTATACATGCGTATGGCATTTATTGATTCCTTGCGTAATAGTGCGGTCTAGCATACTAGAATAGGGGGAAGTATATCAACAAAAGACTTAGCTCCGCTCAAAATAGCTTCGTCAACTATACTGCGTTGGCAAATATGTAGAAGAAGGTACATAGTAGCCATCTAAAGGCGTAGAAACCTATTATGTAGCTACTCAACAATGTTGCCATTGATAGTTAGATGCTGAACTTGTAAGATAAACTGAACTGCAACTAACAAGAGGTATGGTGTAGTGCAGTGCAGTGCAGTATGCGACGCAATTGAGTAGCGCATAATATCTCGCTCTATTGTGATGGGTGGTAGCCATCGACGCTTCCTTATTCATCGTGGCCCTGATAGGCCGGAGGACAGGATGGGCCAAGGCGGGTCCGCACTGTAGCGCGAGGTCGCGAGACTCCGAGCACCAGGGCCGGGCCTGACTTGCTCCCATTTTGGAGAAGAGCTTCTTCGGCGGACCCATCCATCATCTCGCCTTTCGTCCTTGGGCTCTTTATCCTTTAAAAATCTGAGCTGCCCGTCGCAATTGACGTTCTCGTTTTCTCTTTCCTCTCTTACCGCGTAGAGACTTGTTCAATTCGACTCGTCAACTTCACAATAGGTTCTCGACGCTGGTGACTTCCACTACGCTCTCTCTCCCCCCCTTCCTTACCCTCCCCTACCTCTTTGTGTCTTCTGTAGGTTCATCTCCTCCCAATTCCTGCCGCATGCTTTCGGCCTGCACTCTGCACTCTGCACCGTCTTCTCTCCATCCCAACATTATCATCTTAACTAGCTCCCGCTCGCATTCCAGTTTCAGGAGCTCTTCTTTGTTACCACCGCAACAACAGCATTCCCCAAAACAGCGCAACAGCCCAATTTGTGGTAGATGTCAATTCTAACACGATCTCTTTCTCTAGTAGTAATAGCTCTGGCATAGCGAGTAGATCTCGGCTATAGCGATAATCCTCGCCAGCATGGCTGAGCCTAATAATCCTGCCGCCGCGCCGGCAATCAACACCAACATCGAGTCGGGGCACTTCGACGAGAAGGCGGTTCACCACAACACCGAGCCCACTACCACCAAGCCCAAGGTCGAAGAGGGCGAGGAGGAAGATGAGGACATTGATGCTTTAATCGAGGACCTCGAGTCCGACGATGGTGGTGATGACGACGAAGAGGAAGAGGAGGGGCAGGCTGTTGGTCAGGGCCGCACTATTCCGGAAGAGATGCTGAACACAGATACGCGTCTCGGTCTCACGGATGGTAAGTTGTCGATGTTGATATGTCTCGTTCAATTGGTTCAGTCGCTTGTCTACAAGGCGGCCATGGGACCATTGGGCTCGCTGCACCAAGGCTGTCCTCACTAACTATGGCATAGCTGAGGTTACCAACCGCCGTCGCAAATATGGTCTCAACCAGATGAAGGAGGAGAAGGAGAACCTGCTCCTCAAATTCTTTGTATGCTTACCCCCTGCGGCATATTCATCCAGCCATATCTAATGAGTTGTCGCAGGGTTTCTTTGTCGGTCCTATTCAGTTCGTCATGGAGGCTGCCGCCGTCCTTGCTGCTGGTCTGGAAGACTGGGTCGATTTTGGTGTCATTATTGGTCTGCTGCTTCTTAACGCTGCCGTTGGTTTCATTCAGGAATACCAGGCTGGTTCCATTGTCGATGAGCTGAAGAAGACTCTTGCCCTCAAGGCTGTTGTCCTCCGTGATGGTACTCTCAAGGAGATTGAGGCTCCTCAGGTCGTCCCCGGTGATATCCTCCAGGTCGAAGAGGTGAGTACACGATTATCCTGTTCACAAATATGAACAATGTGCTGATTGCGCTCATTCAGGGTACTATCATTCCCGCTGATGGCCGCATTGTTACCGATGACGCTTTCCTACAAGTTGATCAGTCTGCCCTCACTGGTGAGTCTCTCGCTGTTGACAAGCACAAGAACGACCAATGCTTTGCTTCATCTGCCGTCAAGCGTGGTGAGGCCTTCATGGTCGTCACTGCTACTGGTGACAACACATTCGTCGGTCGTGCTGCTGCCCTAGTCAGCCAGGCTTCTGGTGGTACTGGTCACTTCACTGAGGTTCTCAACGGTATTGGTACGATTCTGCTGGTCTTGGTCATCCTTACTCTTTTGGTTGTCTGGATCTCCTCCTTCTACCGCTCTAACCCCATCGTTGAAATTCTGGGATTCACCCTGGCCATCACAATCGTTGGTGTTCCTGTCGGTCTTCCCGCCGTCGTTACTACCACCATGGCGGTCGGTGCCGCTTTCCTTGCTAAGAAGAAGGCTATCGTCCAAAAGCTTTCCGCTATTGAGTCTCTGGCTGGTGTCGAGATCCTCTGCTCTGACAAGACCGGTACCTTGACCAAGAACAAGCTGTCTCTTTCTGAGCCATTCACCGTTGCTGGCGTTGAGCCCGATGACCTCATGCTTACTGCTTGCTTGGCTGCTTCTCGCAAGAAGAAGGGTATGGATGCCATTGACAAGGCCTTCCTCAAGGCCCTCAAGTACTATCCCCGTGCCAAGAGTGTTCTCTCCAAGTACATCGTCAAGGAATTCTACCCCTTCGACCCTGTCTCCAAGAAGGTTACTGCCATTGTCGAGTCCCCCCAGGGTGAGATCATCACTTGCGTCAAGGGTGCTCCTCTGTTCGTCCTGAAGACTGTTGCTGAAGACCACCCCGTTCCCGAGGACATTGACCAGGCCTACAAGAACAAAGTTGCTGAGTTCGCCACCCGTGGTTTCCGTTCTCTCGGTGTTGCCCGTAAGCGTGGTGAGGGTGCTTGGGAGATCCTTGGTATCATGCCTTGCTCTGACCCTCCTCGTCACGATACTGCTCGCACTATCAACGAAGCCAAGCGCATGGGTCTCTCTATTAAGATGCTTACTGGTGATGCCGTCGGTATCGCTCGTGAAACTTCTCGTCAACTCGGTCTCGGTACTAACGTCTACAACGCTGAGCGACTTGGTCTCGGTGGCGGTGGTGACATGCCTGGTTCTGAGGTTTACGATTTCGTTGAGGCTGCCGATGGTTTTGCTGAAGTGTTCCCCCAGCACAAGTACAACGTCGTTGAGATTCTGCAACAGCGTGGCTACCTTGTTGGTATGACCGGTGACGGTGTCAACGACGCTCCTTCCCTAAAGAAGGCCGATACTGGTATCGCTGTCGAGGGTGCCTCTGATGCTGCTCGTTCTGCTGCTGATATCGTCTTCTTGGCTCCTGGTCTTGGTGCTATTATTGATGCTCTTAAGACTTCTCGCCAGATTTTCCACCGTATGTACGCTTACGTTGTCTACCGTATCGCCCTTTCTCTGCACTTGGAGATCTTCCTTGGTCTCTGGATTGCCATCCTCAACCGATCCCTTAACATCGAGCTCGTCGTCTTCATTGCTATCTTCGCTGATGTCGCTACCTTGGCTATCGCTTACGACAACGCACCTTACTCTATGAGCCCTGTCAAGTGGAACCTGCCCAAGCTCTGGGGTATGTCCGTCATCCTCGGTATAATTCTCGCTGTCGGAACCTGGATCACTGTTACCACTCTCTACGCCAATGGTGAGAATGGTGGTATCGTCCAGAACAACGGTAACCTCGATGAAGTCCTGTTCCTCGAGATCTCGCTCACTGAGAACTGGCTTATCTTCATTACCCGTGCTAACGGTCCTTTCTGGTCATCCATCCCCTCATGGCAACTTACTGGTGCTATCTTCATTGTCGATATTATCGCCACCCTCTTCTGTATCTTCGGTTGGTTCGAGGATGGATACACGCACATTGTTGCCGTCGTCCGTATCTGGATCTTCTCGTTCGGTATCTTCAGCGTCATGGGTGGTGTCTACTACTTCCTCCAGGACAGCACTGGCTTCGACAACCTCATGCACGGCAAGTCGCCCAAGGGAAGCCAGAAGCAACGCTCCCTCGAGGACTTTGGTAAGCCTTATATTGATCTCCCTTGCGTTGTGGGACGCCCCTGGCTAACATGTGTTTCACAGTCGTCTCACTCCAACGTGTCTCCACCCAGCACGAGAAGTCGCAGTAAATGGTCGAATAGTGAACCGGCGCGGCAGTACCCGCCAGGCCAGGCCACCCGGCCCCCTTCTTCGTTGTGTTACATACCTTTGCCTTTCGGTGTATAGATAGACCTCCGTCTGGCTTGGGGGTCGAAAATTCACTCTTTATAATTTCATTTTTTGTAAACTGAATGATGCGGCGGGCGGACTTCGGTCATATACCCTACCTATACGTCTTTAGACTTAATTAAATAAGAAGAAAGTAAAACTTATTATTGCTCTCTCAGAATTGCTGTGATCTGCTCATAGTACGTGATAAGACCGGTTTTTCAATAGTCAATGAAATGACCTTTTTGAACCTGTTGGAATCATATTCAATCTCTATTCGCGGAGGGAGTTAGACTGCCTAGGTAGTGGATCTGGTGCTCTTCCCTACCCGGGATGATAACCACCTGAAGTCGGGTGTCAATAGTCTGCACCTTTTAGAGGCGTGCTTTCTCTTCCCGAGGACTAGGTAAAATGGATTTGATCTATCACTTCAAGGTCTCTATTGACTATTTCACCATTGACCTATGAACGGCGACCTGGGTACCTAAAATATTGTACCCCGTGCTACCCGATAACCGATTTAAGCTACCTTTTCCTTTGCATAAGCTTTGATCATGCTCTATTGAAGTAGTGCATCTTCAAACATCGCTTGGCGAGATCACATAACTACCCATACCGACTCATTTCGCTTCGCCCATGAGCACGCGGGCATGAATATTCCAGGGTATTATTACGGTCTGTAATCCATATCAGCCATACTATGCTGGCGAATGCGAACTGTGCTATGAAGCTAGGCAAGCTGACAGTCCTGCGAAGATGCCGTGAAGCGCCGCTATTTCAAGGTCGAGAATAGTAAGACGGCGCCTACAAATGCTGCCTGGGCTTCTGACAGCGTCAAGAGGCGGAAGCTTCACGACGAAGATGCCGCGGCCGCTTTGCGGCACTTGAACATGGCCAAGGCCCGCATTAGGCGGGCAAGGGTGCTCCATGAGCCGTTGACGGGCGGCTTCTTCGCTCGCGAGTATGGCGCCATGGAGGACGACATGCAAGCTGCTTGCTTCGTCGAGGGACTGAAGCATAAAGGCTGTATTCCACTGCTCGGCCCGGGAGCGCATGACGAATCAATGCAAGTGAAGCACATGTTCGTAGCCGGCCATGACCACAAGACTGGGATGTGTAATGTGTATGCTGGTACGTCACTAGAAGACCCCTTTTCTTTCTTCAGCCCTCATCGCCAACGATGGTATAACACTAAGACTGTCTTCGTAGCCCCGACCGAGGACATTTTGCTTTCAACGTATCTCCCGCGAGATAAGAATGGGCGGTAAGTATTCCCACGTACAAAGCGCTGCTCAATTCGATATCACTATTCGCCTCATACTCAGCCAAAATCGACGAAACACTGACTAATTTGTCCCCTCTCTATTCGCGCTACAGCCTCAACCAGCGCCTCCTAGCCAATTACCGCATCCCAGGATATACTCCGCCGGGGGAGGCGCACCATATACCACAAATCTCAGATATCCAGTACTTTGCACCTGGCAATGCCATGTTTGTGACGTCGCGACAACCCGGAGACCGCGAAACCCCCAATTCCCTGAGGGCATTCTGGCCTAAGAATGACGATTCCAGCGACGACCCCCTGCGTCCACGCTGGCTTGTCCCTTCGAGTAAGTTCGTCATAGCAATAACATTTCCTTCACCTCTACTTCCATATTGTGTTCCTCTTTGACGCCCTGCTTTACTTCCAATCGGCTTATTTATCATTACAACTTACTTTACTTTGCCACTTCCGTATTCAAATCAGCTAATCTGACGCCTAGGGGATCGTCTGAGCCTGCTAATAAGCGCAGCCGGGCACCAGAAAGAATACGCAGCACACTGCGTCGCGCCTGCGCCCGCAGCTTCATCAGCTGTGTGTGCGGTCGGCACGAGTCGAGGAATTGCGCAGTGGGGTCGCGGCCTCCTGCTAGCCTCAACCTGGTTCGCCCCCGAAGCCCGGTCTTCGACTGAGCCTAAATGGCCCTATCCGCGGGAACTATTCCACGACGTCTTCGCGATCGATTTCCATCCGAGCCACGGAGATATCTTACGGTTTGGCGGACGTCCAGGGGCGCTGTTCACCGCTGACACACGTGCACCACCCACTACATGGTCGTACCTCAAGCTGCCTTCCGCCATCACGCATCTGAAGTGCCTGGACGGCGGAAACCAGGTTCTTGTGGCCGGGTTAAAAAATCAGCTTGGAGTCTATGACCTGCGGTTTGCGCGTACACATCAGGAGGCAAGCGATGACAGTGACAGAATCGATATCGACGATAGAGACGAAGATATAAGTAGGAAAAATCGCAACCGAGCTCGCGATTCTAGGGGGCGCAATTTCAAGGGGCGAAATCGTAACGACCAAAGGGCAGAGCGCATTGATAGGAACAAGGACAAGACATGGTCCGATCACGCGAACAGGTCTATAGCCCAGCCTGTAATCCAATTCGAGCATTACCGAAATACGGCACACATCGACATTGGCTTCGCATACGACGCCGCCACAGGTGTCGTGGCGACCGCGCATGACGACATCCCGGGCACCGTTGCGCTATATTCAGTGCGCACGGGCTCGCGACTCCGTGTTCTCGATCTAGCGTCCACCGAGGGGACACCTGAAAGAAAGCGGATAGATCACCCCGTCATCCAGAGTCTGCAATTCCAGACGTTTCCCGGAGACCGCGTGCCCACACTCTTCGTAGGCAGTGGCCCGCGAAGCGGCATCACTGCGTTTACTTTTGGGGTTGATGATTTGAACGATGAGGCGTGATGGGGCAGGGAGGGAATTGTAAAATAATAATAATAATAATAATAATGCGAGGATAGCGAAGGAAGAGAAAGGAGTGCGTAAGACTAGCTAGCTACCTAATAGGGTAGAGGAATTCTTGTAATAATATCACTTACAGCACACCCTGGCTGGAACGAGTATGCCCTTTCTTCCTCCGACAACACACGGTGTTTATCTTGCTGGTTATTCACCACTGTGAGCGACATGGCCTGTGTGCTGGAGGAATGTCTGTTGAAAGCGTGTTAGGCTCGTTACCATTTATAAGCTAGCTAGCCTTGGGCAGATAGATATCTATATATGTGTGTGTGTATGTGCCTGTGTGTATGTGCCAGACCCGTATTCTTTTAAAACCCCTAAGAGATAGGACAAGACAAGACAAGACAAGACAAGATTTACTTCCAACCTCGTCTTCGCCCTATTTAGGTTCAGATTTCGATTCGAGTTCAAACCAGAGGACACCACCAATGGAAACCCCTTGACACAATAACCTTATAGAAACCTCCCGAATAAAGTCCCATTCCCGTGTCATTTTCGAGATACTCAGTCAGGTAACAACGAAGCATAACACGTTCATTTTCCAACAACATGAGCTCCGTTTGAATGGCTAGATAAACAGGGCATTTCGCTTTCCTCCAATTCATATGCCAGTTCCTTGAGATACTCCAAGCGCCTTTAGAAAATGGTATGGAGATACTCTCCGCAATATACTTCTAGTTTCCCGAAACGCCGCAAAAAATGAGTGAAAGCGTCCAGTCATATCTAGATGCAATTCAGAACAAACAAGAAATCCGGTGCATTATCAAGCATATCTCATACAAATTTCATCCGTTAGTGTGAGACTCTTCGATTCAATGTAGTGCCGTCGTTCTTGAGGTTATACGTGCCGCGGAGAGCTGGCAAAACCTCATCGAACGCGTCGCCCAGCGTCCAGTTGTCTAGCCTGAGCAAATGGCGCAGGAAAACAGGGTTGATGATAGTCTCGCTGCCATCGGGGGTTATGATGAGAGCATCGTTCTCTTCATACGGCCAGTTGAGGGATAAAGTCAGCGTATAAGGGACGAATATTTCTTCAAAATGAAAATTTGGAGCATCGTATTCACGAACAAACTTCTCGCGCATTTCGGGAAACGGCAGATAGTCGATCCATGCAGGGTGTGGAGTGCTGTACTGTATTTCTAACGGCCGTACGAATGGTGGTAATAGTTCCCAATTCTCTGGGGTTGGACTAATGTGCCACCGCACTAACATCAAGAATCAGCAACTGCCGTCAGGGACAAGATTTGTAAACATTCTGATATCATATAAAGATACCAAGACGTGATGATGTTAAGAAACAGACACATGATGACCTTAGAACCCTTCCAGAATAAGAAAGAAGGCCAAAACTTACTGACTAGAAACATGACGTATAAAACAGCAACTTTCTCGGGCACTCTGCAGATGGCGGAAAATTTCGATAAAGTATCCGTAAAGATCTTAGATACTGGATGCGAACGCGAACCATCCGCGGGATTAAGTAATGAAATGATAGATGGATATGTTGGTCCGACAAGCTCCCTTACTGACACACCCTCGGCAGCGCGTTGACGGCGTTCCTGCATGAAGTCTAGGAGGACTTGATCCAGGGGACAGGTCGCTGGAACATGCTTAATCGGGGAACCAATACCCACCCATAGCGCCTGGGTAAGATTTTGTCCCTGAGGCGCGTACTCTATAGGTTGGTGCCGCTGTGTTGGAGGCGAAAGTGCTGAATCATTGCTCATAGGAGTGTTATCGTGACGCGCGAAATGCGAGGCCACGCTCCAATCGTGTTTCATGGGTAGATGTTGATAAGCGGGCGAATCCTGAGCTCCGTTCACGCCGGCCTGCATCCTGTCTAACCGCTGTGAAGGATCGAGAAGGAAATCGAGCTTGAGATGTTCACCACCAATGTTCAGGTTCGGAGGGCGGTAAGGCCATTGCTGGTTTGGTATCTTAGCTTGACGGACATCTAAATTGGAATTAGGACTGAAATAGGGTAGCGTTTGACTATGTCGGGATGAATTCACACATGATTGCGGCGGCGATTCAGCTACAGGCGTCAAGCTGCTTTGAACAGAGTAAGGCGAAAGTTGCTGGTGTTGCTGCTGCTCAGCGCATTGCGTAGGCTCATAGGTTGGGACTGAAGAGGCAAAAGTACCACCAGCTGCAACAAGCCAGTTTAGTTAACTGTAACCGTGAGGAAACGGCAGCTAGAGTGCTGTGACTTTAAGGCTCTGGGTTGACATACCTATATCACTAGACAAGATGGGTTGTATCAAGGCCACGATAGAAGCCATGCGGGCTTTAAGCTCTACAATTTGGGCCTCGGCAGCTTCCTTCTCACGGATGGCTTTTTGGAGCTCCTGATAGGGCTTTTGGGCAGTCAATTCGCGTATCTTATTCTCGAGAGCTTCGATCTGATTCTTAGTACGTTCCCGTATAGCTCGCTGCGCTTCTCGATCTATTGTCGTTAGGTCAGATGCTGTCATTTATCGACGGATCGGGGGGTTCCATAAGAGGACACTAAAATCCATCTTATAAATGAATATATAGATACAGTCCGTGCGGGCCATTTTATACATCAACGACATCACAAGTGATAGCGGCAGCACTTAGTACACGCGAGCAATGACAATGGTGACAGATAATGCAGTGTGACGGTTACACGAACGAGGATTTAAAAGGAAGTTTAGCCTACCATTAGCCCGCTTCTTAGCTAGCTGCTCAGGGGTCAAATTGGCGACGCCTCTCGACCCAGGGCCGTCGGTACGTCGCTTCTTAGTGCGCTGATCCTGGGAAACGGCTGAGGCATTGTCTCGGGCCCCGGGTAGCGAGGCAGACGAATCTAGGGATTGGCCATCGAGAGATGAGGACGGACCACGCTTATAGAGACTTGGGTCATTGGTAGGGGGCCCAGCTCCGAGATCCGATGCGGTGGTAGAGGGATAGATGGCCGCCGCGGCAGTGGCACCAACAGCAGGAGCAGTAAGGCCGGCAGGGGTAGAAGCTGGATGATGATGGTTGAAGTTGGACTCAGTGGGGGCAGCGGTGGTACTGGTGGTGGTAGTCGTAGTAGAGGTAGGAGAAATAGGGGTGGATGTAGGCGTGGGGGTAGGGCGGTGGGTAGCAGACGAGGATGGCGAAGTGGAGGGAAGCATTATTATATAATAGCAACAAGGAACAAAGATCAAAGACAGGTAACGTGGGCATACGTATTGCAGGTCCCCGTCACGTCACACGGCCGGTCGACTCTCATTCGCTTCCATCAACTTTACTTGACCTCACTTAACCTAACGCCCTGTAAAACATACAGGGGTCTGGATCGGGGCCGGGATCCGGCCGGCCACAAAGGTGGTGGTGGTGATAGATGTGTGAGTGGACGGATGTATAGTAGAAGATAGTAGAAGGCTGATTGAGAGGTTGATTTAATACATCGACGCCTGTTGGCGTATGCTTCTACACTGCACAGTATACACACGCGTCGGTATATCTAGACTTGTGCCCAGTAAGCAAAATGCAGATAATAGTACAGCACGCGGTAGTCGTAGTAGTAGTAGTGTGGTCGAGTCGGTATTCCTCGTCGCGCAGCCCAGCCTGAATCCAGGATCCAGCCCTGTGTCCTACCTGCAGAGTTGAGTTCCCAGCTACATGGACACTGTCATGGATGGCACCATGTAGAGACAGCACGGGGAGACGGCACGACACAGGATGCGTCGACGAATCGAATCGAAGCGTTCGGCCTGCCTGCCTGCCTACCTGGCTGGTAGGGCTGAATGGGGGTTGATGGGGGGGGGATATGGGGGTTTGTGGATGAGATGCGACGCTAGATAGAGTAGTAGCAGCGGCACTAGATTGGCGAATTCGACGGGCCAGGCCCGACTGGGGACGTACCGGGGACGGCGGAATGGATCGAGTGAGACTGAAGACTAGGGACTGGAGACTGGAGACCGATGGTCAGGATGCGAACTTGTGGGATGTCGCACGAAATGGATCGGTATCACAGGCTCGACAGGGTCCAAGCAGTGTTTTTCTGGCGTGTCAGTGGGGCGTGCATGATTCCGAGTCATGGAGCGTGCCGGAGCGAGAGCAGAACGACTCAGCTAAGCAGTAAAAAATGTTAGTTTTGGAACGACCTCGGGAGCAACCCTGTCAAGTCGGGCCGTTCTTGGCGCCCCCCCTGACTTGCATATGAAATGGCCATGCTAACTTGAAGGGCCTATAATGGCGGCATGTATTTTTCTACCGTCCCACGGATGAAGAGTTGTCAACATATAAAGTTTAAAACTAGCAGATGCAGCAGTTATACAGCCGTTTTTGATATATAAAATATTTTATGAAGTATTGTCTAATTTAGGTTAGACCTGGTCACTTTTCATGAGGACTAAGAAATTGGACTGGCTCGCTATCACCTCGCCTACGAAGACATCTAGTCAAACAGTCGAATTATCACTTAGCGTGACTTCATCATTACTTGTATGGCGCCCTAATCCTACATCAAACAATATAATAGTCTATCTACCGCGAGGCAAGCAAGCACATGCTCACCCCTCGCTCCACGGTAAGTAATCATTACATTGCACTACAGGTGCCTAAGTACTTAACAACCGCTAGTCCCCCCTCAAACCCAGCCCTCTCAAACCCAGCTCGACATAAATTAAGTCCCGTACCCTACCCTATTTAATCCGCAGACGCCCTAGCCAGCGCCTCAAGCAGAAGCGGCGGAAACCTGTACCGCAGCTGGCTGGTATACGTGGTCAGATCGATACTCATCTGCTTGAGATTATCACACATCTGTCGAGCCGACCCTTCGTTGCCGCTGAATTGCCCGGTCATGAGCCGCTCCCGCTGGCGGATGCAGCACGTGATGGACCACATTAATAAGTTCGGCACGTTGATCGCCACCGCCTGCGAGAGCCCGGAGAACTTGGAGGCGTAGTGGCGGACCTTAGCCGCGTCGCCACCAGCATCTAATGGAAGGATCTCGAGCGCGCGGATTTTCTGAAACATCAGTTAATACGTCGTCCGGGGAGGGGGGAAATAACAAATAATCGTCGTAAAACTTACATCCAACGCGTCGGGCCACTGGCCGATTTCCACTAGGCTCTTAATATCGCTCATCTGCAGCAGAAGGTGGCAGGCGATTCGGTTCTGGCTCTGGATCTTTGTTGAGAACATGGCATCTTTCTCGTACATGGACATCATCGTGTAGGCGAGCTGAATAGGATCATCCAGAGATGCGAGGCTCAAGCTGCTGCCCGGCTGTGCCTCGGGCGACCCACCCGCTGCACGTGGTTTGACAGGCATGAGACGCATAGGGTCCTCCCCAATCTCGAGTGAGATTGCCTCGCTCAAAGCGCGACTAACAATCGTAACAACGGTGTCGTAGTCTCCAGCAAGATGATACAACAGCACAGCATCGGTTGTCCGCCCATTGTCGTCAGCAAACCGAGCTGCCTGAAGAGTGACCGTCCTGACAAATTCATCTTCTTCTCGTAACCCTATGAGAGGACCGCGTTCTTCAATAAGCCCGGTGATACGGCGCCCATCTGGTCTAATGTCACCAATCAATTTGCTGAACTCTCTCGTCTCTAACACGAGCTCCCGCAGGGCTACGTGGCACAGCTCCGCTTGCTGACGCCCGGCTTCTCCCTCCAAGTCAGCATTGAGGCAGATGAGAGTGAGGTAATCCACGGCAGAATTCACATCGGCAGCGCGGAAGTCTCTTGTGTAGTATCCTAACATCCGACCAAAGCTCAACTGCGGCTTCGAGCGAGTATCATGGGATAGAAGCGTATCTGAAGTAGTCCATGGATCGGCAGGTCGAATGAGACCGTAGTATTCCAGACCAATAGCAAAGTGAATGGCGTCCACGTAGGAGAAGGTGTAAAGGTATGATATCGCTTGCTCAAACATGCCAGCCAGTATTTGTAGATAGAAAAACATGCCAAAGGTGCCATTGGTATCTTCAGTAGGATTCTTGGGGAAATGCTTAAGTCCAATCTCTCGAATGCTAGCTCGAAGATCCTGTAGCCCATACGATTCGGTAGCCACTTCAGTTGACTTATCGTTTTCACGAGCAAGGTTGAATTGAAGCCAGACCCAGTCATCGATCTCTGTGTTCAAGTTCTCAAGACTGCGGTTGCTGACATCGCATCGTCCAATGACCTTATAGCATGCCATTCGGTACGGGTCGATGGAATTTTCGGGGGCGTTGCGTGCTCTTTGGTTGTACTCATTGTTGCACCGGTCTTGCAGTTGGCGTCTCAACCGTCTCTCAGGGCTGGCCACATACTCTAGGAGATAAGAAGCGAATGTCCTGTCAATAGTTCGGAATACCGTAGACTGCGCCTTAACGTATTGTGCAGCTTCGGAGATGTGACCAGACCGTAACAGGAAAAATACTATAGCCCAGACGAATTCTCCGTTAGAGTCCTGCTGAAGCTCGATATTATCAGGGACCAGGTCTCGCCTAGCATTGCGTAACCGCACATAGGCCTGTATTTTGCTGATAACATCCGGCCGCCCTCCAAGAGCAGCTTCTCGGGGATATTTAGCAATAACATTCTCGACTTCCTGGAAGAACTTCTTCTCTAAGAAGCGATTTGCACCATCGAGTATTCTTTTTCGCATCTGCAAGGAGCCAGCGGACTTTTCGTTGAGGTCAAGGTAATTTTCCTTGAACTGCCGCTCTCTAGCTGTCGTGTCTCCTGCAAACGTCTCGGCGTCTGGGTTCTCGCCGACGATAGACACGGCAGCGTGGTAGGCATCAACAATCTGCTGGGCATGTCTATCACCGGTTTTACTCTCGACTTCAGCAAGCTCGTGAAGGATTGGATACGGCGCCTTCTCCAGACGAGCCAGGTTAAGATCTTTGATGCGCGCTGCGAGTTTACCTTGCTTCTCTCTGATAAACCGGTCATCGATAGATGAGCCGTTGGGAGCCGCCGCCGGCGGGCTTCCTGCAGCATCCTCGACGTCTTTGAACTCGGGTTGGTGAGGGCCGATTTTACTCGGCGTTCCAATAACCGACTTCTGTAGGGCTGAGCGGCCAAAAGCACTGCCCTTGGCGCTAGGTGTAGCAGCTCGAGAAGCCTTGGGGTTTCTTTTTGATCGCCCGAACCCTCCCGATTGTTCCCTAGCTGGCATTCCTGTGCTATGATCACCTGATCCCTCATCCCTTGACTTGATACCAAAATGTTCGTAGATACGCTTTCTCTGCGCATCCCACTCCATCGTGATGTTATCCTCCAAGAAGTTTTCAAAATCTCTAGTTGATCTTTCGAGTCCGTCGGCAATCATACTCAATGTAGTCTTCGATTGGAGATTCGCGAGGTAAGCTTCGACATCGATTTCGGACGCAGCAGGGGCGGGAGCAGGTCGCTCAACACGACCAGCGAACTGGGCGCTGAAGTATTTCAGATCTTTCACGGCAGCACCAGGGTCCACACCGGAAGCAGCGAGCATGTGTTGAGCCCTGCCATGCCGAAGAGGATCTGACTGAGGCCCGAGTTTCCGGAGGCGTTGTCGGAGATCGCCCAATCCAAGCTGCAGACTAGGCAGGTCCTCGAGGGGAGATTCGCCCTGAGCCTGCTTCTTGCTCTTCGCGAGAAGGCTGTCGAAATAGCCGGTTGTATTTCCTTGGGGAAGCGGGCCAGCATTGGTCGACGCGGCAGGTTGTTGTTGTGGTTGTTGCTGTTGCTGTCCGGCCAAGCTCGAGAGCAGGTTCGATTGTGGTTGTGGTTGTTGTTGTTGTTGTTGCGTCGTAGAATTCATGCCACCGAATAGGCTGCCGCCCTGCGGCTGTGTTTGCTGTTGCTGTTGTGTGGCCGTGTTCCCAAGTATCGAGCCAAACCCTCCGGTACCAGTCCCAGTAGCCGAAGGTTGCTGCATATTCTGCGCCGGCTGGTTTCCAAATAAACTTGGTGTTGGTGTCTGTGTCTGCTGCGGTTGAGGCTGGGCCTGGTTTCCAAACAAAGTCGGTGTCTGTGTCTGTTGCTGCTGCTGCTGTTGCGGCTGCGCCGTATTCGCGTTCGCGGCGGAGGAAGCAAATAGGTTAGGTGTACCGCCTTGCGTCTGATTCTGCGCAGTAGAATTCCCAAACAAACTCGGCGTGCCACCAGTCGTCTGCTGCTGTCCCTGCTGCTGCTGACCAGCAGGATTTCCGAATAAGCTAGGCGGCCGCTGGCTAGCCTGTGGCTGCCCAAAGAGAGACATGACTGCGGATGCGAATGTTTCTACCTGGCTCGATTTGGGTCGTTTCTTTCCACAGGGAGATCGGACGGTTGGGATGAGACGTGACGCGTTGCAATTGCGCAAAAAGAAAAGGAGAGACCTGTAGTCAAGGTTGGTAGTGATTATCTAGGTACCAAAAGCTAGCTAGCTAGCTCTACCTTGACCTAGGTACTACTGCTTCTCTTTTCTTGAAGTCTCCGGCAGCTAGCAGCCTTGGTTCAGAAATTTGAGGACGAGGCTGAAAGAAAACAATCAACATAGCAGGGGATAGCTCTGTAGCTAAGGTTAGCTAGTGGCGTGCACGGACCATCGCAAACCAATTCTTAAGCCTATAAATTCACTTCTAGGCGTTTGTCTCCACTGTAAAGCTGGAGCATCCCCTGATATTTACCTACCAAGATCTTACTACTCTATCTTACTCTAGGTAGACTTCATTTCACAAATGTAGTTCAACATCAAAGTGCAAAGTACGAATATGTGTACTTCTATGGTAGCTCTAGCCATACAACCTATGGTATATTATCTAGGTATGTACCAACAGCGCCTGCTTACCACCGCTAATTCAAGCCGCGCAAATCTAACCAGCATCGCACAAGATCCCCTTTTTGGTTCTATACAACGCAGCCTGTCTACCCCCTTTATTTAGCAGCCCAATCGTTAATCGCCTGATCAACCTCCTTACGGTAATCCTGCTGAGTGCGGCATTGATCGAGGAAAACCTCATACTTGGTGTCTAGCAGCTTCTTCTCATTCACGTCCTTCCCTGGCTTTACAAGCCGGCCAGGCTTGCTCATGCGGTCCATGATGCTCCAGAGATTCTCTGTTTTTCCGTCTTGGTCTGCGCTGGCTGCTTTAGCACCAAGCATGGCCGCTCCGTGTACCACAGCCGCGTGCACGTATCGTGGAATGAGCACGGGCATGTCGCAACAGGTGGCGATGAGATCCATAAGCATCTCGTTCTGACATTGACTGCCCGACATGAATATCGTTTGGATGTGGTGTCCTTCCTTATTCATGGCTTCCACGATCTGACGCGTTTGCAGCGCGATAAACTCCATCGTAGCATAGTAGTAGAGCGCTAGGCCATCTACACTAGAGTCGGAGCTGAGACCAATTACTGCGCCCTTCATATTGGGATCCGCAACGGGTGACCGATTACCCCATAGGTCACCGTAGAAGAAGAAGTGTCGACCAAGATATGATACCGTTGGCGCCGCGGCTTTCTCGGCTAGCTCTCGGAGGTGAACGTTTAGGTAATCGTAGATATTCATGGACATCGCTTCTGCGAGAGGTATGACGTCCTTATGCGCCGGGTGCGTCTCGATAACGTGCCGTAAAAGCTCTCCCGTAGCTGACTGACCGCCCTCTGCCAGCCAGAAACCCGGAAGGAGGACATCACGGTACGGTCCCCACACACCGTTGACGAACACGGGTTTCTCTGACATGGCTAAGTGACAGGTCGAGGTACCGGCGACGGCGGCGAGTCGCGTCGAGGCCTGAGCTAGGTCGTTCGCAGGGTGCGTCTCATCTGCGTGGCCGTATTGCGTGTCGACTTTAGCTCCTACCGTGCCAATCCAGCCGGCATAGGCGTCAATGACACCACTGCCCACTGCGATTCCAGCGGGTAATCCGAGCTGATTGGCGGCAGATTCTGACAGTGTGCCGACTAGCTCTCCAGCGCTCATGTATTTGCCATTCTGCGTCCCAGATTAGCAACCACCTCTCGTTATGGCTAAACTTGAAGTAAATAGGCTCACCACCCCGTTGACACCTCCCATACGCTTGAAGTTGTCTTCCACCAGGTCGCTCAGACCGATAGAGTGGTAAAAGTCCTCTTGCCAACCCTTCACACTGCCATCAACACCAACGGGGACGTATCCCTGCTTGCAGACGGTGCTGCAAAAGCTACGGACCTCATTGCCTGTAGCCAGGTGGGTGAGGGCGTCCGCTAGATCGTAGAATTTGCAGCGGTCGAAGAGTTCCTTAGGCATATTGTTCTTGAGCCAGAGGACCTTGGGAATCTCCATCTCTATGCTCATCTTGCCACCGACATAGCGCAGCAAGTTGTGGCCTGTGGCATTGATCTTCTCGGTCTCCTCCACGGGTCGATGGTCTAGCCATAGGATGACGTTGCGGTCGTTACCGTCATTCTCAAAATCAGGTCCGGTAACGGGGACAGGCTCGTCGGTGTCGTGGGCGAATACAGCCAGTGAGCAAGTCGCATCAAAACCGATTCCCTTTATCAGAGAACTGTCGACGCCGGATTGGTGAACGACACGCTGGACGCAATGGCAGATACAGTGCCAAATGTCTGTCGTGGATTGTTCCTGAGGTGAATTGTTAGCGTAGGATGTTCCTGTGCCAAGTGGAAGGAGAGCTCTGGATTGCTTACATAGTAGCCGGTCTGAGGTTGCCAGAGCTTGATAGCTTCGGAGGCAAGGGCCTTGATGTCTCCGGAGGAATCAATGAGACATGCACGGGCCGAGCCCGTACCAACATCAATCCCTATGTAGTGATCCTACAGCGACATAGAGCGTCAATCCATGATTCCGAAATTGCGTCTCTAAGCAACAGCAGTACGGCCCGTGTGAGAGGAAGGGCTCGATATCAGAGGGCGCACGCACATTGTTCTCGACGTGGATTATGTTACGAGTACTATCAAAAGCCATTGCACGTTAGAATACCAAGTCAAAGTCACTGCTGGGAAGATTTTGAGTGTTTATTCTGAGGTCACCCAAGGATCCGCGTGTTGGCTCGTACACGGGACAAAGGGTTTTATAGCAAACAAGGGGAAAGGTTACATCAAGGTAGGTAGGTATACAGCAAGGTATGTATACGGTATGGTAGAGCTGGGATCATCGACATGCTTTCACGACTTACTCCATGTTAGGAAGTGAAACGCACCAAGCACAACAGCCACAGGCGTAATGATGGTAAGCGAGGGGCCGGCAGGGAAGGCGGACTGCACGATGATGGTTGCCGGTGTCCAATGGCGTTCGGTGTGTGGTGACCAGGTACAAGGCAAATGCGTACTCGTTGCGTGGAATTCTGCGTGTCTGGTACGAGTGGGTGGTGAGGGAAGCTTCCGCGGCGGCTTATTCAGACCCTAGACCAGTCTTTCGTCATGCGGTAAGCTATCCGTCTATCTTTGGTCGGTATGCAGGGTTCGAGATTTCCTCCCTCTTCCTGGTTATCGTGTAAGTCAGCAGGGCTAGATACTCTAGGCCAGGGCAAGCTGGGACTGACTGACTAGCAAAGGACGGAGCTTTTGCTCAGGTTTGGTCTCAGTCGACAGCGAGAGGTGATTAAAATAAATTGCAGCGGAGAACCTAACCGACAAGCTTTTGTACGAAGGGTGTTTTGTCCTTAGATATTTTTTTTCTAGCTGCTGGCAAACTGGGGACGAGCCCACTGTGTAAGAAGAGCTGTGGTGGGAGCTGTACTAGTCGAAGCCCTAGGAGCTATGGCAGAGGGATCGTCGAGCAGCACTCTTGGAGGGGCAAAGCGCAAGTGTCGTCACAAGGTGGGGAGCCGAGGTAGGGTTATTCAGATAGTGTGGGAATAGGGGGACCCTCTGAGAGGGGCATCTAGGCACTCCCAGGGCAGTAGATGCACCTACCCAACTTAATCTACAGTGATGTCCGGGGCAGAATCCAGGTATTGCCCAAGTTTTCATCAAGAGTGTACGCTAATCGTGCTTAACCACACTAGCACTACAGCTATCAGGAAAGTTGGGGTCGAGACCACATCCTACCCCACTAAAGACTGAGAGAGAGCTTTTCACACCACACCACCATCATGCCTACTGGAGAAGCATCGTGACCGCCCATTCCGATTATCACTACGAAAGACGAAGACTTTTCTTGTAGGAAGCACTGCGGTGGATCATGCCTAGGAAGGGCTACCGCACAGGAGCGGAGAAATGAATATAAATAAAGGAGCATAATGCGAGCAAAATGCGATTTCGCCAAGTTGATCAGGCGAGACCTCCGCTCTAATCTAGGTAGCTAGAGCCTGCTTAGCTGGGGGGCCCGTCCGTGTTCGGGGTGCGCGTGGGATGACATGTAAGAGTAAGTCACAGATCTTCTCACGATGATTTGGCACGTCTCTATCATACAGGCAATGATCCCAGGCCAGAACGCCTATCTCCTGCGCCAACGTGCCGATCATCCGGTTTTCGCTTTTCCACTTTCTCACCCACATAGTCTGTTATCGTGTGTTGTTGCTTCACGACGAACTATTACAGGAAGAAACATTTTACAGTGCGTTAAGCAAAAGTATTAATAATCGCTATCTCAATCAGCACCAAGCAAATCTTTTTTTTTCCCGTCGCCGGTGCCAGCTTATAAAATCGAACAGGTGGGTATAACCGTAGGTACTGTAGCACGATGCCAATAAAAAAGAGTGTAACCAATAACTCCATTCTCCGGCGTTCTTCCTTAATGCGATATCGCAAACCCGTCATGCTTCTATGCCATTATTTGTCGCATGCCATCGAATGTATCGTGGCGTCCTCCTAATATGCCATTCCTTTACCGGCGTTCATGAATCATTACACGGCGTTCCTTTACTGGCGTTAGCCCTAATCCACGTCGAGCTCTTCCTCAATAAGTACGATGACCGTCAGGGCCGCAGCATAGGCTTCACGGATGGCACACGCCATACTAAATTATCGAAGAAACGCTATCGTTAGCACAAAATTCCTCACGCCAAGCTCGATGAGACTATAAGCTAGGAAAAATCATGATGACTTGCCATGTCTTCCCAATATCTGCCACGACGGCACTCAGTCCCCAATGTGAACACCAGGCCCGGGCAAGGACTTCGTTATCCTTTACACCAAATGCCTCGACGACGAGAACTCTTTCAGCATCATCCGTCTCTTGTGGTATATGCTTGTGAGACAGCTGCTGCTGTTGACTATTGCTGCCGCTCCCACCGACCGGCGTTGACACGGGGCTCCTATCCTTCAGGCTCCCACTCCCGTTGGCCGGGTGCGGCTGCGGTTTCACCCAGTCCGTGATCTCTACCACCTCGTCGACTCTCACGACTGTGTGCACGTAGTCGAAGAACAACGGATGCGGGCCGTCCGAGCATGGCCATGCATGGATGAAACACACGTCGTAACTCAGGCGTAGTGGCCAGCTCACACCAGAGATGGCAAACTGAATACTAGCGTCGAACCAACTTGGCCCCGTCTCCTGCCCGTCGGCGAGTGGCTTCAGATTGAGCATTTCGATGCGGACCGTGTCCACAATATTGTCACTATCCGGAGTCAACAGCTCATACTCCTTCACGGGATAGACCTCCGCAGCCGGACCAAGAGGATCGCAACGCTCGCTCATCGTAGCCATGTCTTCGGGCGTCATGCGTTGGCGCGACCTGCGGGCACGGATCAGCGCAATCTGAGAGCGCCCCAGGTCAGTAGTAGGACGGGCAGGGCCAACCCAGCCAGCCACCTCGAGGCACGTCGGCGCAAGAACTTTTCCAACGATGCTGGTTGACGTCCAATACGTATAACTATTACGATATTGAAACCCGCAGTTTGGATTTAAGTGAGTCAGAAGTGCAAGATGATCCGTCGCCTTGTCAGGATCGATATCGATCAGGCTGTTCATCATCAGAAAGGGGAAGGTAGGCTATAAACGAGATTAGCGTGTCATGTTGTCATGAAGAGCTATGATCATTGATAAGCGGAACGATGGGTGTTGAACATTACACCATAGGGCGGTTCTACTTACACCAGGCAGCACCAATCCACTGAAAAAGGCCATTGTGTGAGAACTGATTGTGAGTAGACTTCCCTCGGCATCGCGTTCCTTGAGCACGTCTAGCGTCTCCGTGAGATTGGACCACTTCATCATCTGCGCAAAGCGCTTGAGCATCCTGGTTTGGCGCTTCCTCAGCTTGAACCGTAGCCTGATCTGTTCAGCAGTGGCGCCATACTGCTCAATGCGTATATTATCCCTCCAACGCCTCGCCAGAGCTAGGTTCCATTGAATCTTGGGCGGAATCTGTCCCATGAGGCGTTCCTTAGCCCAGTCAGTATGTAATCTAGAGTTAATACGTAGCTCGAGCTCCAGGCTAAGCAGCACCTGGTAGCAGAACTTCAGGTAATGGTCGTGGTTATCAGGGCTCGTGTCGTAAATGAACTTTGTAACGACCTGATTCTTGGGATTCGTGAAGTCAATCCAGTCGACGCCGGATAAACACATGACTAGATCCGTGATTTGCTGCTCCATGCGTTTATGTGGGTTTGATGTTTTGTCCGGGTCTCGTAGGAATCGCTTGTACAGCTGTTGGTACATGAGCTCCTGATCATCGTCCTCTAGGCCAGCTTCGAGGTCCTTCAGTCGCTTGAAAACTTGCATAAGATCGACCTCGCGCGGTGCCATGCCCGGATCGCGCAACGCTATCATAGGCGGCATGATGCTCGACCGGCCTACCCAAGCGTTTAGGGTGATGGTGCCAGGCCGGGCGCCAACTCCAAAGGCGAAGCTCGGTTGCTCCAGCGTTTCCCAGGGGGCAGTGGGCGGTCCCGAACCTTGGACTCGTAGACTCATCAGCTGCGTCATGGCGTTGTGCTGGTCAACAGCGTCGCTCTCGTCACCGTGGTTTCCAGCTGTCGTCGCACATAGGCCGTAGTAGTGGTCCGATGCGTGCGTGATCGGCCGCTTGTGGCCCTTATGCGTAGGCACACCCCTCGAAATGAGTTCCATCGCTTGACCGAGAGTGAGCTCTTCATCGATAGACATGCCGGAAGGAGGCCACTCAGTCAGGGGCAGCTGCTCGTAGACATGTCCGTTTAACTGCTCCCGACCTTTGCCCTTGGAATCACGTGGGTCGGGACGCCGCGGTCGCCGGCGCGTGCCGGTGATGTCACCGCGGCGGCGCGCCAGCAGATCGCCATCACTCGTCCTCCTGGGAGACCCCTCCTGTTCCTGCGAGGTCTCGGTGAGCGCTATGCACGGACATAGCCGCACTTATGGACAAGGCCAGAGGAAGGAAACGTACCACCAGCCTATCGCCCGGCTGGGCGTTGCTGCGAGTGCGAAATAAGTTGCTCCAGAACCCCTTCTTCTTAGGCTGCTCGGTCATGCTTGCGGCGCTGCGATGCGGTCATTCGGGCATTTGGGCGAAGGACGGATCAGTGGTCCGAGTCTGGAGGAAACATTTGAGTGTGAGATGCCTCGTAATCATCATCGGTGGGGGAGGCGAACACGCGTCAATGATTGTGGCTGGGCAGTGATGGTCACCGCCCGAGGAACAGCGAGCAGGAAAGCCGAGTGTTGTATGACAGACGTGGTATCTGCGGTATGCTGAAGAAGTGGTAGGAAGAGATGGCTATTTCAGGTTCTTGTTTACATTAGACGGTGTCTCAGTGAGTTGGATTAACTCAGTTTGGAGCGAGTGTTTTAGGTAAGTAAGTAGATAAATAAGTAAGTAATAAGTGAGGATGTCAACAATTAGAGGTGTTTGAATTATGAGGTATGTACTGGCGACGATGAACAAAAGTGACTTAGTGGTGGATCGACCCGAAGAATTAGACTAGATGGACAAATACTACCTAGGCGGCTATTGTAGTACAGTTGTAATGGATTTCGAATCTGAGTGTCGAAAGCCTTAATAGGCGCATGAAATAAACACATTAAAAATAGGTACTTAGTTGAAGACGGACGGCGAAGAGCAACCGTGCGTCCATGCACTTGGGCCTAGCCTGGACTTTAACTAGCATAACTGCGGTGTACCTGACGTCGGGTAGCCAATTGGTGGCCTCACAGCCAGTGAAGCTACGAATCGTCAAGCGCAAACAACTAATACAAAGTACCTTGTTAGGGGAGCTGCATGTGTGTCATCCTCCAGCGCTGCACATCCAGACATTGGGGAGTGCAAAGCTGAAACAACGGGTTAAGTCGAAATGCTCGTCTGCCATTTGTCCACGCTTTCTTCTTACCATCCCATACTTAGGCTATAGGTAGGTACAGACTCACTGTAAAACAACGAGACATATGCATAAGCTTAGTACCTAATTGAAGCATACCGATTATGTATATACTAGACTAATAACCACAGCACCGCCTCGACTTAAGCGCTGCGAATGAGAATTCGTCGGGCTCCATATCTCTTAGCCCCCCTCGTCGATATGTTACCTACTTGAAGTATGTGGACACACTTGAACGACCCAATGGTGGATCTAAACCTGGACTCTAGAGTAGGATTGGTTATGGAATGCATACATTCTCGTGAGCGCTAGTTACTACTTACACTGCCGAAGTATACTCTGCAGCAACAATAGTAGTCAATAGAGTTTTTTAAACCTCCCTTTTCTACTAACCAATATATATGCTCAGGGGCGTGTCTCAGCCACGGTTTTTCGATAGTGCGTTCTAGTCGGAATTCTACCCGGTACCCAGTCATTTACAAGAGCTCGCCAATGAATGCGGCTTGCGTCTCGTTGTGTAGCGTGCTATTAAACCTGCCGAGTGCATTTCGATACTGCGCCCATGTTAATCGTCTGCTGCCATGTGTGGTACGCAATATGGTTGAGACGAAAGAGCTGACTTACTGCAAATACGAAGTTCAATACTAGCGCGATCATCAGTGCAACACTGATAGCGAGGGGCCCAATCATGTTATCAAAATCTTTGCCGCTGCGCTCTACTATCATTGTGCGCCGCCGGTGAAGCATCGTGTTACCCCAGAGCCCTGTCAGAACCGCGATCGCGATGTAGGCGATGCCCATGCACTCGGCCACTCTGTCCTCACCTGCCGCCGTGTAGAGTCCGAGCGCTAGACTGCCAAGCAGCACACAGATATGCTGCCACTTCAAAAATGTCCGCTCGTTCGCGAGCCACACCTTCGGTTCAATCTGTAGCGGCCCCGCGTTCTTCAGCCAAACCTCAGGCTTGGTTACACCCTCGGGCAGCTGATCTCTTTGGTTCTTTCTCCGACCATAGCGAGATAAGGTGAAGCCCGGAAAGACTGATGTAAGTGTGCCATAGTTGCGCTTCGTGTCTGGTGACTCGGCATCACCATATTCATCATCGGCCTCACCAGTCCCGTCGCCAGTCTCATTGACGGGCCGTGTAGTCCTCGCTTCTGAAGCAGCACGCTCAGAGAGGTAGGATTTCGCGACAGGGGAGCTAGCAGCCGGCTTGTAGGAGCCGCGTTTAGCACTTGTTCCAAGAAGACTGTCGACCGCCTGCGCATCTTCAGCCTGCCGAGCCCGCCTCTGTTCTTCCTCCTCATGAGCTTGCTGGGGGTCTTTGCGAATGTCTGTCTCCAGGTCACTTAACCAGAAAGGCAAATTGTTCACGTAGTCTTCAAATAACGATGCCACGCCGTGGACAAACTTAGAGAATTTCGGTTGTGCATAGACCAAATGAGACGCCATGAGGTCGTCTATCCACCTAGGACGTTTACGGCCTTCCTCCTCTTTCGACTTGATCTCCAACACGGCGTAGGGGAATTTGGAGATTTCGCTCTGGTTGATATTCTTGAAGGGGTATGTCATATTGCTATTGTCTATGTCTGTTCGATGCCATTCGGCGGGATCCCGACACGGCCGATCGTGGTCCAAGGTATCTTCGCGAATGAAAGCGATGTCGGTGTCAATAGATATCCTCACCCGGTCGTCAGCAGGCTTCTGGAATGCCGTGCGGGTGTAGTTGGCTCTCATGACCGGCTCAAGTTTGTTGGTGACAATGAAGCTCTGTATTTCCTCGGCAGCAGTTCTAAAAGAGTCAATTGAATCGTTCTGCTGCCCTTGCCTCTCCATCTTTTGTATTGATTTCTCCATCTTGTATTCTCCATCAAGATACTGCTTGATGTATTTCTTCTTAATATTGAATTTCTTCTCCTCGCTAGTGCCATCCTGATATATAATTTTTTGCTCGAGCACGATCTCTGACGTTTCGTTCAGCTGACCGTACCAGCGAAGTCGCACCGAGGAAGCATCGGTTTGGCGATTAACTTTCTTGCCATAAAGATCGAATTTGGAGTTGTCAAAGTATAGCGAGGTGATCTTCGGGTCCTGGTTACCGTCCAGTTCCTTAGCGGATTGTTGACTGTACACTAGTGCCGGAAGATGTCGTAGGATTGCGGTTTTCACTTCGAGGAGGTTATCGGGATGCACCCAGACTGTACTCCTTGGTTAGCCTGGGCATGACGTGATAAGGTCAGGTAGCATACATTTATGAGCAGTATAGCGCTCTCCATTATGGAATTCCTCCTGTTGCTCGAGGTCTAGGGGATACTGCTGCTTGTCCTTGTCGAGAGTCTGGTTGATGGCGTAGTACATGAGAGAAAGCTTGTTTAGGAGGGGCGAATACCCCTGCTCCGAGTTGAGGCCGTGTTCAGCCAAGCTCACACGCATCATGGGGCGGACCTTGTACCGACCACCGCGCTTCCGGTCATGCTTCTTCACGATCTTGAGAAAGCCAGTGTAGTTTAGACTGCTGTATTTCTTCAGCCTCTTCACTTCGTTGACAATGGCGTCTAGCTCGGCGCGGAGCTCTTCCAGGAGTGAATTCGCGATGCCGCTGCTGGACTTGTCGTCGGAGGGCGCAAGCTCGCGGAGCTTCTCGAAGGCGGCATCAGCCCGCTGTTGTAGGCTTGCCGCCGTTTTAGCTTGGAATTGCGAGACTTTGTCAAGCTGGACATTGAAGATTTCGTCGCAGAAGCGGTTCTCGTCTTCCTCGGTCCACGGCACGTCATCATCCTCACGCATATTCTCTCGGAGCATGCTTTTTAATTTGGCGTAGTCAATGTATTCGTCCCTCCATGGTGGGTAAATCGCCTCCCGAAGAGCCTTCCCAAATCGCATTATGAGGCGCAAACCGGAGTAATGGACTTGGTATGCAATTGAGCACGCATAGAAAGGGGAATAGGCCAGGTACAATCCACAGCAGCAGATATATCGGGTATATCCAAGTTTGTAGAGAGGAAATAGAAAGACTGCCCGAAGAATGCCGTGATAGAAAAAGTGTGGATGAAGCAGCAAGCTACCCAGTGTAGATGGAATGGAAGTCTCAGCTTCTGCCGAGCTTCGAGTTTCGTCATTGGAAGAAAAGTACCAGGTTGCTCCCTGTATCTTGTACACATATGGAGCTGGAGAGGGGCTTCGAGTCCCACCTTTTAGGCTAGTCCATTGGCCAATGGAAAGATACGCATCACCACGTGCGTCGAAGAGCCTAGGTACATAACTTTCAGTCTGTTACTTTTTTATGTAAGCTTGCCTTGACTTATACTCTGTAGGCTATCTAAGTAGAATGATATTGTTGCTTTGGACGTGGTGTGGGAATATTACCAGTTGAGTTCCAGAGAACATTGTCCCCTATGAGCATGCACATTGTAAATCATCATCAGGTAAGTAACCAGCTACGACACAACAACTACATAGAAACTGGTCGGATAGTTTCATATATTTTTATTGTTATATGTAGTTGAGCAAGGTAGCTAGCTATTTCCTCCCAACTTCATGCTAATGGTATCGTAATTTTCATCTGTAATACACACATATACATCCATTTATCCCATATGGATTGACTAGCTCCGATAATCCCCCATGACAAAACGCTGCAAATCTCAGCACATATCAAAACCTAATACAAACGCCCTAAAACCACAGCTAATCCAGATTTCGTATATTCATTACGCCGTGACAGCTATCTCAGCACCAAGAATTTCTTGGGCACTCTGCTTGACGATACCACCCGTGACTGGTAGGCGGGTGGAGCCTTGGAGGTACAGGTCGACCTCGCGGGCAGACTGTCTTCCTTCATTGATACCCCTGTATTACTGATTAGCGTACACGTCAGGAGAACGATAGTGTTGTGGTTCCCACTTACCAGACAATCAAAGACTGGCCACGACGACAGTCGCCAGCGGCAAAGATACCGTCGACATTGGTTGCGTAAGAACCAGCAGGCGTCTTTACGTTCTTACGAGCGTCCTTCTCGATATCGTCGCCAAGAACGCGTGCCTCAGGCCCGAGGAATCCCATGGAGAGAAGGACTAGATCAGCAGGGAAAAATTGCTTGGTGTCCTCGAGTTTCTGCATGTCCCAACCACCAGTCGTAGACTTGGTCCACTCGACGCGAATTGTGTTAATCCCCTTGACATTTCCACTGCCGTCATCAACAAACTCCTCGGACATGATGCAGTACTCGCGGGGGTCCTTGCCCATGTGCTGTGCAACCTCAGTATGGCCATAGTCCACACGGTAGATGCGAGGCCACTGCGGCCAAGGGTTATCACGGCCGCGCTGGGGCGGAGGCTGCGGCAACAGCTCGAAGTTGATGACGGATTTGGCTCCATGGCGAACTGAAGTACCAATGCAGTCGTTGCCGGTGTCACCACCGCCGATAACTACGACATGTTTGTCCTTAGCTGATATGTAAGAGCCGTCACTCAGTTCGGAATCAAGTAAAGACTTCGTGTTCTTGTGCAGAAACTCCATAGCGAAATGAATACCGTTTAGGTTACGGCCCTTGATCGGAAGATCTCGAGCAACTGTGGCTCCAGTGGCAATGACAACAGCATTGTTCTGAGCCTTCAGGTCCATCAAAGTGACGTCCTCACCAACAGTAACACCAGTCTTGAATTGGACGCCTTCAGCAGCCATAAAGGCAGTTCTTCGCTTGACAATACGCTTGTCAAGCTTCATGTTAGGAATTCCATACATGAGCAAGCCACCGACACGATCCGCCCGCTCATAAACGGTGACGCTATGTCCAGCCTTGTTTAGCTGATCAGCGCATGCAAGACCTGAAGGGCCTGATCCAATGATAGCAACGGTCTTCCCAGTTCGCTTTTTGGGCGGCTGAGGTACCATCCAGCCCATCTCGAAACCGCGGTCAATGATGGCGCACTCAATAGACTTAATCCCGACAGGGTCTTCATTGATCCCGAGGACGCAAGCACCTTCACAAGGCGCTGGGCAGACGCGACCAGTGAATTCAGGGAAATTGTTGGTCATGAGCAGACGGTTGAGAGCATCTTGCCACTGGTTCTGGAAGACCAGTTCGTTCCACTTGGGAATAATGTTGGAAATTGGACAACCAGTGTCAGACTGGCAGAATGGGACACCACAGTCCATGCAACGGGCTGACTGGTACTTTAGTTCATCCTCATCAAGGCGCTGTGAGAGCTCAGCCCAGTCCTTTGTTCTCGTCTTAACACTTCGATACTTTTCAGCACGACGCTGGTACTTCATAAAACCCTTGGTCTTGTCCAACACAAGGGCTCGTTTCTTATCAGCCGCGTTGTCACCGACGGTGTCTTCCATGTCTTGAAGCTTCGCAGCCTTCTCTTCTTTCTTGGAGACGCCAGGAATAACAGGAAGATTGTACTGAGCACGCTTAGCTTCAGCGGCCTTCGCAGCCTCTTCTTCTAGCACGCGCTTGTAGTCCACGGGGAGAACTTTGATAAAGCGTGGCAGTGCTCGGTTGAAGTCTACTAGAATGCGGGCGGCTAGCTCTGATCCTGTGTAGTGATGGTGGTCCTCGATCAAGCCTCGCAAGAATGCAATCTCATTTGGATCCTCGAGACGAGAGGCTTCGACCATCTCGTCGTTGAGTTTGGCCAAAAAGTCGTTGTGAATGTCTAGAACATACGCGATACCGCCTGACATACCAGCAGCAAAGTTGCGACCGGTGCTACCCAAAATGACGACACGACCACCCGTCATGTATTCACAACCGTGGTCACCCACGCCTTCAACAACAGCAGTGGCACCAGAATTTCGTACCGCAAATCGCTCAGCAGCAATACCGCGGAAGAAACAAGTGCCTTGAGTTGCTCCATACAGGCATACATTACCAATGAGAATGTTTTCTTCAGCCTTGAACACCGCTGATCGAGGTGGATAAATGATAAGTCGACCGCCAGATAGACCCTTGCCAACATAATCGTTAGCGTCGCCCTCCAGCTCGAGGGTGATACCGGGAGCCAGGAAAGCACCAAAAGATTGTCCAGCCGAACCCTTAATATTGACGTGGACAGTATCCATGGGTAAACCGGCTTCACCATAGCGTTTGGAGACATGGTAGGATAGAGAGGTTCCCATTGCTCGGTCCGTGTTGACAATATCACATTCGATCCGTGACGGCAATCCCTTCTCGAGCGTCAATTCGGCTTCAGAAATCAGCTTGTTATCCAAGCGGACATATAGCTTATGGTCCTGCTTTCGAACGTTGAAC
Organism: Xylaria sp. FL0064; assembly: GCA_022593225.1. Lineage (NCBI taxonomy): Eukaryota > Fungi > Ascomycota > Sordariomycetes > Xylariales > Xylariaceae > Xylaria > Xylaria sp. FL0064. The sequence continues at coordinate 89,092 of JAJKLE010000061.1, read as the reverse complement.
GTGGCAACACCAGGTCGCAGTTTGTGGGCTGGTGTGAGGATGAGGGACAGGTCGATATTAGAGGTCTTGCTAGTTCGAAGGTCTTCCCGAACCTTCAAGCACTCCACGTGTCCAACCATTTCATTGATAGTTCGGAATCCCAGTTGAGCCATGATAGCTCGAAGCTCATTGGCGATATAGTAGAAGAAGTTGATGACGTGCTCAGGAGTACCAGTAAACTTCTTACGAAGCTCTGGGTCCTGCGTTGCAATGCCAACTGGGCAGGTATTTAAATGGCACTTCCTCATCATGATACAGCCCATAGCAATCAGCGGAGTGGTAGCAAAGCCCCATTCCTCAGCTCCTAACAAACACGCGATGGCAACATCACGACCTGTTCGAAGCTGGCCATCGGTCTGCACAACAACGCGTCCACGTAGATCGTTAAGAACCAACGTCTGGTGGGTTTCGGCAAGACCCAACTCCCATGGAAGGCCAGCATACTTGATTCCTGTCCATCTAGAAGCGCCTGTGCCACCATCATGTCCGGAAATCAAGATGTGATCAGCCTTGGCCTTGGCTACTCCAGAGGCAACGATACCAACACCAGTCTCCGACACGAGCTTCACAGACACACGAGATCGTGGGCTAGAGCACTTGAGGTCATATATGAGTTGCTTCAAGTCTTCAATGGAATAGATATCATGATGCGGAGGTGGAGAGATAAGGCCAACACCAGGAGTCGAGTGTCGAGTTCGAGCAATCGATTTGGATACTTTGTGGCCGGGAAGCTCGCCGCCTTCACCAGGCTTTGCGCCTTGCGCCATCTTAATCTGTAGCTCATCAGAATCGGCAAGATATGCCGAGGTAACACCAAATCGGCCGGAAGCAACTTGCTTAATAGCAGATCTCATGGTGTCACCGTTTGCCATGACCTGTGATCGCTCAGGATCCTCTCCGCCTTCACCGGTATTAGACTTGCCACCAAGACGGTTCATAGCCACTGCCAAGGTAGAGTGGGATTCCATAGAGATGGAACCATACGACATGGCACCCGTACAGAAGCGTCGGACGATGTCGGTCCAAGGTTCAACCTGATCAATGGGAATGGGCGTGTACTCATCAAATTTGAAGTCAAGCATTCCGCGAAGCGTGCATGCTTTAATTTGCTCATACTCAGAACGCGAATACGCTTCGTACGACTTGTCGTTCTTGGTTCGCACAGCATCTTGCATGTTGGCAATTGACGTAGGGTCGTTGATGTGTGCCTCACCACCATCGCGCCAGTGGTACTCGCCAGATTCAGGCAAACCAGGCATACTAACAGTTTCCCGAGATGGGAAACCACGCTCGTGGAATCGGAATGCATCCTCAGCGATATGCCTGTATGTTGCACCTTTAATACGTGAGGCGGTACCCCTGAAACTCCTCTCAACGACCTCGTCGTCGATACCAAGCGCTTCAAAAATTTGAGCACCTTTATAACTTGCCAAGGTAGAGATACCCATCTTACTCATGACTTTAAGGATGCCTCCATCGCAAGAGTGCTTGTAATTAGCGATGAGCTGATCGTCACTCAGTTTCTTGCGAATTAGACCCTCGCGGTTCAGCTTCAGGATGCATTCCATAGCAAGGTATGGGTTGACTGCGTCAGCTCCGTAGCCAAGCAAAACGCACATATGGTGGACCTCGCGAGCTTCAGCGGTCTCTAGCACTATGGCAGCCATAGATCGCCACTTATTACTGACCAGATGGTGGTGTACCATGCCAGATGCGAGCAAGGCGGACACGGGAATTCTGTCGGCAGATGTCTTGCGATCAGATAGCACGATGATCCTATCTTTAGCCTCAATCGCAGCAGTAGCCTCTTGGCAAATGAAGTCGAGGTGTTTCATGTAGCCTGTAACGCCTTCTGCCTTGGGGAAGGTGAGATCAATAGTCTTGACTGTCCACTCTGGTTGTACCTTAGAGATGTTCGTCAAACTATTGAACTCGGGAATGGACAAAATGGGACTTGGTAGAAATAGCCGAGCACACTGGGAGGCGTCCATTTCCAGCAAGTTACCTTGAGGCCCAACATAGCACTCCAAAGACATGACAATCGACTCTCTGATGGGATCGATAGGAGGGTTTGTGACCTGAGCAAAAAGCTGACGGAAATATTCGTAAAGTAGGCGTGGACTTTGGGCAAGGCACGCCAACGGAGCATCGTTGCCCATAGACCCAAGAGCCTCCTTTTCGTCAGAAGCCATTGGCGCGAGGAGAAGACTGACTTGCTCGTGAGTATAGCCAAAGGCTAACAAGAGAGGATCTTGCTGGAGAGATGTAGAGTCAGGCTTAGGAGCAATGTCAATCTTGTGCTGCTCGGAAACTTGAGCCACAACCGTAGGCAGTGAAACCAACTCATTATCAATCCAGGAGCGGAAATCAGCACGCTCTGTGACTGCCCTCTTGAGTTCTGAATCATCAATGATTCGTCCAGCCTTGGTATCAACGAGAAGCATGCGGCCGGGTTGCAGGCGGCCTTTTTGAACCACAGACTCGGGATCAACAGGGATAGTGCCAACTTCGGAAGCACATATGATACGATCGTCAGCCATAACGTAGTATCGGCAAGGTCGCAATCCGTTACGATCGAGGTTGGCACCACAAAAGCGGCCGTCGGCAAAAGTGAAAAGGGCTGGGCCATCCCAAGGCTCCATCTGGCACGCAGCCCATTCATAGAATGCAGCCTTCTTAGGATCCATAGCTGTATTGCCTTGCCAGGCTTCGGGAACCATGAGCATCACAGCCTCCGGTAGAGACAATACGCCATTGATTGTGAGGAGCTCGAGAACGTTGTCGAATGCAGCAGAATCGGAACCGCCATCTTCGACGATGGGATAGAGGTGCTCAAGCTCATCTCCGAAGACGCTGGACTGCATTACGCCTTCTCGTGCTCGCATCCAATTCTTGTTACCGCGCAGAGTATTGATTTCGCCTACATCGTCGCCATTAATATGTGGTCTTGTACACCTTACTTGGTTTCAAAAACGTACCATTATGAGCCGCCCACCGGAGAGGTTGAGCACGATCCCACGAGGGGAATGTGTTAGTTGAGAAACGCGAGTGTACGAGAGCAAAATGGGCCTGGTAGTCGGCATTTACCAGATCATGGTAATATTGATAGACCTGGATTGGAGCTAGCTGCCCCTTGTAAACAATGTTCTTGTTTGAAAGGGAGCACAGATAGAACCAGTTCTGAAGACCAATAGTATGAGTAGCGCGCTTTCGCAGAATATAAAGCTGCTTCTCAAATTGCTTCTCGGGAAATTCCTCTGGGTCCGTGATTTCAGGAGCATTTCCAGAGCCATAAGCGGAAGCAAGAACAACAAATGGTTGTAGTATAGTAGGTTCGCGTGAGGCAGCAGCAGGGCCAAGGAGAGAAGAGTCTACAGGAGGTTCTCGCCATCCTAGAACCCTCAAACCCAGCGATTCGGCAATATCTTCCAATTGCCGTTTCGACTCCTGCAATGTTTCCTCGTCAGGCTTGAAAAACAGATTTCCCACAGCATATTGCCCTAGCGGTGGAAGCTGAATTCCTTGTTCCCTTTCAAAATTTTTGATGAAGAATCTATGGGGTATCGAGGTCATGACACCAGCACCATCACCATCTCGCGCATCGGAACCCACCGCGCCGCGGTGGGTCATGTTACAGAGGAGGTTTCGTGCTATTGTAGTGTTGGTTATCAGGCCAAAATATATTTTAGTAGAGGAGCGAGCAACTAACCATCGCTGACGATCTTATGACTGGGCACACCCTTGATGTGGCTGTATGGTGTATTAATAAGTGAGGTCCAGCAGAGGTGAGTTGAACAAAAGCATACCAAGCAAAACCGACACCACAAGCATCCTTTTCCAAGCTGGGGTCATATAACCCCCTAGACCAAGCAGTCAGTATGGGTACTGTTAGGAGCGCGGTCGGCAATGACGTACTGCTTCACCGGTAGAGCACCCGCCCAAGACTCATTGTTCTCAGTCTGATATTCATAGGGATGGTAAGCTTCGGCCGCGGACTCGATTTCGGTTTGTCTGTCGTCGAAGTCCACAGAAAGGCCCATGTCAGGCAAGAAGACGAAGAATTACTTGTGGGATCGGCTAGCGGACTAGACGCCGGGGATCACGATGGTCGTGAGTCCTGCAGACGCGGCAATGAATGAAGGAAAATAGAAGCAGCTCGGTGCTGCTCAAAAAAACAGGCCTATGTGGTGAATAAATTGAGTTAGTTACACCTAGCCTGTCTGGGCGGTACTTCAGCAAAAAGGAACAAAATAAAAGAGAGTTAGTGAAATAGTCCAGTCCGAGAGGGTTTTCGATTTTGGATAGAGTCGAGATCAAATGAGGTTCATCTCATAACATGGCATGCTCAGATACAGATCTGGCGGCATTGTATGATTGGCACAGACAACAGCCCTAAGGGACAATGAAAGTCGCCCCTAGGTACCTAGTCGCGGCACCAAGTTCATGATAGTGGTGCATGTGAATATAATGTGGGGTGATGCATCCACACCCCTTGCCCAGACCAGACTCAGGAAAAGTGTGCGCGACTCTTTCACTCTCCACTCACACACCATCAGCCAGACTGCCTTCGGCCTCTGCTCTTGAATGTGTGCGTTCCTTTGAAGGATTGGCTGGTCGGATGAAGGGGAGTGACCCTGCCTTGGTGATAACAGGAGTCACGGCTTTGCGCTTGCACGCTCCCCTATCGAACGAGCGGCTCCGGTATCGCAGAACTGGTGGGGTTGTCTGCGCTCTATGGCAACGTGTCGGTGCATTTGCACTTTTGCTTTAGGTTGAAGGCGGCGTTCAGAGCGCAACAACAACAATCGGTAGACCAATTGGTCAAAACCATTGCTCATTTCCAACCATTTCGTGCAAAAATCGCGCGCCTGCAAAGTCCCTGTGCATTATCACTGCCACTAGACTCGCTCGGAACGCTCACGCTGCCGCTTGCCGCTGCCGTCGCTTCTGCCGCTGCAACTATGAGCAGCGATGAAGATAGCTGGCATCCTAGTTCCAATGATGATGACAGATCAGGCCTGGGCGTGGGTGTAGATGTGGGGTTGTGGCGTGGGGATTCATTCAATCCATATCAGCACGGCCAATTATAGTTATTGCAAACTCAATCATGCGGCTACCGAGACTACTGCTCGCTAATAGGCCAGTAGTCTCAGTCGTCATGCAGTCTGATGTAGTCGCCTCAGGTGTTCCACATGGCCGCCGAAAGCACAAGTGTGAGGAAACCATCGGTCGCTGCAGTCGGCGAGAACCGATCGAGCTCCTCTTATGAAGAACAGGCCAGAAGTCGCCCTTCCAACCCCCCCCGGCTCTGGAGTTGGAAATCGCACGCATCAGGAGGTACAGAAGCTCGAACGTTGGATCTCTTCGATGCGAATGGGAAGGGGATGCTACGATGCTATGGATTGTTGTCGCGCTCGTCTATTATTTGATCGCTACCATCACCGGTGTGGTTTCGGTCTGGACTTGGGAGAATTGCTAAGCAGCGAAATAGAAATGTGTTACTTACAAGTACAGTTGCGTAGCAGTCTGAGATAGGTTGATTGGAAAACCCAGGTATCTTGTGGTATGAGGAAATGGGTCGAATGGTCTGACTCAAAGAAGAGAATAACTGTTTCGCAGGCTGGTTTGGCAAAAGAGAAAGAGAAGGAAGAGAGAGGTGGACTGAGAGAGGTGCGGCGATGGCGTAGCTTTTATGAAGGGATCTACCTAGGAAGGCTAGAAGTACTGTACTGTATAAGCCAAGCGAGCAATTCGGAGTGACAAAGCTTGCGACAATAGGTCCGAAGAAGGGATGTGAGGACGGGGTGTTGAGAAAAAAAAGCATAGGCTCATACAGTACAGATGGTTAGCATCAGCCCCTCCCCTCGCTTCCAGCCTGGGAGGCTGACCAAGAGACATGCCGGTGGGGGGGTTAATGGGTCCTGGCGGCCGAGAGACGGACTGCCCATGAAGGCGCGAATCTCATCTCTTCGACAAAGCGTGCCTACTTGGTAAGGTTAGGTAGGTAGCAAACGCAACTACTAGCAAAGGGCAATTCACATGCATGCACCCATGGGGGTATACAGTAGTACATCAACTCCCCTGTAACATCCAGGCAAGGTACCTTAATTCTAGTATTCTTATTGGACAGAAACTATTTGCCCGAGCTAGTGGGATTTAGTGACGAGGTAGCGGTATTAGTCGCTTGCGTCCGAAAACAGTTGCAAGTTGAGAAATACACTATGCTGATTGGTCGAGGCAGACAGGGTTTGCTTGTGGACATCCTTTTCGCTTTCCATCTCTTCTCAAGGCTCTCATCCTAACACAGAGATGGAGAGAGAGTCGTACCATTCACTGCTCGCTTGCCACGATGGCCAGAAAATAACGCGTTGGTCATAATCCGCCCCAAATACGTGATTCCAGAGTGTTGCTATACACATGTATGCCTTGGATTTTCCACCCAATCATGGTTGTGATATAATCTTGTATATAGGGAGACGGGATGATCATAAGGACTATTTCCGAGTTGAGTTTATAATCAAACAAATCAGCAAACATTTTTCGTCAACGACCCAGGCAATCAACTCAACAGTGTGACTGTGTGTTAGTACCTAGTGTAGTACTAGTTATTCCCTCCTGATGCGTAGGTCGCCTCCATAGGACAGCGGGCTAACCCTAGACTTGAACATGGAGCAATTGACCGACGCCAATATAGTTCCCTTCCAGTTACAGTACTACCTAGTAGACAAACAACGCCGACACCCTTTATCAGTGAGATAACTTGTCAAAAGGGTTTAGGACACGTAGATATGTTGCGCTTCCTTCAGGTTAAAAGCTACACCTTCGCTGTACTCAGCCGAACAAGCCCACAACCTATAGAGAGCAGTTTTCGTGTAAAACTACTTTTGTATTTATTGTGCTAAAGAGCCGACGGCTGTGGACAACACATCTATGTGTAAAAGAAGACGAGATAATGAGAACTTGGTACGATTGGTCAATTTAACTTTGTAATGCTTTTTGGCAATCGTTTCTAACAATTTTGCCGTTCATCGGAGACAGGTTTTGGTTTCCAACTATTATCCACGGAATGGGGGCTATGGGTGTATTGCATGCAGATCCCTGTTGGCCTTATACGCTAACAGCACAACCCCACACTTAGTGCCTGCACCCTGGCGTTCTCCAGTGACGGATGAGACAGGGATCTCTCTGGCCATCGTCATACTTAGCATGTCCCAGGAAACAATGTACATACATAGGTACTGTAGTAGGAAGCCTGGAAAGGACGTCACGACCGAGGCTGTGGAGGACATCCAATCACCTTAGAGGTAATTCTCAGAGTCCGATGTCGCCGCTCTAGGTGAGCGGTAAAGCTCTATATGCCAAGCTTTTTAGTTTTTGCCCTGCATTGCGTTGACGAGGAGCTGCAGATTGACGACCAAATTGTGATGACAAGGGTAGAAGGCGTGGGGTTCCAATCAAGCAGTACAATGTCTGCTCGCTGCCAAAATCAAATAACGGCTGCGTCGCCACGGATGTGGGAGTTTTACACCTCAGTACACTACACCACATACATGCTATTCCCTACACTGCGGAAATGCAGGCATACCTACAGACCTCCTGTTTGCCAGGAGCTACATACTTAGTGCAATGTAGTAGGTAACAGTTGTTTGGCCGATGAGGCGATCAATCCGTACACCCGCCGCCGCTATCTCTGATTCATTTAACCCAGAAGGCTCTTTCGCTTGCGGTAGATCTCGGAACATCAGCGACTGTCAAAACATACCTCTACCGTCAGCTCACTATCCGCTGACCGCAACAGCTGTTCCGCCCGGAGGGGGTTCTTGCCCCCATCAGCAGTGTGTTTGTACTGCAGCATCGGCGGCTTCCGCTGCATGACAAAACGCGTTGAACAGAATACTCAGTATGGTTGTAGCTTCAAATACTCAGGGACAGGGGCCCAGACCCTGTGCATATGCTTACCTGGTGGCCTCGTGACTTTCTGCATGGTTGCTTAATCGAGAACACGATTATTGGCCGTCATCATGGGCGGCCACCACGGGAAGGGAGAGACAGGTTTGAGCGGTAATATTCAGCTACTTGGCACATCTACTCCAGTTAGAGGTGGCCGTTGATGTAAAAACAGCTTGTCATTTGCACTCGCAAACAAACTTATCGTTGCATCGGTCCAACAAGACGGCAGGCAATAAGCAGCTCTCAGCGGCTGTAACGTCTGGAAGAAAGTGTTACCTATACTTTTCGATATCCTCACAAGCGTGCACATGTGCTCACGAGAGTAACTGTACTGAGTATGGCAGATCTGTCCCTAACGTGCATATGGCGCTCGAGATCGTGGGTGCCAAGCCCTCGCTAGTCCGGCGAGCCAGCACCAGGGTGCGAGATATTTAATCCAGCAAAGCCAGCAAGCGCACTACGTTACAAGACCAGCACTGCAACCAAGGAGGGATTCATGTATCCTGCTCCACTTGAGGGAGTGACTGCAACTACACGTGTAGAAGACAGTGCGTCACGTTGCATACCAACCCGAGCGGAAGGGGATCTCCTCGCACCAAGTTATGTTATGACCAAAAATCTGAATCTGAGTCGTTCAGCCTAGACCGATAGGTAGTCTGTCTCCCTAGACGAATACCTTAGGTAGATGGATCGGTATACCCGTACCATGCCTACTGGATGCGGAGAGTTGCTGGAGGGGTTAGGTACCTAGGTAGTATACATATAGGATATTGATGGGGGAGGAAGTACTGAGGGTATGGACTTAGGTGCCCAAATCCGAAGAAGACTTGTGGTTGCGGGGTACATAAGGCCTGGACAGGAACTTAAGCGGCTGTCTAGACCTACCTAAGATTAGGTAGGTAGCAGGTACCCTACCAATAACCTTAAAGAGCGCACACAGCTACCAAAAGTCGTGGTGGGAGCACTTTCGATTCCGAAAACACCCGACAGGAGAGCGCCGCACTAGCATACAAGCAGAGCCTCCAGCAGAAATCCGTCCAGGTGTGCCAGGGCCAAGGGCCGAAAACGGGCGTTCAAATGCCGCCCAAACCGTTGGCTGACTCCGTGAGCCGCGGAAAATCCAGATCAGCCAAGCTTCCACCGTCTACTTAAGCTATGCTAGCTGCATGTTTCAATGCGTCTGGGGTATTTTCATTACCTCACGAGAACTAGACGAGCGGCGCCGCACCGGACGAGACAGGCGACAACTAATTTCCCCTTCTGGGTTCTCCCTTTACTCCAGGCAGCAACAGTGCCTACGTGGCGACTTGGACGTACGGCTGGAGAAGATGCCCTGGTGCCTATGCGGTGGCACGCTCACATAGACTCGGTAGAGTCCGATCGGGTCCGTTCCTTTCGGATCCGACAATGTCGAACCAGGAGACAGACTGCCTGCCCATGCTGGAGTGATCAAGCCATCGCTAAGTAAGCTGTAAAGCGATGGGCGAGGCAGTTCCCGGGTAGGCTGGCAGGCTTATGTAGCAGCTCAAAGCTTCGTTGGGGTCATTTTAGAGATCGAAGCCTGGAGTCTTTCTGACTCAATTACCACGTGCTGGTAACGCATTGGAATGCGATCACATGTCTAAATGCCAATGATACACCCCTGCAGCCTTACAGCTACTTCCCGTGCCTAAGACATATTATTACCTAATGAAGCTACAGTGCTTCACGATGTGTCGCCAGAATGCTGGGTCGATAAGGCAGGGTCCAACCCTCAAAAGGGGAAGAGATCTCTGTAGTTCCATGTATCAGCACCTCTGATAACACCCAACGTTACCAGTTATAACACACTATCAAATGCTTACTATAAAAAAGCACCTTAGGTAGGTAGGTTCGTGCACTCTTCTAGAATACTGATAGAAGTCACGATGGAATCCAAATCCTGGATAATAACTGCCCAGGACAGACCGATATGCGATAAGATTGATAAGACGCTTAGTCACCCACTTGCCCCGCCAACATTAGCGACGATAACCAGAAGTGATCCAATGACAACTCATGAGGGAGCATACAATGTATTACTCAAGGCCTCAGTGTGAAGTGAAGCCCGGATCCTCAAGACTCTCTTCTATCTAATTAACCCGTTGAACAATGTTTGCATTGCTTCCGGACCTCTCACCACGTGACGTAAGTAAACAAAGGTCCGCACCTAGGAGACCAACGAGCTAACCCAATGGCTGCTCTATGCAGTCACATTCACTATGGTACACGTCGTTGCGCAACCCACTGTCGTCAAGCAATGCCCATGACGCGCGCCTAAGCAATCAGAACCATGAGCATGGCCATGGCCACAGCCACCCGCACGGGGCTAACACTAATCACCGGCGTGGAACTCAGCTAATCGAGCGCTCGCCCTTGGCCCGCCTGCGTGCCGATGAGCAGAACCTCGAGCGTCGCCAGCACAACGTGACGAATTTTGGCAGTGCTTGGCTGAAGCCACCAGGTCTTCCCAAGACGCTGCACCAGCTGCGCGAGGAGCGTCGCGAGGCCGAAGAGCATCAGGAAGCACTGCGGCGGGAACAGCTAGCACAAGAGCTCGCTGAGGCAGAGGCAGAGGCGGCAAATGCGGGTGCGGGAGCAGATGCTGGTGCTGGGGCTGGGGCTGGCGGTGACCAGGATATGATGCTAGATGCGCCCCCAGATGGCGACGAGGGCATGGATGACGTGCAACTGGACGGAGCGCGTGATCTCGACGATGACATCCCGGAGGCTGACGAGGCCGACTTTGGGTTTAGCGATAACGATGAAGAAGATGATGAAGAAGAGGAGGACGAGGACGATGAAGATGAAGATGACGAAGATGAAGACGAAGACGCCGATGAGCGCGAGATGCAAGCCGCGCACGCCCAGCAACAGCAGCTAATGGCACAGCGCATGCGACAAGCTAACGACGCGTTCCGCGAGGATATGGCACGCGGCCGTGACAGTGCGGCTTTCTACGGTGTAGATGAGGACGTTGATGACGAGGACCAGTCGCAGATGATCGAAGAGGACGATCTCGTCGGCGCCCAAGGGGACGACGACATGGGCATGGACGCGGATCTTGACGACGAGATCCCCGATGCCGAGAGCATGGGCGGATACGAGCATACAGACACGGAGGCCGAGCTGAGCAGCAGCATCGGTGACGACGATAACAATAACTCCCACATGAGCTTCGTGGCACCGCAGCAAGCGAACCGCATCCGACACAGTCTTGCCCGCAGCGATGCCACGCGCAATAGTCTTGCGATCAGTGACATCCTGTCCCGAGATGGAAGCAGTGTCCTGGACAGCAGTCCAGCCGTACCACGGCAGAGAACTGGGCTTTCTTCGCGTCGAGGACGGGGCTAGACGGCACACGGTCTTTAATCTCACTCCATGCTACTGTTTATTTCGCTTCGGCATGCTCTCCACGTATGTGTTCTACGAGCACGTCGTGCACCACTTTTACGCTGCGTATCATGATACCCTTTTTGGTTCTTTCAATTACTCCCTAGAATTGAAGGATAACCCACTCACAATTGGTGCTTTCCTCATCCCTTCCTCTCAATACTACGTATTACCTGTAGTGTAATGACATGAAGACATGAATTATGATACATTAATTACAAAAAGTCGTTTCGTGAATATGGGGAATGTGACCACTGCACAACGCCAGCGTGTTCCCCAGGTAGATATGTGCTTTTGCTCCCAGAGCTACGTTTCCCCTATTCAGGCTGAAAGTGCGTAGCCTGGTCGAATGAATTGCTCGCATGCTTGCTTCCCTCGCAGAAGAATGGGCAAATTAAATGCAAAATCATGCTCAAACGCCTGGTGTGCCATGCATTTACGTCTTTTGGCCGTCTTTGGAATCTATGACGAGCATCCACCCATCCATCCATTCACCTCGCCTTCGTCCTCTTCTTCCCATAAAGAATGGATCTCTCGATCCCGTAACCACCTGGAGTCGGTCATAGATTAATTATGTCGTGATTGCGCGAATGAGGTCGCGATCGTGTGGTGTCTAGAATAACCAGACGTAACAGAAGATGAAGATGACGGCGGCGAAGAAGCCGAGCCACACCTTCCAGCCGACGCCCGTCCGCTCGGCCATCAGTAACATGCGGTTCATGGTGCCGCGCAGCCGCAGCCGCGTCGAGTCGAACGTGTCGTTCATCTTCTCCGCCAGCGCCGTCGAGTCGCGGATCTCGTCACCGATCGCTACTGTCATCTATAACATTGCAAATTAGTCAATCGCCCTTGTTTTACGCTTCTGCGCCATCACTGCGCTCTTGACCGTGGTAGAATAGGGTGCATAAAGGAGAGGGTGGATAAAAACCTACCTCCTTCAGAACCTTGACTTTCCCTAATATGCCTTCCACCTGTTGGTCATTCTGGCTCTCGAGTTCACTTAATACCGCATCGCTATACTGGCCCCTATACCATTCGTCAGCCCATAGCTCTTCCTCGCACGTTCAGTTTCCGTCTAAGTCGCGCGCCGTCGTTACCCTGTCGCAAACCCCACTTCTTACTCCCGCAATGCCAGTCTCAAGCGTTCTTCTCTTCCGTCCTCCTCATTCCTTCTCTCTCCATCCCCGGTGACTGGTGTGCTTTCCCCTGATTCTACATAACGAATCCCGCAAAACGTACCTCGAATTCGGCGTCGCCGGTCTGAATCCCCTGCTCTCTACGCCCAGATGTTGCGAACCGCTGCCGCTGCCGCCGCCATTGTATCCGTAGCCGCCCAGCGCCGGACTAGGGCTCGCGCTGACCTGTCGCCTCGTCGAGTCGGCCCCGCTGTATCCTTCGAAGAGCGCGCTGCGCGAGTCCCGCTGGTGGAGCGACGAGTGGCCAAATCTGCTTGTGTAGTTCTGCGTTTAGCTCTTGCACTTCGGTCTGATGTAAGATAAATTCGCGATGAAAAATACTAAGAAGAAAAAGGAAATTATAACATATGCTGGGGGAACCAAAGGGACATACACTGCGCAAACCCATCACTAATGCGCTTGCGCCGGAGTATGTCTGTCCCCTTTAGGTATCTTGGGTTTTCGCTAGCATAGACTTTGGGAAACTGATACATACCTTGAGGCCATGACGAAGTTCGACCAAAATGAAAGATTGCCGGTGATCTCTCTCTCTCTATCTTTGGTCGAAGAAATGGCAAGAGAAATAAAGACCAGATAAATGTACCAGAACCAGTAAGAAGAACGGGTTCTGGGTCGGCTTCGTTTTACCCTGGCGTCTAGACTCGGCACACGTAGCTGCTAAAGTGGCCTAAAGCGCGCCGAGGAGGGCGTTGCGTGCGGCCGGTCTGGCGACGGGTGGGGCCAGGTGATCTAGCATTGTAGTTAAGTACCTAGGTACTTACTAGAAGCACACACCTTCATGTTACTAATTGAGTGTTTTTATGTTATTCCAGTCGGCAAGATGCTGTGTAGTTGTCGTGTCTATAATCTTTCTTGAAACGAGACATTTCGCAATGCTTCATTGACTTCAATTATTTGCAGGAGCTTTACGCTGCCGGGGAGCGAACTCCGGTTGTGCAAACTCCATCTGGTATATATCCTTACCAGCGACCCATACGTTCGTTCTATAGTGTAGAAGGGACTACTAAGCCTTGAGAATACTTCGCCATTATTGGCGTAATAAATACATACATGCCCCGAAAGCTATGTAGTCCAATTATGAATAGGAATAAAAGTATGGCACGACGTGAATTGTCGTATTAATAGAGGGTACGGATAAGCGTACTGTCAGGGTACCTACCAATCCTGTTGTGAGAAATCTGAAGTTGTTGAGATTTTTATTTGCCTCATATCAATTACACAGGTGCCTACTTAAGTACTCAGTGACTCACTGTGGACGTTCAATGAGCCCGAATTATAAGGTAAGTTTGAAGATAGTGAGTAGTCATTGGAGGAGTTAGAATTCACCCCAGTTTAGCCACTTGCGACAATACGGGAATGCAGTTGTGGTGTTGCGGCTCTCACAAACACCCAGTCTTAGACTTTACATAGGTCGAGATATTGCACAGCTCATTAAGGGATTTGAGAAGTCGTATGTAAGGATTTTACCGGAATCGTTTCTATTAGATGCGCAACCAATAGCTATACAACTTATGCGTGAGCGTCTTACGCAAAGTGAGATGCATGATGCTAGCTAGCGACAGGTTTGATCGTCGCATACTTCATGGTCGCCCTATAACACAATTCTTCGTATCGTGTTGGGGCCAAAACAATGTCGACGTGAGACGGCGCGGTATGTCAGGGCGCAAAATAGTATCGGCATGTCCAAACCCGTAGGATTATCAGCGGGCTGGGCAAATTTAGTCTTCATCCATCTTGTCGCCATCATCTGCCTCTCCCTCCGGCCGGAAATCATCTTCATCATCGTCGTCGTCATCATCATCGGCAGGATTCTCCTCAGCAGCCTTAGCCCAATCGATGACACGACCACGAGTACGACGTCCACCATCAACAATGTTGTTCAGGTCAATTTCATCCATATTATCGTCATCATCGGCTAAGAACAGAATCTGTGTTAGTAAAGATGCGATCTGCAATTAACTAGCGATAGTAACCAGGCGCTTACCTTCATCAGCAACCTGGAAAATCGAAATGTTAGCTTTTGTGGGTATGTGATGCTACATTGTTCGCTTCAACTTACCTCCTCATCTCCACTCTCTTCGTCGTCATCCTCGTCCATGGACTGGTCGACAGGCTCTTCAGCTGCGACAGCTTTGCCCTTACCCTTCACATCACCAGCCTCGTTACCGGTCTTGGTGGGGTCCTCAGGGATGGTGGCACCGTTCTCGGGAGACATTATGACTTGAGCTTGAAATGAGATTGTTACGAGTGAAGATTGAAGTGAAGGAACAGTTGAGAGTTGATAATGAGAGAGCGCGAGGAAGAGTCGCAAGTTGTTATGATTCTGAAGAAAGTTAAGGTGAGCAGGGAAGGCCGAGTGTTTATAGGGTGACCTGCAGTTGCCAGCCAACCAAATCATGCTACCAGCTGATCCACCAGGCGCGATTCTGCCAGTCCGCCGCCCTCACCGCCCGCTTATCGATAAATTCACAGATGCTAAGTCCTGATTGGGTTAGGGTATCGAGGTACCCTAGGTACCATTCTAGGTGAGAGAAGGAGCTGAGGAGCTCAGGCAGCGGCAGGTGCAATAGGAGAGGACAATAAGAAGAATAAGGAGGTAGTGTTCCCAAGAGACAATGCAAAGATAAGAGCCATAACGGGGCTAGAATTCTTCTCTGCGATGAGTTGAGGTCGTTATATTGTGGTCCCAAAAGCTGCGGCGCGCCAGGCAAGTATTCAAAATAGACAGTCACTGAGAAGAGATATCGTAAAGAATAAAAGAAGTAGATAGAAAATGCCCGCAACTCGTCGAAATTTTAAAGCACCGGGACTTGAAGTTATTATTTCTTGTCGTCGCCACCACCCAGAACACTCATCATAAGAACAAGTGCTATCACCCACCAATACCTGCGAAAAGTTAGCAAGCGAGTCAAGTTTGACAACATAGGGATAGAAGATATCTTCAAGAGCAAGTGTCATGCGTGACAAGGGAAAGTCTTCCTCCGAATTAAGCAGGTCTCACGTACTTCTGAAGCATAGTCTTCTCCTCTGGAACAACCTGTTTCCCCTCAGGAGACAATACGACGGGCTTGTTTAAATCGGGCTGCTTTCCAGGCGCGGTCACAAGAACCATAGCTTGGGGCCCGAAATCTCTCGTCTGCCCCGCATCGATCCTCACGCCACGGAGTGCCGCACTGATCGGCTCGCCAGATTGTTCTACCGACAAGATGAGGGTCGGTGAATATCCCTTGCCGAAGTTATCTACGGACACAACAGAGGTCGAAGAGGACCACTGCCCGGTTGCGGGGTCATAGACGCCAACGCGTACCAGCTTCGTCTCATCGGGTAGCTCGGGTGCTTCGTATGTGAGGACTTGGGCATCAGAGGGTGCAAGCGTGTCGAATTGGAGCTCAGCGAGCGGTACAGGTATTGCTAGCGACGCCGTTACCGCCTGGATATAGATGGTCGCTGTTCGCTCACTAGCGCTGGCAAAGCTTGCCAACGCGAGGCCGGCAAGTCTTGATAATATTGTTGCAGGCTTCATAATGTGTATAGGTGCATCAATAGGACGTCTTATCTTCGGTCGTGATATAGAAAAGGAGTCTATTAATCTAAAACGAATGATAAATGATTGACTCTCTATGTACAGAGTACCTCAGGTTTAGGTAAGCGCTTAATGACGGTAGTTTACCTAACGCAAGCTACGTAAGTGGACCAGGGGTTTTCAGTTAGTGTACCAACACTGTGCAGCAACTGGCGGGCTCCTTTGATCGGCAAGGCTCCAGCAAGGCTCAGGCTGTCTATGTCACCCTCATTATCAGACCAGAAATAGACCAGCAAAGAGTAGATCTGTGAAGTCGCACTTAACTCGTTTGATCTTCTCAATTCCTTCGATAAACATTCAAGAATATAGATTTTAAAAGTATTCATGCCCAGTCAAGTCATAAGAGTACAGACCTAGGTAGGCACACTAAGCATACCTAGGTAGACTAGGCGCCGTGTATCAGCTGAAGAGGCTGCGCCGGACTTCAGTAACGAAACCTCATAATCATTTCACCTGCCTTTTATGCTGGCTGATTTAGGTATGAAGCCGCATTAGGGACTGGACGCTGCGGTATAAATTTGTGATATATGCCACCCAGTGACCAACCACCGAACCCTGCCCGAACTCCAGACCCCTTTTCCGTCATGATTTATGATATTTACAATGTCCTCAGCTTTCTTCCTCGTCATCGATCTCGTCTGTCTCTTCATCTTCTGGAGTAGCGGCCTCCGCCTCTTCTTGAATGACATACCCGTCACAACGATCTACTAGCCCTTTATAATATGCTTCTAGGACTTCCGGGACAGGCACTATCCTCCAGTCCACTCGATAGAGAAACTCTAACTCCAGGAGCTTTAGCTCCGCCACCTTTACACCGCCAACGCGCGCGTAAAACGAATTATTCCAGAAAGAGTCGGAGAGGCCTTTCCCAGCCACAGTAGCCGCAGTGATTAGGAATCGATGAACAGTCAAAGTGTTGATGGTAAAGTCTGTGTACAATGCGCACAGCCGGTCGATATAGTATACCATAGAAAGTAGGAGAGGCGGGGTCAGGGTGGCATGTTTCGCCAGTCGCTGTAGATAGTCTAAGACGGAGATGCCTGGTGCTGTTCTGCAATTCAATAGGTGAGTGTTGCTGCCTAATTATGAAGAAGAGGGGAAAGTGCCTTACCGAGAATGAAATCTCGTGAGATTACCGCTCTTCATGGCTAAAGAGTCGTTTGTTTCAATTAGTTCCCCTATCATGTTGGCGATAAGGACGACCATGTCTTCAACGTCGCATAACTCGTAGCGCGACGGCAATATTTTGGGTGGGCTTGCATTGGGTCTCGTTCGTTTGGGAGAGCTGGATGGGCCTGCCTGAACAGGGAACACACCGCCATGGTCCTCGGAGCTACGTCTTTTTGCTGGGGAGAGCGGGTTCGTCGACTGCTTGTCCGGCTGGGCAGTCGACGGGCTCACTTCTGCAGGTGGCTCGGCGACCTTGGGTGAGGGCGGGGCAGGCGGTGTCGCTATTTTCTCAGCGACGGAGGTGGATGCGGGTTTGCGCGGAGCAGGCGCTTCGGCGGCTCGTAGAGGAACCGTTGGGTCGAAGGGCTCCATGGGTGAGTACTGCGTGGCTGCATCCACACCCACATATTGCCTGGGC
This sequence comes from Xylaria sp. FL0064, assembly GCA_022593225.1. NCBI lineage: Eukaryota > Fungi > Ascomycota > Sordariomycetes > Xylariales > Xylariaceae > Xylaria > Xylaria sp. FL0064. Next base: position 71,325 of record JAJKLE010000061.1, on the reverse strand, counting down.
CGGGACAGCGATGGCGACCTGTGCGGGCTGGGCGGCGACGGGGACGGGTGCAGGGCCGAGTGCTTGGAGTGTGCTTGCGACTGCGACTGCGACTGCGACTGCGACTGCGACTGCGATTGCGAATGGCGGCGGCGCAAAGAAGCGGTTATCTTGGGGGAGTGGTGGGGGGAGCGGGTCGACGGCGGCAGCGGTGCAGCATAGCGGAGGTCGCGCGGTGAGGCAGAAGCGCTCGTGGGCCGTGGCACTACAGGAGACGAGGTCAACATGGTCTCCGGGGCATTGTGGAATGTGTCTCGGGTCGGGGAGCACGAAGGCTCGAGTTAGAGAAGCCACAACCGTCGCACCAAATCCGTTTACCGTAGCACGACACAGCAGTTTGGTGGGGTTCAATGTTCTTAGGGCAAAGTGTATTATGGGCTGTCACTCTCTGTCCGTCTCTCTCGTTCTCTCTTTCTCTCTTCAGTGACGATGATGACGATGATGACAAGGTCGCAGCCGTCCCAGCTGGTCAATCTATGGCGATGCGCAACAGCCGTACATGACCTCTTGGACGGCTGGTTTGGAGACGGGACGTCTTGACCAATTTGTCGGCTGCTGGCATCTGAATATTCCAAGAGCCATGCAATATGAGTACTAGGTTAGGTACGCAGGTACACACTATCAAAGATTTCTTTAGGAGGACAGTTACGTACTTTCACCGGCAAGGGGAGGCCGAGTGGGCCAGTCCCGCCTTGTTGTTCGGTTGTCATCGCTATCGATGCCCTACGCAGTGCCCTACACATTAGTAATGACTTACTTAAATAAGGAGCCTTCAAGACCTTCAATTATTTCACGACGTCGACGAACAATACCTCAAAAGTACCCCGGTACGAGACTTTAGCTTTCTGGTCTTTAGACGCACATACGACAGACCTATCGTGATTTTCAATATTGTGAGGTAACGCCCTTTGCATAGAAATAAGACATTTACGGTCACAGTCGCATCTCATACCTATCAAGTAACATACTAACCTTAGTAGATAGTACTGTTAGGATTTCCTCAATACGACTTACCCCAAATCTCAGCAGCTATCTTCTATAAAGATTTTCCTTCTCCTTTTTAAAGGTCTTACTTGTATGTAAGGAGGTACGCGTATGTGAACAGGCGAATTGCTCTTCTCTGAGGCGCTGTTAAAGGACTAGCTGGGTAAGGATTATATGGACTATTATCTGTACTCAACTGATAATATGCTCTACTACATGTACGCGGACTTTCACATAAGGGTTAATGCTTCTATCTACACATCTTCCAATGAAAGTGTTCATAATACCATAGATAGGACTCAACGATCCGTGCTATAGTACTACACCTGCAGTGAGTATGCATGATGTAGTATAAGTAGCATTAAAGATGTGTACAACCGTAGCCGGCGTCAAGGTTACTATGCGCCGGTTTCTTGCCGGAGGACCGGGGAATAGGAGCTTGGAATGTGTACAAATGTGGAGCCGTCCCGCCTGTCACAGGTGCACGAGCCAGCCCCTTAAGCCGGTATTTAGCGCTTATCTACTATCAATCTACAGGGGCAATGGCCAATGCCTGATTAGCATGCAGTGGCATTGCGGGCGACAACGCCGACTAACACTCTCTTCCATCAAACTGTCTTACAGACAACATTCCCCAGGAGAAGGGGTTGATGCATTTGCCGTGTGGTCGGCACTTTTCAATATTCAGGCTCCAATTCGCGACTAGCCGTTCAGATGGATCTTGATCCGCAGGCAATCATCGCTCAGCTCAATGCGAGTCCAACTGACCGGATTGCTGCTCTTCGATCGCTCAAGAATGACGTTGTCGGCGATGTCCAGAAGAAGACGCTATGGGTTCAACACGGTCTGATACCACACATTGTGAGGCTCCTACTATCCAGCGCCCCTGGACGAAATCGAAATGGGAAGGGAGCGCGGCAAACCTTCGCGACCCTCGATGCCTTCACCGAAGACGAGACTGTTCAGTTACAGGCTTTACAGCTGTTAGCAAGCTTTGCCACCGGTATGCCACAAGTTTCACACCTACTTTGAACGCCCGCATCTCGAAGCTAATGCCTGTATAACTCACTTCTAGCTGGTCCTGCATTCCTCCCGCCCCTTTTCGCTTCGCGGGCGTTGCAAGCCGTCTTAAGCGCATCCTATCTCCAAAACGAGCATCCCGAGATTGTTCTCGCCGCCCTTCGCGTAATAAAAGACCTGACAGTGGCTACTACGTCTGCCTCGCCATCTTCACCTATCAATCTCGTATCTCTAGCAGACATTATATTCACCGATCCCCATTTAGAGAGCTTGCGCCAGATCTTATCGCAGCGGACGTCGAATCATGATGCCGAAATTCAGATAACGGTCGTTGCGTTCCTTATTAGGAATCTCTGTCTCGAGGAGCGTCATCAGACCGCTCTAGTGGAGACCGGTATTTTAGACGCGCTCGCCACAAGGATAGCAGCTTTTGCCTTCACCGAAGGATACGTACTACCGAAAGCCGAGGTGCGCGCTCAGATAGAAGGATTGGGAGACTATATACCGGAACCTCTGCTCTCTACCGGCGGCTTGAACGAGGTGCTGGGCGCTGTTGCGTCTATTATCAGCGACTCGCCCTTCCGTGTCTGCAAACTCGTGTACAATCCTTCTATCCTTGCCATCTTCCCCAATTTCAACAATGGTGGGAGTCAGTATTCTAAATCTCCGCCGGAGTTCATTGTGCTGCCAGGGTTAAGACCCTCGAGGCCAAAGGAGCCTGAACTTATGGATTTGCTGCTCCCTAAGACGCCATCCTATCCACGTGTACATGGGTACAACGGGGGTTTCTCATCCGTGAGCGCCCAATCTTCTAGAGAGAGCCCTACCACTAATGGTCGGCCATCATCGAAACTTCAGACAAGTCTAGTATCTTGGACGCCACCCGAAGAGAATCTGGCCCGCAGTGCAGATGTAGATGTTGCAGATGTTGAAACTCCTCTAGTGCCGTGGCTTATCCATCTGGTTCGCACGCGTCATGGGAGCGAAGTGCTAATGGCCGCCTCCGTGCTCACATCGCTCTTCAAAACTGGGTTTTCATATAAAGCGAGAGAAGCGAGCATGGGGCTGTTGGTCGTCCCGGTTCTGTTAGGGCTCCTCGAAGACGCTGAAGCGAGGATGAAAGAATCTGAAAATGGCTGGATGAGCCGCGATCTAAGAGCCAAATTGGATATTATCGAGGAGACACCATCAGTCCTCGCTCGCCTCATCACAGATAGTGAGCCTATGCAGAAGGCTGCATTCGAATGTGGCGCAGCTAAGATGATATGTAAGCTCCTGAAAAGTAGCTATGATACGCCCTTGGCTGCCACGGAGTCTCGCCCCTGGTCACCGAGTGGTAACGGCATTGATGCCTCGAGCAATCTCCCATCCGAGTGTCAGTTGGGTGACGAGGGCCAACATGCGCATGTTATGCACCGCAGAAGGGTGAGAGAGACTACTCTAAGGGCGATTGGTGCGTTAGCAACTTTCAAAGAAGACTATCGTAAAGCCATTGTAGACCAAGACGTGGTGACCTATATAATCGACTCTCTAAGCCAGTTTCCTAGAAACTCGAAGCAGAAAGATCAGGATATGTCATACCGCGGCAGCTCTACAACCAAAGCGCACCTGCCTGAACAGAACTCTGTATCAGTCATCATCGCGGCGTGCTATGCTATTCGAATGCTGTCCCGGTCGGTAAACACACTTCGCACTGCCCTGGTTGATCATTCGGCGTCAGAACCTCTATTCCGCCTGCTTCGACACCCCGATGTCGAAGTTCAAAATGCTGCCACCGCCTGCATATGCAATCTCGTCACAGAATTTAGCTCAATGAGAGAAGTGAGTGATACCTCCAGGTCACAATCATGGCGCACATTACTAACAACTAGTCTTCTAGCCTCTTGTTGACGCCGGTGTGCTCAAAGTCCTATGTGAGCACGCACACTCGCAAAACTCGGCATTGAGATTAAATGCGTTATGGGCTCTGAAGCATCTCGTCGATTCTGCCAGCATAGATCAGAAAAAGCAATGCGTAGAGGAACTTGGATCTGGTTGGCTAGTCAAGCTCATTTGCGACGATACAGAGGACGAGGCTCTCTTTTCGGCGAGGGCACGGTCCGAAAGACAGTCAGCTTCGACCACACCTGATGTTATGGACGAAGATGTAGACATGGGCTTTGTAGACGAACAGAGTCGACCATGGCTTGCGGGTTCCCTCTACAAAACTACGTCGGATTCCCCCAAATCAGATATTCGAATCCTACAACGAACAAAATCCCGACTCGAAGCCCTCAGAGAGATAGAACAGAACCCTGTTCGTAAGGCCAGGCACGATGATCTCGCCATACACGAACAAGGTCTTGGCTTCATCAGAAATCTGATTGGAGGGGCGCACTCCGGAAACAATCCGGATTCTACTAACGACACAACAGAGATGATTGACCATCTTCTCAATGTCATTGGCCAGGATCGTCTATTCGCGATTTTGGCCTCGAAGTTAAAGCCCAAGGTCTTGCACCCCTTTAACCGACGAGGCACTAGTGGTAGCGAAACTCGAGTCCTTCCCCCTCAAGTCAAGATCATAGAGGCGGTCATCTATATTTTGGTGCATATCGCCGCAAGCATTCCCCGACATCGACAACTTGTCATCGCGCAGACGGATCTTCTCAAACAATTAGCTAAGCTGTTTAATAGTCAGGATCGGGAAGTGCGGGTGGCACTGTGCCACTTGATCAACAATTTAACCTGGCAGGATGATATGAGCGACGCGAGTGCGTGTTCACAACGGGCGACAGAGCTAAGGAACCTAGGGTTTCTCAGGAAGTTAGAAAGCCTAGGCCAGAGTGACGACGAGTTAGACGTGCGGGAGCGCGCCAAATCTGCTCTGTGGCAGATGAAACATGGTTATTAAGGGGACCAAGAATTGAATTAATGGTCATGGGTTTTATGATTACCTAGGTATATAAGGGCACAGGGAGAGTGGGCACTTCAACGGCAATTGAAGTTTGTATCAGCATGAACAGTAGACGCAGCGGAAACCGAGCATACCCGGCGCAAGGCGTCTGGAACAATTGTATTCATCAGATTTATTTCACAACGAAGCGGATACGCGTTGATTTTATCCAGGCTAGTTGAACCTAAGCGCCTCTGTTATACATTAGGGGGGTCTAACGAGCTTGATTCAATCAATACAGCGTCGCGTCAGCAACACACTATAACATCACACGGTGCAAAGAAGGCAATGAGAGAGCCAGTCAATACACACAAGAATGTATTTAAATTCAGGCATATAAAGAAAGAAAAAAGCTTCTATCATCGCACCTTTTTCCCGTCTGGCTTCCTCGCCGTCCCAGCTCTCGGCAGCCCCACGCCGGCAAGGAAGCACAGCTTCCCGAGAAACGGCACGACAGTCGTGACGACAGCCACGGCGTTCACCGCGCTCCAGCGCAGCGGGTTGAAGAACCAGTCGGCGCCCATGCTCTGCACGAGACTGGCCGTGTAGAAGAGGTCGCTGATGGCCGAGGCCGCCAGCGTGTGTCGCCAGATTCGCACGTCGTCTCTGGAGCTGGGAGAACGCAGGGTTACGAAGTCGTGGAAGGCTAGCATCAGCCACGACCCCGTCATCTGCGTGAATAGCGGTGATAGTGCTGGTGTGTATGGCACGCTTGGTACCGTTGAGCGCAGGAGCGCTGACGGGAAGAAAAAGGCTTGTACCGCGCCTGCTGTTGCGAGCAGGGGCTCGAAGGTTGTGAAGAGCAGGCGGTAGGCGCGTGGGATTGGTGAGGGTGAGGCTGAGTGTGAGGCTGGCATTGTGGGTGGGTTGTAACCTATGCGGATTGGATGGGACTATTGGTGATGCTGCTAGGTACTGGAATGTTCTTGGGTTCTATGGTGATGCCCGTATTTCGGCTACTCGCTATGCATAATGAGTTCCTCTTTGGGTAATGAGTGGTCTGTATATGCGTAAATTATCTGATATAGTTCAAGTTAAAGGTGAGGTTGTTGTCGGCGCCACATGCTGACAGTTCCCCTTGTTTCCACATAATTGTGGCTTAAGCTGACAGACGCACATGACCCTTTCTCTGTATATTGTATATAGCTCAGTCAGTAAGCGCAGACGCTACTTGGAGGAGGTTAGGTCGGTCCTCGACCCATCCCATATACAATACCAAAAACATTACTAGGTACTTCAAGCGCCGGCCAAACAGCCAAGAAAAATAAGAAAAATAAGGGAATTAAAGTCAATGAATATTTAAAGGCTTCATTTGAAGATTAATTTTCTAATTTTGTTCAGGTGTTTGATTGTTTTTTTTTTTGTTTTTTTTTGTAGTAGGTTGTGATGATGGGACGTTTTTGTTGTATCGACTCTATAAGAGGTTAGGTCGGTTATGTAGGTGTAAGCACTTTCGCTGGCCGATTATTTCTCGAGGATTCCTTCAACAGCACTACGGGACACCCACCATTGCCGGTTCATTCGGACTTCTTCAACACCCCGAATTGAGTCACCTCGACTCAAATCAACGGCTTCCCCTCTAGTATCTTTCGACGCTTCACCAACACCCACAACCCGCATACCGTCCGCATAGTAAGTGACGGTGATGAGTTGCTGCTGGTCGCTGATCACCCACCCGGAACCAGCCAATCGTGGCCCGTGCATAAATGGAGTACCACGTTCAGATGCAGGCGACTAACCCTGGACGGTATAGCACAGACCGGCCCTTCCTCATTAACACGTCAACTACCGACATGCCCAAGCAATAAGGTAGCGTGTGTGAGGCTCTAATATGGATGTGGCTTCTCCCCACCCGGACAGTATTCTCCTTCCTTCTCTCTTCTGCTCGTCACTGTCGTGACTGTTACATCTAGACTGCATATGCATGACGTTGTCGCGTAATTTTTACTACCTAAGATGATGCTGTGTCTGTACTATCTAGTCCATTCAGTGTACGAGCAACTATCGAGCGACCGACCCTCAATAGGTGGACTGGCGTCGTCGCTGCTCGCCTATAATACTATCAACTAAGTAGTAGTATTTGGTGAGGAATATGGAGTAGTAACGGAAAGGAATGGATCGTGTCGGCGATCGGCCGCGGCCATGGGTCGAAACAAGGGCCACCACCTATATTTTCCTCTTTCTATTTGATGCTATTTGATGCCGGGCCTAGCCAGAAACGCTCCAATGCATAGACGTGCAAAACGTCTGATTCGATCGTCATGTGTCACGACATTGACGACATTCGACCCGGGAACCACCGGCATTTGCCGGCACCTCCATTCATTGGGGGCAATTCTTCCTGGTTCGACCGACCGACTAAAAAAAAAAAGCATCTTATTAGACTACTATACCTACAATCCCTAATAATGCCATCCGGTACTGCCGGTTACTGGCGACACATTCCATCGCTAACTCGGCCTCGCTTCTAGAGGCTTCTGCCGAAGTTACCGTTCTGAGTGAAAGGAAGAAAAAAGTTTTCCCGCTCTCTTACACTTCTCGCTATTTCGCTTATTCACGTTCTGTATACTCACTGTCATGTACTTTAGTAGACTAAGAGTGATATCAACTATTCTTCACTTAAAGCACGTATGGTGCCGATGTACTTAGCGTACTACGGAATCCGGGGTAGGTGACAGGGAACTGCCAAGTCTGCTAGCTACGGCAATTAATTACTTCTACTGGGTATCAAAGTTTTTGGGTCCTCTGTTATGGGTACTCCGCGCGGTACTGTCCGCGGAAGCCTCTCGCTTGGTCCCCTGCCATTGAAGATCGTCGGTTGTCGAAAGCCCATGCAGCAAAAAGGCAGCTCGATCCCACTCGCGTCCCGGCGGCCTCAAAGGTCGACACCTGACCTGATGGTTGCCAGACCCGGGCGGGAACCGCAGAAGCTAAGTGGCTCCTCCGGCGACGGGAATGTGCTTGGGTGTGATTTATCATCATGGCCTCTGTCAGACGTCAGTCGATCATGAGATTGGCCGTCTTCGGCCAGCTCGGACTTGCACCACGCCGCTGGCTCGTCTAGAGCCTTCCAATCCGCGAGGTGAATCAGTACTGGACCTGAATCGAGATCTGAACTCTCTTTCACTCATCCCTCCGAGGGTTCCTTAATTCGTGCAGATATAAATGTTACCCCTCCGCCCGTCACCACCCTCCTCCTATTTCATCATACATCGGGGTCCAACAACCACCTTTCCGTGAACTTAGTACAATTACCAGCCAGACTTCTCCCAGTGACGGTCACTTAGACCAGCTTCATCCTCATCGACACAAACTCAATTCGCTTTGTCAACATGCCTGCTGTACTCTTAGGTCGTGGGAACGGGGCGTTAAACGCGAACCCGCCGAGCGGCAGCGAGGAACTCAGTGTCAACGGCAGTGACTGGCTGTGGGCAGTGACGGCCATCTACTTCGTCTCGTTCCTCGCTTTCTTCGGTTTGACATTCGTGGCCCGGTCTGGCGAGAAGATCTTCCACTACATCTTCACTATTGCGCTGCTCGTCGGTTCCATCGCCTACTTCGCTCAAGCCTCAGATTTGGGTTATGTCCTAGTCAGCCAAGTCAATTCGAGCCCGAGACTTGCATTGAGCCGACAGATCTTCTGGCCCAAGTATGTGAACTGGGTTGTGAGCTTCCCGGCCGTCATCTCTGCCATCGGGCTCCTGAGCGGCGTGCCGTGGGCAACTATCCTCTACAACATCTTCCTTTCATGGACATGGTAAGTAACTTGTCGTCCGAAGACCTAATGCGATAAGTCGGGAACCTGGTACTAACCCGAGCTAGGGTCATCTCATACCTCATCTCAGCATTCACCACCTCCAACTATAAATGGGGCTTTTACGCATTCGGCACTATCGCATGGTTGTTGCTGGCCTTCAACACGTTCAGTGCCGGCTCATCAGCTAAGCGCGTAGGCGTAGGTCGCGACCACACGCTGCTCTCCAGCTGGGTCAACCTGCTCTGGCTTCTGTACCCCATTGCATTCGGTCTGACTGATGGCGGAAACCGCATTGGCGTCACTCCTGGTTTCATCTTCTTCGGCATTCTTGATGTGTTGTTGGTCCCCGTCCTGGCCTTCGCCTTTATCTTTCTGGCCCGCCGATGGGACTACGGCCAGCTGAACCTAGGTAAGTAAATTTCCATGAGATGGAAGCGAGTATTCAACTTTGAATGACCACTAATGATCTCGACAGCTTTCACCCGGTACGGACGTGTCCACAACGCTGGCCAGTTCCCCGAGAAGGAAACAGCGGCTCCCGCTACCAACCCTACCGTGACTGCATAAGCAGTTCTTGGTCGTCGCATAGCTTTAATCATTAGCCGTATCTTCAATCTCCGCAGTACTTGAGATGAAGCTCTGCCGAGTGACAAGATTCTTGGTCATATGTCGCATCGCATCGCACCCTCTATCTAATAATCGCCTCAAAATCTTTCGTCTGCGTTATGGTTCAGGCGGCGTCACTCGCTTACGAATGTCATGATTTTCATGATTAATACCCCTTTCTTTTGTTATTTGTAAAAGACATATACCCTCGTTTGGTTCGGTGGCAGATACCCTTGATACCGCTGGTTAATGGCGTGGTGTTTCTTTGGTGTGGAGTAAAAGATGGAATGTAATGATCAGAAAAAGCTACTTAGTAGTAATATAATCTTATATCTCTAATCATCTTATCTACTTGGCGGATTTATGTTCGTGCTTGTGATTTGCTGAATGGTTGCGCACCGTGGCTTGACGTCTATGGTACGAGTTCGATCGCGCTGCCATGTTGGCTTAATGTTTGATGCCTCCTAGCGTCTCTGTACTCAGTATTAAATCTAATTACATATATAATCCGGCTTATTGAATATTTCACTCGTGTTTACCATTCTTTGTTTTCTTTCTCGAATATTCCGATCCAATTACCCGCCGCTCTTCCTAATGCCGCTTCCGACTCATGAAAAAGTATCGGCGGTCCGGAAATTTCTCGGGTCCCCTTTGGAAATTTATTAAACACCGAGAAAGGAAATTTCACCGGCACGTATATCAAGGATGAAATTTTATGTTTTTTGGAACTTAGAACATGCAAAGCTATGCGTTGAAAAGCTTCTATTTGATAGCATTCTATTATCGACACAATTTACAACTACTCCCCCCTTCAGCTTAGAGAGTTAAAATGATATATACCTCGCAAGCGTAACTCCCAGCAAGGCCCAAAGTTCCTCCCTACGCGACGCTGGCCATGCGTGGCCGGCTAGTGCTATCTCAGCGTGAGGGGGGCTTTCAAGCCTAAGCCTGCCAGGGTGCAGTGAGATCGCCCTTGTGAGGCTTCACGGCTTTGGCCGGCGCAACATAGTCGAAGTGACCCAAAAGCGCAATAATGTTAATATCCTGTGGTCCCCGGATCATGGATCCAGTCAAGCTCATGAATTTATGAGGGAAACCAAGATCGAAGTCGTAGCCGCTTTCGATCTCCTTGATGTCCTCGGGAGAAAGCTCGAGACCGAGGGCCTCGATGTTCGCCTTGAGGTGCTCGACCTTGCGACCTCCGAGGACGGGGAAGACGTAAGGTGTCTGAAACCACTATTAGCGGGGAGCATTCTTGGAGCCTTCTTATGAGGCTGTTATCTATTCATTCACTCACCTTGCTGAGAGCATATGCTAAAGCCACACTAGTGATAGGAACACTATGCCGCGTCGCCGCGGCGTCCAGAACCCTCGACATCTGCTCCTCGCGCCCGACTAACAAAGACGGCGGGACATTGCGGGCACCACTGTCTGCTTTGCCCGGCGACTTGAAGTAGCCGCCGCCTAGGACCCCGAACGGCTGGAACGCCATCCCTTCGGCCTGGCACATGGGGATGACCTCGCGCTCGAGGTCGCGCTCCTGCGCCGAGTAGCGGCCCTGGTAGATGGAGAAGGGGCGCAGGCCGTTCTGGCGCGCGTACATGTTCGCCTTGGCCACGAGCCAGGCGGGCGAGTCGCTGATGCCTAGGTAGAGGACTTTGCCCTGGGTTACGAGATTGTTCAGGGAGTGCATGAGCTCGGGGATTTCCGTGGCGTAGTCCCAGCAGTGGACATAGAGCTGAGAGTATTATCAGTTGAAGTTTAGAAAGTTTTTCCCGTCAAGTTTTTCCGTCATTTTAAGGGGGGGAGGGAGGGGGATGGACTCACAATGTCGACGTAATCAGTCCGCAGCGCCGCGAGACTGTTCTGGATGGATATATGCAGGGACTTGGCGCCCGTGCCGCCGTAGTTGCTCTGCTGCACCGGCTGTCCGGACTTGGGACTCATGGTGTACTTGGTGGAAATCACCATCTCGGCGCGGCGGCCGGGGTTCTGGTGCATCCATTCGCCGATCCAGAGCTCGCTTTCGCCGGCTTGGTAGGTGTTGGCGGTGTCGATGAAGTTGCCGCCCAGATCGTAGAATGCGTCGAGGAGCTCGAACGCTGACTCCTTGGTGCATTCGCCCATGCCGTGTGACCATGCGTTTCCGATGCCTTTATTCAAGTCAGCTTGTCGTTCAATGCAAGCACGTGGACTTTGGGTGTAATGATTGCGTACTCATGCCCCCCAGACAGAGGGGGCTGACACGGACGGATGCCGACGGGGCCAGGAGCCGGTGTCGTCCGAGCAGGCTCTTAGGGGCAACGGGAGGTAGAAAGGCCATTATGACTGCTTCGTGCCGAGGTCAGGTGCGCTTAGAGAAGATGATAATAACAAGTAGCGAGCCGTGTTTAATTTGCTAAGTTGGTGATAGACTGACTGATGTCCTTGGAGGAAGATGCGAAGACACTGGCGACGGGGTGCCATCTTTATATTCAGATCCGTCTCTGAAGTATGCCGAAGACTTTCCTGTGCGAATAGTATTATCTCAAATTCTCTTCTGACAGTTGTATCATAGTTACTGAGAACTCCATCATGTTTCACACGCTCATACTTTTGAATACGCGTATTACGTGAGGCGCCCGGCCTTATGTCCGTGCGGGAGATAAGCCTGGTTCGAGCAGTCCGAAGTCCGTGTAACCAACATCGTGGATTTGGAAGTGAAGACTAACTACAGAGAGATTGGTGCAATGCAATATGGGCGGCTTTAAGACACTTATGAGTCCGGATGGACTCAGCTTTCAATCTTGCTGGACAATAGGTTGACGGTTGAAGCTTCTTAGCAGGGAATCGTATCGTAAGCACAGCTACAATGGCCCAGGTTGTCGTTATAGTAACGCTGTGATATTTCTCCCTTGAATATCAATCGCTTTATAAAGTAAGCATAACATGAGATTGCTTTAGTTTTTATGTTGCTCAACGGGCTTATGTAGCAACCATAGTTCTGATGGTATACTCCAACACATGTGTAACTGACTCAAAACTTACCTAAAGTCCGGGTTACCACATCGACAGATACAATGCCATACATTCACGTACTAAAATAGCGCAGCACAGTTAGGCAGCTTTTTGAGCAAAAGCAGCAAGCGTTAAGTATTTAGACAATACCGGCGGTTAGGCTAGAGTGTATACTTCACGATGTCCATGTTCGTGCTCTGTATAGGGAGGATTCCGGGGTGATTTAGGTAATGTGCTAAAAAGAGTACCTACCCAAAGTAGAAGTCGACCCCATCTTGAAGTTATGGAAATAGTTAACTCCGCATACAATTATATTAGTGGAAAAGCGTAGTACAAGAGTAATGATACCCAAGAAAGGACTTATTAAGTAATCAACTCTTAACAAACAGAGATATATGATCAGGGGCGTCTGGTCTGTAATAGTAGTAGCAATTTATTACTTGATGCTTGTGACCGATCTCTATAGTATAGAATTGCGAAAGCATTGCGCATTGAAAACTCATATCGAGAAAGTTTGTGGTTGGTAGGGGAATTGAAATACAGAACAATTACTAGTGATTGCCGCAACTCAACCATCACTCAGCGTATGTTTTGTATTATCATACAGCACAACAATCTGCGCTATCTATGAGTTAGTCGTATTAATTGTGCATTCCAGGAACCAACACACGGTTAGCATTTGATGACTTCACAAAAGTTTGGCCGCGTCAATCGGTAGTTCCGCGAATTTTCTATTGGATTTAACATTACTATTATAGAAACGACACCAATTAACCCCCTTTGACGCTCGACACCCGACATAGACAGTCAAAAATCTCCCGTCGAACCCGCCTCCCCGGTGTCATAGACGGCTATTACTAACTATCCTCCTTTTTGAAACCTCTTCGACCATCTCTTTTATGTATCCATTGATCCAGTAGCTACTGAGCCTCTCAGCATTCAAAGCAACAGCCCCCGAGATACGGCCAAGACAAACACCGTCCCCAGCGCCACACCAGCAATCGAACGGTTGAGCCATGCTGTATTCTTAATTGGGGGCCTAGAATCAGTAATTTTTCGTTTATGATACCTCGGGTTTGGGGCTCTTCATGAGGGGTTAACAGAAAGGGGAGGCTTCCGATCAATACGACGCCCAAGAGAGCTAGAAAACCGTAGACGACTGACCTGTACTAGGGTAAAAGAAGGAGAGTACTACGAGATCTCTATCAGTAACGCAATTCGAGACAGGAACCTAACTGGGGTTTAGAGCTTGAGTAGAAGCTTTTGTAGTTCACCGAGGTTTTAATTAAGGAGGGAAAAGAGGGAACAGGAAAAATTGGAAGCATGAAATCAGATGAGATGTAAGAGCAAAGTTTTTACTCACCGTCTCCCTTTTTGAGGTCGCGGTTCCTACTCGCTCGAATCTCCATTCGCTCCATATCCCATTCCAGGGACGGGACGCAGCTATGATTGACGTAGACGAGGTCGGATCCAAGCTCTATATGTAGGTTTCTACCGGCCTAAAGTCATTTACAAATGTTGATATTAGTTAAGATACTTTTGTTTCGTGAAATCGTTTTTTAGGTATTAGAATATGAGTTCTGACCTGGACAGACCTCCACGTGGGCCGTGGCACCGGGATAACATTCATGATGCGTGTAAATAATGCTCCAGCCGGCAGGTCAACTAGTGACTCAGCCCACGCTTTGAATTCGCCTTTGCCCTTCTTCACTACCAGGAGACGTTCGAGATCCGAATTCACCCAGGCAGGCAGAAGATCCGTCGCCTCGGTCGAGGCCACAGGCCGCCTCTCACCACCGGAGAGACCTGAAAGTTTTGCCATTGTGAGAATTTTCTCATGGGGCGTCGGGATTGTACATTCTCCTCGTCGAGAGGAACGAACAGGCTCATTTTATAATTCTAATCCCCTGGAATTCACGGACCGATGGAAGATGACGAGTCATTTATTCTAGTTCATAGACGCTCCACCGTCCCCCCTACTTAGCTTAGCGTACTTACACATTCAACAAGAAAATTAATCTGGCGGTTTTCGCGGCAATCGTGAAAATACAGCACTTATTCGAAGCATGCAAAAATACTGGCAGTGACGTATTGACACGAGATTCGACCGTGAGGAGTCCTAGTGCCATGACCGTCATGTCTTCCGCATTGGTAAGCGAACGTTCCCCTGTGACGCTATGCCGAGTTGCCGGGCAGACCTATCTACCCTATTGGTGTCGGCGAGAAGGCCGAAAAGCTCAAGCGACATGGGACGAGAATCCCGTCCAATGACGTGGACTAAATGAAGAAGCTTTCGGAACCAAAGACTCGTGATCATCGGTGGACAATCAGCTTAGGACATCAGCACACGGTTGTCCCGACGGTTTGGGTTGCATTATGATTGGCTGCCAAGGCGCTTGACTGGCTCCCAGAGAAGATATCATAAAGTATGTTGGTCAGCGTGTTGCGTCCTCGCTTCCCACCCCAATACAGCCGGGCCGAAGCTTATGGCCTGATCCAGCGCTATGTAGAAAGGCTATTGGCTATGGCCAAGATAAGTCATCAATTTTGGCCCTTCGCTATCACCCCCTGGTGGTAAGCGTACCAGTAATGCTGGCCGATCAATTAGCGGTTGTGAGAGCCTATAGCCTTCATGCTGACGTTGATTCTAGTGGGCTTACGTCGAAAGGGTTCAAGCTCTTTGTAGCGGGCGCCAAACGAGTATGAGTAAATAAGTGAAGCAAACTGCGCTACCGTCGTTTGCATCACTCTTAGTCTGGTTAGAGCAAGTGTGTACGAGAATTGAGAAGAATCGAAGAGTTTTGGTAGTTCTGGTAGCCACACGTGTGGCTATATAGTACTTAAGCTACCACCCCTTATATCCCTATTGGCCATTTCCAAAGTTACACATTGCAACTTCAGTCTCACCATCTCAGTAGCCGCATAGGCCGTACATGGAATGCTATGACTGGAGGAGATAACTATCCGGTTCTTTCGGTAATCGAGCGCAAAATATCTCATATGCCGAGGGAGGTTTCAAGGAAGTGAATGAAAGGATCTTCGTGATATCGAAACATTTTAACCTTATTGGACTGGGTTCCACTACCACGCGACATATAGCAAGCCACCTATAGATTCAATTTGAGCGGAGAGAATATAGTGATTTGTCATGTAACTGGCTCGAGATGTATTCTCGAGCCGAATTGGTACAAAAGGGAATTTGCGGCTGGGTCTAATCCGAACCATCTAGTATCGATCACGCATGTAGGGATATAGTAAGGTAGTATTATAAAGCCGCGATAGTTAAGCCAGGGCTACAACCCCTACGCTGCTTCCAGGTGTGTAGTGTTTGCAACCCTTGAGGCAGAGACCAATTGGAATGCACCATGACCGTCTACTCTAGGCCTTACTACTTAAGTTGCCACAGCCACTAACCTGTCATTAGGTAAAAGTAAATAACGTTGTCCCTTAGGTATAATTAATTGTTACACCATGGCAGCGTGAAATGATGCTGGTCATAATATACTTGGGTCAGACGGCTCATCTATGTACCGGACGTAGTTGCTGGCAATTTATTGAGCCGCCTATTTTAATATACGTAGGTGCCCTCGAGGTCATTGGCAGGCAGTTGATGGAAAGCTAACAATTAGACGCTCGCAGATTTTGTTATGAATGACTCCGCGTGAATTACCATGCCACTCTCGAATCAGACAAACGAGCCCTTCCGGCGTCCAAGAGGATTCAAGCGATTGAATCTCCAGCTGAAAGACATGATCACATTCATGATGTTATGGTTTTCATGTACTTCTAACGGGATCAAAAAGCAGGATCCCTAAGCTACTAAATAGGTGTATGTATGCAGGAGATATGCCATGCATTCAGCAAGCACCTAGGATCTTCCAATTCTACTCTTGTTAAAGAGACGATAAATTGGATATTATGATTAGATTCAATCTTATATTCCTAGTAATTTAACTGAGCTTCCCACGTTGTCAAGTATTCTATTTCTACTCAGCTTCTACTCGCGTGCGTGTGCGAGCAGAGCCCATCTGCAACTGACGTCCACTCCTATTCATAACAATTGTACTCGCTGGCTAAGCTATGATAAATGGGGAATGGATTGTCTATAAACGTGAAGATGCATATGTAACTTGGAACCTTCCTATTGGACTGAGGGATTTATTCGTCATTCTGACTGTGCGCTCTCACAACTCCAGGGGTCCCCTATCGGCGAAACCTCACCTGAGGCGCCATATGCGGAATCATCTTGTATTCTGGTTTGGCAGCGGAGAAAATATGGTTGTATAAGGTTCGTGTGCAAAGAAACAGAAGACCGAGATGTAGAAGAGTAAGGGGAAGCCCAAAGTATAGAGGCCCCCAGTGTAGCATCTTTCTTTCTTAACGCTGTGAAAATCCGATGTTATTAGATAACCTGAGACCGTTTGAAAGCGAAACAAGGAGAATCTTAAACGAGGGAGGCAGTTGTCTGCATAAACATTCTGTCTCGAGACATCAGAGAATGTTAGGACTCCTATCCGTAAGAACCTGGACGCAGAGTCTCTGGAGACTAGGTCACATGTACCTCGCCTTTTTCATGTCCTTCGTCCTCTGTTCGTCGTATACGCACGCTATTCCATTATATGACACGGGTATAGCCTCCAGAAAACATACGTCCCATCACAAGACGGCGGCGCGGAAACCAATGAACTTTCCCAAGGAGTTCGCAACAACCCTAGCGATAGCTGTGACAGTTGTGATACTAGGAACGACGCTGATCTGCGTGTTCGCGCACTGCTGGCGGCCGATCCTAGACTGGAGTCGATCCGACAGTACGGGCGTAACTAGGAAGAAGAGGAGACTGCGTAAGAACAAAGAGGCTTGGTTTCGCGGGGCCGACCGAAAGCTACCGATGTCGCGGTCCGACATCCTGGAGCCCGAGGCGGAGCCGCTGTACCCCTATACACAATTCCGTGCGCCTAGCATCTATTCGGGTCCGTATCCCGCCCACGAGCCCCCCGTCTCCCCGGCAGTATTCTCTCGCAATGCTGTCAGTTCGCCCCGGACGAGATCTAGGGCCTACTGGAATCAGTCGACTATGTCACTACCGAGTTGGGTTGACTCAGAGGAGCTCGAACGTCCTGCTAGCGTCGCTTATTGCTTTGATCGTCCTTAAGTCGCTTCAATCTATCATATAAAGTCTTCAGGTATGTCTGGTACAGTCCACTTAAACCATGTGTTTAATAAATCATATCTAACTAATCGCTAGCCACCGAACCCTGAAAGACATGTGACTGTGAAATGTCTCCAGATGTCTGGTCGTATGATAAGTCTAACATTCTGGGTTCGAGAAACTCATGTGTTATGTAGAATAAGTTGTATTCTTCATAGTAAATTATGGTAGAATAGAGGACGCCCCTTCCATATAGATAGTGTATGTATAGACCAAAAGAAACAGAGGGGATATTATATAGGAGAAATAATACATGCTACACTTTTACAACTCGTCATATAATAGTGTCTGAACCTGGAAACATCATGATAGTTGAGCATCCGAAGGAAGTTGTGGATATGTCTTCCATATTGTTTGTCGCCTACTATCAATTATTGCAGCACTGAAAGATATGAGGATAATGCACGGGCTTGTATAATCTGGTAGTTCTCGACTTCAGTCATATGAAGATAGCTCCTTGAGATGTTAATGAAGGCCTGTCGTCCCCATGGCACTATATCACGAGTTGGCCCAAAATGCTGCACTCTCAAATGACTTTCCATGAACAGCCGCCCAGAAAACTACTCTCAGTTATGCTAACATTTGACGAATGTCGCCGAGCGAAATTCAATATCGTGCCAGCATACAAAGTAATCTCGAACGTGAAGGATCTCGATGGTGCAGACGAAGAATACTGACCGC
The DNA here is from genome assembly GCA_022593225.1 of Xylaria sp. FL0064. NCBI lineage: Eukaryota > Fungi > Ascomycota > Sordariomycetes > Xylariales > Xylariaceae > Xylaria > Xylaria sp. FL0064. The sequence continues at coordinate 53,097 of JAJKLE010000061.1, read as the reverse complement.
TAGGTATACCTGTACCGATACTCTGGAACGCACGTAAGGCGTTTGACAGACCCAAGATTGCGCAGAGCCAATCTCGGTATTTCAACCACTAGGAGCGTCCCAAATCTATCACCATCGACGACGACGGTTCCAACCGAGAGGTTCTGAGCATACGAGCACGTTGCCTGTTCATCTCCGTGAAGAGACTGCCCAGCGGAAGTGTACTATGTAACGCAAGGCGTGTATCCAGTAACATCGTACAAAAACATTGCTGTTTGCGAACGGTGATTTCTCCGAGAACAATAGTAAAGACTTGTGCGTTCGTGGGGCCGTGCTACCTTTGTATTCTCGAAACGAACAATGTGTAACGACGATGTCGTCGTCGTTGTTTTTGGAAAAGGCCCGTTTGTCGAACTTGCGACACCAAACATGGTACCGTGCCACAGTACAATACAATAAGTACACTTAACCTACCCTCCTAGCCCTCCCTACCTGTCTATCCCTCGGATGGGGCACATTTCTGGATGGTTGGGGGGCTCGGTAGGGAGATCGGTAACCGTGTCCTCGGGACTCGGCTCGAGGGAAACACGTTACCGCACTCGCGATATGGCTGGTTCTGACCCGTGTAACAGATCCCTTCAATTTCGCCCGTTACCACACCGCCTTCCTGGAGAACAGAGAGGTCGGTCGGGCGGGTGGTTCGCCTCTTGAGGCATTCCCGTTGGACCAAGGGATCCAGAGCAATGGTACACAGAGATCCCAAGCGGCTATTTAGTTATCTCATCTATTCATCTACTTAGCACTAGTGTGTACGTATAGTACAGTATGCTCGATGAAACAGACTAGATGGAAAATTTCTGCAACGGGGTAATTACCTGGGTACGCTATCAGGTAGCATAGGTATCCCCAGGTTGACAGGTAACACGCACATGCACACAACTCTCGAAGAAGGGGGCAAGCACGGAATAGCATGGCGGGGAGACTTTCGTCTGGCTAGTATCGGTCTCCTCTCCACCACGGTGAGCAAAAATCTGTGAAACTCGAATCTGTGAAACTCGAGAGATTCTGACGGACGGCGGGCGTCACGACGTCAACCGCATTGCATCACTGTAACTGTAACTATCCTGAGATGCAATGCTACGAAGATGGTCTGCAGGCCCCCGGCTTTTCATCGATGCTCCACGGAAAATTAGGAACATAGCAGTGGGCAGTAAGAATTGAAAAGCGTTGTGCACTCGAGGCGGCTTCCCGATGTAAATTCACTACCTACCTATACTAACTACACCAGCCGCATCTCATTGAGCTACTGAGTAGTTCGTTTCTGGGACACTGGGCATGCGCAGTCTGCCACGGTTTTTACACGTGCATAGGGGTTCGTTTCAGACTTGCTGCTTGGCGGCCGGTAGATGATATGACTCGTCAGTTGTGAGCTATGACGCTCTCCAGGCCTGCCACTCGCTCTCACTGGTGAAGACTTGAACGAACGACTGCCTGCTCTATGAGAAGGGGGGGGGTCTAGACTGTTCTTCTTGCATACATAGCAGAAGGATGGCGGGAAGACACAGACAGAGAGAGACACCGGGAGATCACTGTGAGACTCGCATTATATCATTGGCGTTTCATGCATGCTTCCGGGTCGTGTTTCATTCATCGGCACGGGTAGCGTGGGTACCACGAGAAGCAAGAAACGGCGTGGCGTTTTTTAGTCAGTATGTATGCAGTGTTCATTCGGGGAGACGGAGAAAAAAAAAGAGGTGAAAAAGATCACACTGACACCTGCACGTGGCCACTCGTCGAGATTACTTAGCCACCTCTTCCTGTAAATCTGGTTGTGACGTGCAGTCAGTCAACCAGAGAACCGCTGGCACTATTTTCCCTACCTATGTGATAGCTCCTATAGATTCGAAGAGATGCAAGATCGATCGCATTGGAAATGATCACGTAGATCCAACTCGCATCTCCCCTGACCCTCTTATGCATACCTAATAGACGCTGGGGAATGGGTGAACGAACGTTGCGATAGGGACAACGGCATTCAGTATCTTGTATATATTTGCCACTGTGGGCAGGCCGTCACTGTTGCTTTCACGGTCAAGCTGTGTAAACAGCCTCCTACGTGGGATACCACCCTGACAACATCTCATGCTATCTAAGCAAGGAGCTTTAAAGCAGGGGTTAAGTTGCTTGTAGGGCTTACCGTTGATAGTAGCACTTCCATAAGACCAGCCTCCCTAGCATTGTTGCATCCGAGACAAGGTACAAAGCGTCACAACCCGCCTGCTGAGTGAAGGGAGCCTGACACATATGGTAGATGGCGTGGAATGATATGGACGGGATTATTGCAACTGTGTCTGGAATTCTTTACAGTCATATCCTCAGAGAGAACTCATGTAGCCAGAGGCTAGGATCGGACTAGGTATTGACTCAGTTGTCGGTACCATGGTGTTTTGAAGACGATGGAATTAACTCAGGGATTGTACCATACTTCCTCAGAGAAAAAAAGTGCGAACTCTCATTAATTCCCATACATAGCAATGAGAGCATTCTTGGCATTCTGGTATCCAGTTCGAATCGTCCTGGGATCACTAAATCGTCGACAGTAAAGAAACGGCGCAAAGATTACATTCCTGATACTAGTAACTGATGTAGATTAGGGAATTCCTCATCTGATAGGTCATATCACCGTTGATTGATGACTAGCAGGAACTACGTTTTTGGGCAAGCCGAAGGGTCTGACTGTCAAAGTCACAGTAGTTCGCCAATCAGAGATATGGAACTCAACGGTGAATAAGCTTAGGCTGGGACGATGAGATGAAAACTTAGCGTTCCATTAGATTAAGCAAGACCGATCCCACCACCCTTTATTGAACTCGAGACGGATAAAGTATAGTACTGGAGATAGGAAACGGACACGGTGACTTAGTAGATTTCGTGATGAATGCCAAGCGTTCGGGGCGAGCTAGATGAGGGCTCGTGATGTTGAAAAAGGTACGCTAGTCTAGACTTACGTAGTATGCGTATGTGGCAGTCGGATCTGTAGACGCGTGCCGGTCGCATTCGTTGCGTCGTTTCGAACCCCATACCCAGGGAATCAGTCCATTGATGTGATGTGAGGGATCCGATGGGTTGGAACCAGAGACTGGCGGGAGTACAGGCAGCAAGAATTCAGCCGAGACGTCGTTACAATTACCAGGTTTCGGGAGTGGAAAGGACCATGCTGGCAAGCTGTTATTAGTTTGTTAATATACGTATAAGCAGGTACCCCAGCAAGCGCCGGCCAATCCTCCTCGTTTGTTGTGGCGTGTATCGGGTGACACATATAGGCGCTGGAGGGTGCGCCTAGCTTTTGGATACTAACGAGTAAAGAGACCAGAACGAGGCATGACACGCTGAGGTGACCGTGTCAGACATGCCTGTCTCTATCTGTCTGTAGCACAGCACTCGTTTGTGAGGACAGACAAGATGACCACCCAGTTAACCCACCCAAGCACTGACCCGACTGCCGAGTGATCCAGCAGATCTGGATGATTTGACGGGAAATAATGGGAACCAGCATTCGAGAGAGCGTTGTCGGATCATGAGATGGGTTGTACTGGTTGCATCATGCATGACACTGTGACAACACGGTGCTTTCCATGCTCGTGGGCTCGCCTGCCACTGGCCACCTCGTTCCGACGACAGGAATGTGGATAAGTAGTGAGATGTTGGTACAGCAGAGACAGACGGCCGGACTGCATCGCTGAATCCCCCTATCAGGTACAGATGTAGGGACTGTGCTCCCCTCCTCGAACAGGAAAGTAGAAAACAGCTCTTACACCCTTGGCGACAGCCCAGACAGGGGTTCTTCCATACGAAGCCTGCTTCTCATTTTGCCCGTTCTGCCTAATTTGCCCACCCTACTTTGTCCAAGTTTGTCCAAGTTTGCCCGGCTCTGTGCTTACGGTGCCGCAATACTGCAGTGTATTGCACAAATATTGCCCGTTGGGATCTGTGATCTGCTGTGGGTAATCATTGTTCGACTGGCGGGTGACTGGGGTCAGGGAAGCTGAGGGGCACGAGATTACCGGGGAGTATACCGGATCGGAGGGATTTGCTCGTGCTTTGTTTCCGACACTCGATGTGAATAGCTACAGTACACAACTGGCATACTATTCACTGTAAGAATATACTCAGTAGCACACTACCATGGTATACACACCCAAATGTCATAATGCCACCCTGACTAATACCGGTAGTTCAACGGTTCACCCCCAGTTGGAGTAAACACGTAGTAAGGTTTATCATTGTGGCCTGGTGTTTGTTGCCCGTAACAATTGTTCGATGGACGGATACTAGTATACCACTATACCACTATACCAGAGGGGCCAGATTGCGAAAGCCACCCAAGGGAGAGGTCATTTGTTCTCAAATAGTAGTGGAAATGACTGTTAGTGTAGATGGTGGAGAGCGTATTGTATGGCACACCCGGCAGTTCGGGTCGAGAGACTTGGTTTTTTTCGCGACTTATGGTAGCTACCCAAGGGAGGTTAGGTTAGGTTAGGCACCTAGTCATATTCAAGCCCCAGAAGCTCGAAGCTGGATGCGGCGGTGCATGGATTCCTGCGGCAGCTCTGGATGACAACAGAAGCTGAGCAATTTTCTTGTTGGAAGGATTCCCTGCCTCGAATGTTAATTCTAGTTTGCGTAGTACACGTGTATGTACACTCGAGCAACTGTCGTCTAGCGACGCCCTGGATACCTAGTGCACACTAGAATTATTTAATGAACCACACTAGCATGACGGTTTGACAATCTGATTCCCGACTTGGTATGAAGCAGGATGAAAGAAATGATGGGCCGTTATTGAAGATAGGATAGCGTTGGTAGATACAATGGAGGAATGGGGGCGGCGAGCTCCTTAATTGTAGGTAGTGCAACCGAATGCTGAATTGACGCCCAGTACTGTGTAGAGTAGCGTGGATACAGTAATACCTAAATAGAAAAAAACCTGGGAAAATGACGCGCCCCAAATACTCGGTTCTACCCGTCCATGGTCCGTGTGCAAGTGTGGTTTTTTTCTGGGTAGTTCGGTGGGCGAGGACGGAAGCAGACGGCAAAAGAGCTGGAACTTGAGCTAATTTACCCTCATTTCTCTTCTCAAATAGCGCCCTAAGAGCCAGGGTGGAGGTGGTAACGAGAAGCCACATCCAGGCGCTATGACCTAGTAGGTTTAGACGCTTTCTATTCCTGCTGCTCAGCATGTACCTACATACCTACACTAGTTCACCATATTATGAGAAACCAATGATGCCTTTTTCGAGCGTCTGCTGATCCGCACTAATGGCCACATTGCCACAGTCGTTATGTATATGAAGTGGCAGGACTAATCGACAGCCAAGGTTTGCTTTTTTCGATACCGTCTGTGCTACATAATAGTGTAGAAGTAGCAGCAGGATCATCAGCGTCAGTAAACGAACATTCGTGCGTATCTGGGTATCTGGATACCTGGGAGCAAGGCAGTTCAGTCGAGTGAGGAGCCCGCACCTGTTGACTGGGACAGCGAACTTGGACCGATGCCCTGAGCCCACGTTGGTGGGATCATACTCTGCGCCGCCCAGTCGGGGGGTTCCCTTCCTGTGAGCCCTTGTACAACAGCCCTGTGCTACATGTAGCTTTGCTGGGATTGTACATGAAGGGGCATGATGCGACAGCTCTACTGCAGTCCAAAAGCGCGCTGAGATTGGGTACACGGTACAGATGGGTACCCAGCGCTGCCAAACTCGGACCCATTTGACATGGGGAGTGAACCAAGATGCCAAGGAGATTAAGCTTGCTAAGAGATGCGAGAGAGAGCGGGTCGATTACCGCTGGACCGTGGCGATGGCCACAGACCAGGCAAACAGGACCGAATCGCTGTAGGTAGCGTACCAAGTACATACCTGCGAGGGAAAAGGGCACTCCAGAAAGTCCCACAGTAAACTTCCGCCTGGGTTAGCCTATGCGACCAATCATGCTTATCTCCTGTAGGTACATACAGGGTTGACAGGCTACCGACGCTGTGTTTTCTCCCTCACACTGTTGCATCTGCCCTCCCCATACTTGCCCCGAGGACGTCTGGCTGGGTCCACCGGGGTAATTGTTAAAGATAACTGGAGGTAGGTACATTGGGTCAATGTATGCATAGACCTACGTCTTAACGCAACTAACACACCGAGGTAAGCTACTACGTATGGTAGCAGTGTCGAATTCTCAGCAAATTTGATTCGATCATAGGAGATAGCTAGGCCACTACGGATATTATTCTTATGACTCGACCTTTATGTTTGCTACGTATGGTGTTATTATACTACCTAGATAAGGATGGGATTTGCTGGCCGAATACCGAGTACCTACACTACTAGTACAGTATAATTCTCTAGGTATACTGTCCCAAGAAATGTCGCTGGTAAGCGAGCTACCTGGTTAATTATTCCATTATTCCATTTTGCCAGTTGATTGCTGAGCTAACAGCTAATAGCGCGGCCCCGAGAGTGCTCACACCCCTGCCTCCCACCCAAATACCTATACTACACTAGTATCGTACTAGTGTTAATGAAAGTCGAACCTAAGCCCACAGTACCCAGTGCACTAGACGCCCGCAGTGCTCTCCAGGAGTGTGGTGTACAGTATGCGCTCGACTGCTGCTAGTGCGGACTACTTGTTCCAGAAACCAGAGTCATCCATCAATCAATCAGGCCCATCCATGTGCTTCCCAGCCCGCTTTTTGCTGCGACTAAGTCTTGTTCCCTCCCTCACCCACTCGCTCGCTCGCTCACTCGTGCTGGTATCTTGTCTCATAACTTCACTTCTATCCCGTCGCCCTCTCGCCCTTCTCACAAATGGTCTGAGGCTTTTGTGGCTGTCTGGTTGTTTCTTTCCCGCCTCCGACCTTGTTTTTACTACTCCTCCATGTCCAACTCGTCAAGTCTTTGCACGTTCGCTTCTAGTTTCACTTCGTCTGATGTATCTTGCCTCGACCCGGGAATGTGTTAAGGTTGCCTAGCTGCGAATCGCGTCAACTTCACCGAGTCAGCTCTCTGACGCCAGAGCCAGCCTTCTGGGGCGCCCACCAGCCAACTAACTTCGACTACGACCCAACACAACGGTGTCCTCTTCGCTTTGCCCTGCACCGTCTCATAACTTGCCATCTCGCAACTCAACTTCTCCCTGTATCCGCCGACTCGGAATCCTGTCCACCAACTTGGGCCCCCGGTCCGACCTGGTGGGATCTGCGACACAACAATTCTGTCTGTAATTCTGAGTATCTATTAAAAGACATTCATCATGCTTTCTATACAAGTAAGACATCACCTTGTTGACTAAGGCAATACATGCCACCCATTCCCTTTTTTGGCGGGACATGTGTTCGTGAAGTCCCAGCAGACGGGCCAACGTTACCATGGCCGCAGAATACTCCTCACACCCTTTCTATCGTGATGATCTGTATCCCAGAAGCCCGAATACCAAGTTGACAATGAATTTCCTTCTACAGCCCGACTCTAATTTGGCCAGCATGATGGCCGCCCCGGAATCAAGGATGGGCAAAACGCAGCCATTTGCTCGTGAACGCCGTATTACTAAAGATGGAAGGCAATTATGGTATCAGCTCGAGGTTCTCCAGCAACCTGAGCGCGCTCGAGCCTGCGGCTCAGGCCCTAAATGTTTGTGGTCTCCCTCTTGATTGATTCTTGTGCATCGGTTTAACATAAATGGGTAGCGTCCGCCGATCGTCGTCCCGTGGATCCACCGCCGGTCGTTATTTTGAGAGTATTGGAAGGTGAAGACTTCGATGGAGCTAGAGATATTACCTTCGATTATAACGTGGATTTCTTCTGTTATGCCTCCCTCGAACATGCGCGTCCGATGGCTCATGGAAGGGTACAAACACCTGCAGCTACGTCGCCTCCCGTTCTTACGGGATTCCCAGTGTCTGGATGCTGCTATCTCGACCGACCAGATCCTGCCGGTTATTTCCTGTTTCCAGATCTTTCTGTCCGTCACGAGGGCCGATATCGTTTGGTGTTCAGCCTCTACGAATTGATTAAGAATGAAGGAGATCTTGATAGGGACGCTCCAGAACCTGAGGCCGGCACCGCGCAGCTTCCGACAGATGCTTGTCACCGGATGGACTTGAGATCAGCCGACTTCACCGTGTTCAGCGCTAAGAAGTTCCCGGGTCTTACTGAGAGCACCACCCTTAGCCGGACTGTTGCAGAACAGGGCTGTCGTGTACGCATCAGGCGTGATGTCCGCATGAGAAGACGTGAGACGAACACGAAACCTTCTGGTGGCGACGAGTATAACAACAATGCCGAGGAAGAGTATGCGAAACGACGAGGAACACAGACGCCTGAGGGATATCGGGCTCGCTCGATGAGCAATTCGAGCATGGATCGATCGGCCTTCCCAGATAGGCGGCCTTCTAATGTGGAATACGCTACCGCACCGCCCCCACCAACATACCAGGGGAACAAACCTTCGGGCGCTATGCTCAATTTCGGGCAATCTACGAATGGGTTTGCCCAGCCATCGTATGGCCCTATAAGTTCTTCAAACCCGCAATCTACTCCAGTGTCTCCTGCACAAACCACCTTCCCGCAAAGTCAGAGCGTAAATATACCACCTCCGTCGCCGAGCTATTCGAGTTCCACCTACACGCCTTTCGAGCAGCCAGAAGCTGAAAGTAAGAGGCTCTCTAACTCTTATGCTCAGATCTCGGCCAAAGCCCCGAGGGGTGCTGAGCCAAGATCATCCATTAGCTCCAATGTATCAGTGGAGAATACTCCTCGACCCATTCTTCCATCTATCAGCTTCCCTAGCCCGTCTGAGTCGACGTACTCTGAATATGGTGCGTACCAATTGAAAGGTGGTCTCTACCCGCAAGCAGAATCCCGGCAGGTCAAAAGGCCGGCCGATGAGTCGTTCTCGGCGCAACAGCAACAGATGCGCGATATTCGGGGCGAGCGCTTACCCATGCACCAACCGTTGTATCCTTTAACATCGAGCTATATGAGAGCAGACGGCAAAAAGGTGTTTGCCCCACAACACCTTTAGTTACCGTAAATGCCTTCAGATGCATATATTCTTGGTTTTGTTTTTTTACTTGCTCTTTTTCACTTCTTTTCAAGATTTATCACAAGTGGGCGGGACCATAAACGGGCTCGAATCTGGGCAAAAGGTTCATCGGCGTTCTGGCGGTTTGGTCTAACCTTGCACGATTCATGTGTACATACCAAGACGGATTTGCTTTCGTTTCTTCGCTTTCACCATACTTCGCTTCATCGGCAGACCTAGGGTATTATAGGCATAACGGCCCCCAACATGGGGTGGCTTTCTTCGGTCGGGTCTACTGCGAGTAGCTAGGTCAAAGCAACTCGGAATTCACTACACGGGGGAGACTGGGGGGTGTATTGTGTGGGGGTGTTGAAGGCGAGGGCGACCATTCAAGTTGTGCAGGTCTCATCTTACGCATGCGATGCATAGCGACGATGAGTGAATCGGATACATGTGTCATGAGAACGAGTCGGAGGTGCGTTCTAGACAGCGTTGCTTTATCATCAGTTGCGACATCCGCATGATTGTCTTTTGTCAAGCGATGAGTTGTAGTTAGGCGAGTGAATTAAAAACATGATACCATTGGGAGGTTATTGGAGATGAGATGTTCGATATGGTCTGTATTGATAGCTTTGATTCTATTATAAAGATATACGAACATGATAGGATCTTACCCATATAACCTGTATGTAATTAGATTGGGATATGAAGTCCACGTAGCATGCGTGCTGTACATAGTAAGGACTTAAGAAAAATGGTCTCATATCTACTTGTATGCATCGCACTGGGTGTCGGGACCACGCTAAGGCTACCCAGGGCGACGGCCCGAGCTATTGTGCTAACCTTTAGCAAACTGACAGCGCAGTGACAGGCAGGTGGGCTGGTGGTTGCCCCCCCAACCATACCTTCTTTGCACCCGATCAAACAAAACATGTGCATACCCCTGGCTCACGGAGACAAGTTTAACTGCCATTCAAAGGAAGCAATAACTTACCAACCTACCTACCTACTCAATGCAAAGCTTGAATGCATCCATACATCTATACACACCTACACGCATACACGGAGTCACACATTTTTGACTTTCATCTCTAACTCAATTCAAAAGTCTAAATATCCAAGCAAGCGACGACGACCCAAAGCTTATTTCTCGCTGTGCATACATCAGCCAGCGTAGTCATATTCAATGGCGCCGGAGCTTACACGGCCGCCCACCCGGACGGGTAGCAACGGCTCCCGACCGCCTACATCGCGGTTTCAGGAGGGCTCTATGAACGATAGGATCAGCGCCGCACCGCCTGCGCAGTTTCTGGGTCCCGAGCAGCTCAAAGAATACGAGCATCAGTTCTACACGGAACCCCCGACACCACGTGAGGGCCGTAAACAACGGCCCTTCTCGGCTGCAGCGGTATACCAGCACGCCCCCAGCGTCGACGAACCACAACAGCAGCAGCAACAGGAACCCCAACACCAACGGAACGGGCAAGGACATCGACCTGTTATCTCACACAAGAAGTCAACGAGCTTCTTCGGTCGTGTTCGAGATGCTCTATTCCATAGAGGAGCAGCAGGAGGAGCAGGAGGAGGGCAGCAGCATGGCCAGGGCCAGAACCAGAAGCAGCAGGAAGTGCGTAGGAAGCACAGTAGTCTGCAGGAGCCGCTGCGTGATCCTCTCCCGCCGCGACCGCCGCGACCTGACTATTCCACGGGCAGGACAAGGTCCGAAATCAACATTGCCCAGATGTTCCCGAACCCCAGAGGAGGGACAGACCGGCCGTCCCGGGAGGATGTCATGGCCTCGTACAACCAGCTCGTAGCCTCGGGCTTCTTCCAATCACACGCTATCCAATCTACGCGACATGCTGCCCCTTCAGTATTAGCATCCTCCGCCCCAACCTCGGCCCCCAGGGGATACCAGACACCCATCTTACCCACGGAACACCAGGCTGCGCCTCGCGGGCCGTTACGCATACCATCATTCCACAAATCCCGTCGCTCGGGCTCAGCATCGCGCATGCCGAGTTCAAACCCCCCAAACCGGAATAGCCGGGAATACTCAGCCGCAACAATGGCCGCCCCGCAAGTAGCACCGCGGTCGTCGCTATCGTCGTTATTCAGGCCTTCGATCCCAGACCTTCACACCAAAGACTCGTGGTTGACGCTGCACGGTCGCAAGCGCACTCGCGGTGACGACAGCGGGACGTCTACTCCAGAGCCACAGCCATCTTCTTCTACGGCGGCAACGAGTTCGGGGGGATATTTCGCACAGCCCCTTAAGAGAGTGGCCAAGAAACTGCGGGAGATGCCTTCCACGTCCTCTCAGCTTAACAGTGAAGCCAAGAACGCCCAGTATACCAGTGCTCCAACAACCCAGCTGCAATCGAGCCATTATCAAGTAGCAGTAACAGGGGGAGCAGCAGATGGAGTCGTGCGGCTCGTGCCCTCCGTCTCATACGGCGGGACAGTGCACCCCAACGAACGCCCCATACGTCTGCGCTCGCCATCGCCGGAGAACACACTAGATAATGAGCATGAATGGAGAAGCGAGAGACCACCCATCAACGAACGAGCCAGCTCGAAAACGACACGTCCGCGCAAGACGTTCTCGTACACCCTGGCAGAACCCTCCCGCGGCCGCAGCAGGACCACACTTCGCGAGCGTGAACGTGAGCGTGAGCAAGAGCAAGAGCGAGGACGAGGGCGGGAGCACGACAAGTACCGCATCCAACGTCGCGGCTCATCGTCTACGCGGCCCGAGAACCGGAACCGGACATCCCGCACCACGACGCCGCAGCCGCAGAACCCGCTGGGACAGTGGCAGCGCGTGTCGCTCGAGGACACCATGATCCACAGGGACTCAGTGGATAGTTGGCGGGAAACGTCGGTCGAGCAGCAGCGGTCTGCTAGTCCTGCTATTACTACTAGTACTAATGATCACGCCAAGGCTACTAGAGGCAGGACGACGGCGACGCCGTCCCCGCTGCAGACGATGGCGGACGCCAACGCGCGGTCGGCGTCTAAGCCGCCAGAGCGCTGGCACGGCACGGGCAAGGCGTATCACCTTAAGGATCGCGGCTCGCGGCCTGATCTTGCTGTCCGGCGGTCCGAGGATAGCGCGAAGGTTGAGAGGGGGAGGTATGGGAAGGAGAATAGTGCGGCTGAGGGTGGTGACGTCGATTGGCGCCGTGTCGATGCTGATGGGGATGTCGATGTCCTTGTTTATGAGACGCGGGGACGGATGTCGAGGGAGAGTCATTATCGCGGACAGACACGACAGGAGGAGGTAGAGGTGGAAGTGGAGCACCAGCCGCAATGGCGTATAGGAAATGCTTTGTGAGTTGTGTGCTGAAGAGATATTGAAGGCTTTGGTGCTCTGTTTTGCAGGCTTGCTTGATGGACAGAGAGAGTTTCTGCGGCTGTTTTATTTCCCATTCTACCCTACCTACCTACCTACCTACCTACCTCATACTCTTACCCCATTCTCCGCAGCTTTCCCAGCCTTCCCTTTGATTTCGTTCAATGGTGGAAAAGGAGATACTGGCATGAGATAGGTTCGAAAGAGAGAGGGAACGGAGCGGAGTGGGCTAGAACGGAAACGGCATTCATCGGATCAACTTTATTGCTTCATCACGGACAGACATGACATGAATTCGGCAGGACGGGTACCGGCTGGCGGAAGGGGTTCGGCGTTTTTCTGGTGCTACTTCTGGGTCTTCTTTACTACTTCCTCTCTACTTCCTCTTCCTCTTCCTCTTCCTCCTACAGCGAATCTACCATACATCCATTCACCCATCTATCGACCTGTACATTCTTCGTCGTCGACAAAAGCGCTCCACAACGGAACGTCCTATCTCCAGGAAGATAGACGGAAAAATGAAGAAATGGAAAGGCAGAAGCGGAACGAGCGAATGTAGTTATTGGTCTGGTTTGAAAAGGGGTTTCACAAAATTTGTTTCTCTGTACCTCCCTTCTCTTTCACGAATCACGATCATGAAATGGAGAAAAAAACTCTTTTTACTGGACGGGCATGGGCATGAGCATGAAATGAGATCACGATAAGGAAAACTGTTTATTTTGCATTCCCTTGGTTTCTTGCTTGATTGGGTTTCTTGATTGCTCTCTTAGTTTGAAAGAATGGGACTGTACTCTGTACTTGACTGGATTTGATTGAACTGGTTATACTAGGTATCTAGGCTAGGCTAGGTACTACTTAGTTGATTGACCAATTTAACTTGAACGAGGGGGAAAAGAGCGGATTGATTGATTGATTGATTAAACTCGATATTAGTGTTCCAGGCTTGCTTTTCATGTAGTATCTTCGTAGTGCATTTTCTGGTATCTCACGGCGTCTGGTCTGGTCTGGTCTGGTCTGGTCTGGTCTGGTCTTGTCATTTTGATACATGGGCATACGAGCATAGGCGTTTCGTTCGTTGATTTGCTCATTTAATCAACCTCCTAGGCTTCCTAACCCCTTATGACCATGATGACAAAAAAGGCGTATCTTATCATACATAATGTACATAGGACCTTTCTAGAAGAATTCAATAATAATAAAAACATTACTTACGCTTCTCATACTGAGTTATACTCACACTGCCGCCCTTGATTGAACTGAAGTATCACATCGGACTTATATATAATTGATTTACCTATAGAGTGAATCTATTTATCGAACCCAACAAACAGCGTGGTATTTATGTCTACCTAAATATCTCATAGGTTAACACACAGGTGGCCTGCCCAATCTCAAAACTCATTGTCTAGTAGGCAGTCTGTCTACAGTTCATGTCAATCCAACCAATTCTCATGTAGTAGAAATATATATATTGTCTATTCCTAGCAGGGCGGCCTACATGTATGCCACCTACAGGCTGGCAACTACAAAAGTCTCGTGGCGTAGGCTCCTTCCAACCAATTCACATATATCTCTGGGGTCCAACCCATATACCTTAGGCCTTGAGTACCCCTTTTATACTCTATAGCTCCTAAGCGCCTATGCAGCCATTCTTATCAGGCCAGCGAATAATGCCCACAACAAGTCTCCTCAATATGAAGAAGGGTACTGCTTCCTTCCGAGTCCCTCATCGTCTCATAAGCTAATTATACAATTGTCTAAAAGGAAAGGGTGAAAGGGTAATGAACTGTGATGGCTTGAGCCGCTGAGTATAGAGATATTCAAGATTCTAAGCCGCAGGTGTCCATATTTCAAGAGGAATATCCCACTTGAGGGATAAGGACAGCTGAGCTCGTCTAAAGATCTTCGAAAGATATTTGGGGAGTAGACTACTAAGCTAGTTCTTGGATCATGTTGCGGACTCGGTCACTAATACTCCGTGGGTTTGCAGCGAGACCACCAAGCGTCTTTGCAACATCAGTTGTGCCGGAAACTAGCGAGGGAGCACCGTTCCAAAGCATGGCTCCAAGAACAAATACCAGAATCGGAATCTATGTCATCGTTAGCCTCTCATTCGACCTAAATCTGACAATAGTTCATTGCTTACCCAGACAAACCACAACATCTTGTCGCTACTGCCCGCTTTGAGTCGTTGGGCGTGTGCACGCTGGAGAGTCTCTTGTTGTTCTTTGGTGATGAGATGTTTGCGTCCAATTTGTAGGACAGTAGGGACTTCTTGGGATTGAGAACTTTCTGCTTTATCTTGATCAAACAGAGCAGCACACTTGGCATCGGCTTTGAACTCCGCTGCAGCCCGAGCAGCTGATGATTGTTTAATATCGAGATCTTTCTGCGGGAAGATCTCCTCGTACGCAGGAGGAGAATCTTTATTACCAAAAAATGGGAAGACTCCCCATCTACTGTCGCTGGAGTTACTTGGATGGTCCCCAGTCGATTCTTGTCGCTGGCCACGTATATTAGGTACAAGCGAGCTAATTCGTTGCATAACCGGAGCTGACTGCAGATAAGCTTGGTAGTCAGGGAGTACGGGCATAGGCGGAAGATTTGGGATATGCGGGATATTGGGCATCTGGAGTTGGGGTAGATTTTGCAGATGCATTGCCATTGAATGCTGAAGCTGCTGTAACTGGGCTGCAACTTGTTCCCGAATAGCGGCCATAGTGGCGCCTGGAGAAGCTGGACCTTCGTCTGCTTCATTTACTGGATGTGGCTCGACAGCAGACCGCCGACGCAGTCCAGAAAGGCTGCGCCCTCTCGAATCAAGCCACTCCGCATCCTCCTCATTACTGGCCTCTTCAGACGAGTCATCGCCGTTCGCTGCTGTCGCCGTGTCAAAGTTACCCGCCAAGAAATCTTGGCGAGATACTGGCGTCATTGCGGAGGGCTCCCATAAAGACCGTACAGAGCTTCGGCTACTCGCCCGGCTGCAACGCGAATCGACACTCCTAGAGCGGTAATGGTTTTCGACATATTGCAGGCTTCGACGTACAGATACGGACCTAGCGACATCAATGGGCGTGAGGCCAGAATAAGATCGTACATGCCGATCAGCCCCTTTAGCAATTAGCCGGCGTACAATTTCGGGGCGATTATTCATCGCAGCCATATGAAGCGGAGTGAAGCCCCCTTTGTCTTTGATATGCACATTGGCACCACGGGCTACTAGACCAGCAACAAGCCGGATATAACCGAGAGAGGCTGCTAGATGTAGCATGGTCTGCCCACTAGGTCTCCTATGATTGATCCGAACAGGGTGAGGGCTCTCATTTAGATCCATCATCTCAAGAACTCGAAGAAGGCTGGATTCAACAGCCTCCCCGGGCTCCAGGCTCAAGTGAGTGAAGCCATTGCTGCCAGTACCATGAGGAGCTTGATTGCCTGAACTAGACGCGGGGGTTTGATTGAACAGGATCCTCCTTGCAAAACCCACAGGGTCTGAGGTTATTGCCCCGTATTGATTTGCCAACAGTCTGAGTGCAGTACGGATGAGCTGATCTTCATCATCATCCTTGTAGTTGAAAATAGCAGGTTGTTGGACACCCTGCGATCTTCCTGGTTGCATGATGGTCACTGGAACAGGTCCTGATACTGGTGAAGGTGGAAGCATGCACACAAGGGATTGTGGCCCCCAGTATGTCGTAGTTATCGCTCTTTGGGACCCAAAATAGACCTCCAGACCATGGTTTGTGAAATTGCTACCAAGAACAGTGATCTCTGCTCCTCCACATTTCGATCCCTCATTGGGGATAATCTTATGAATAATGGGCATCGGTGCAAGAGGCATATCTTGAGGTCTCTGGGTATGCTGTATGTTTTGTGGATCGGCACGAAGTTGACTTGGACTGGGAGCACGACTGGGATGTGCAGACACTGGAGCCGAGAACAATTGGTTAATAGGTCGTTCCAGGTTCATAGCCCTGTTGTTCATTCCCGTGAACATGAATGGCTCTGTCCCACTATTACTCTGTGTTGCTGTCCCACCACCAAGCATTTGCGATACATTATTAAGCATGTGCTGTTGTCCCTGGTTTGAGAGTTCTCCATTCAGCGGTCCATGTGCCATGGTTGTTGAAAACGGCGAATTTCCTGCTGACACAACACCAGTATCATTTTGGATGTTAGGGGGCATTGATAATAATGGCTGGCCCGTTTCAATCTTCGTCATAGCAAGACCAGCAGGTACCTTACCATTCATGCTGGCTTTTCTTTTTCTGGTTGCCGCACTTAAAGGGCTGGCGGGTGAAGCTTGACGTGAGAGGTTGTGTGGTGTTACTGCTCCTTGGGCAGGTTGTATACAGCTTCCGTGCGGACTAGAATTGGTCGCTGGAAGATTCTGTCCCTGGATTTGTAGATCGGACGTAGAATGATTTTGACGGAAAGGTAATGAAGAGATGTCTCCAGAATTATGCTGAAATGATGCTGGCGGTGCTCCTCTGGGCTGAATTGGGGCGGGATGTGTCGTGATTGGTTGAGGAATACCTGCGTGCAACGACATCTGTGGTCCATGAGTAACAGGAGGCTGAGGCGATTGTTGGAGTTGAGGCTGAGAGGATGGTTGGGATGTGGCCGTAGGGCCAGTATGCGTAGGCGTTTTATGGTCGTCTGTTATCATGATCGACGAAGAGATCCCCTGAGCTACAATATCGCCAACGTGGTCCTTGAGCGTGATAATGACCTGAAACCCAAGTTTTTCGCCATGGTGACGGCAGTAACATGCAATACGCATGGGTGCGTCAACCTGCACAGTTCCCTCAGGGATAGCGCCATTGATCAAACCAGCCCCGGTAGGGTCGGCCATAACTGGTGTGACGGTTTGCCACTCCTTGACCTCCTGAGTGTTGAATACGATAGCTCGCTCCTGTTCATACCGATCCCATAGTTCCTCTTCCTCCGGCTTCTTGTGTTTTTTCCTACCAGCACGCTTCCTCTCCCGAGTGATACACCCTGTGCATATGCGTACCTCGCCTCCATTTTGCGGCTTGTTTTCTTCATCATCAAAGCCGTCCGCAGGACTATTTGATTCCTTGATATGAGGCTTCCCGGCAGCACGTGAGAATGCCCGTTTGAGTCTCGTTTCGTCGGTCATGGCACTCGTACAGACCAGCATGGTTGTCAATTCTAGCATATCGGGACACGGTCCTGTCGAGGGCTTATGAAGCAGTTTCGGCTTAGCGATGGTGTGAGTCGGGAGATGTACCCTCTTGATCCCTTTTGGAAGGTTATGCATAGTGATCTTGAGTGGAATTTGCGTTTCGACCCGGGATTTTATCGGCATTGGATGTATGAATAACCTGGGTATTAAGGGGTATGATAGAGACGTTGGCGGGCTCGCGTTGGGTATGTCATGGTTAGCAAGTGGTATATAAGTTGAATCGGATCTCGGAGAAGTCAACAGTGAATTGCCGGGTTGGCCATTGGTCGTGGGTAGCCAGTTCGCAAATGCATTGCCATAATTGTGGAAATTACTATCAGGCGAGGCTAAGTTATCGGTATATACAGCAGCTGGTGACGACTCGCTGCTATGAAGCTGTGCCGAACTAGGCGAGAACTCGATTGGACTCTGGGACTCTTTTTTCTTCGCAGATCTACTCGATGACTGTCCCTAGGTACTATGAGAATTCGCTATCAAGATATTCTCGTCAAATCAAGAAAACTAACCGTGCGATTTTTTGGTTGGGCTTTACGTCTCTTAACGGCGCGACCCTGAGGTAAAGTCTCACTCGTGGTGTGGAATTCTGGTGATGGCTCGCTTGCACCCGGGGGCGTGGAGCTGCTCGAGTCGCTTGACAGGACGAGGTACTGATCCATGTTAGAGGCATCGTCCCTGCCCCCCATCTCGTCGGGCCATTGACTAGAAGATGTATCCATTGGCGTCGCATCTATTGATGTGTGGGGTGAGCTCGAAGCCATGCTTCTCAGCGATGACGAGGAAGATGTCGAGCCCCGGTGCGAGGGCAATTTAGAGCCCGGGTTGTCTATGGTAGTAATGGCCTGGTTGGATTGCTGGGGGAAGGCGTACGTGGAACCGTCATACATGGCAGGGCCGGCACCATCGAACGTTGAAAGATCCATGAAACTGACATCTTTCATCGGTGGACTGTTTTCAGAGGCACCGTTAAAATCAACCTCATGATTGAGGTCGAACGGAAACATGTCGGGCATTGGATCTTCCTCGGGGAAAGTGAAAGACTCGGAGGTAGGCATAGCTTCTGCCACGGAGCCGCAGCCCTACCTACTCGCCGTGACCTCTGGTGACCCTTGGTAGCCGGTGGTGAGTTGAAGTGGCTTGTTGTGACTCTGTTTAACTGCAATTTACCAGCTCTATGTCGAAAGAAGGAGGGTTCCGTAGTACGGGCGCACGAATACTGCCGGGACCAATCGCATGCGTATGATAAGGCGGGCTGTGGGGGGGGGATGTCCTCGGGGCTGACGCGAGCGGTGCTGTCGTGTGATTCGTTCTAGAGAAACATGGCGATACTGTTCGAGATCAGGGGATGCCAATGCCGGTGGAGCAGAAGATATCAATTGGCGTCGAAGGTGAACAGGCCGGGTCTCAGGCGGATGGAACGCGGACACGGTCGGGGGAGGAGTCGGCTCGTTAATCTCGTTCCACAGGTGACAGTCAGGGGTGGTGGGTGGTGGATTCGTGTCGGTGAAAATGGGTGAGAGGCGACAGGCTATGGGCGATAGGTGAGAGGTGAGATGTGAGAGGTGAGAGGCAAGAAGTGGGTATGGGGATGGATGTGTGTGTCTACGTCCGTCTACGCCCGTCTACGTCTGTCTGCGCCTGGTGTTGTTTCGGGCCCGCTATCGGTGTAGGGATCAGCGCCGGGGGGCAACGTGGAACATTAGCAGAAGACTGCTGCGTGCCGAAGGGGGGGATGGGGGGCCGATGTCAAATATCAGGCGGTTGAGGGCCTCTGGCCGGACAAGAGTGCTAACTATTACCTCGCTGGTCGGGTTGTAGGAGAAAGGCGAGTTCTCCAAGACGGGTCCCACGGTAGCAGGCCGGCACTGGACTATACCTACTAGGTTAAGTCAGTAGCTGCCTGGTCAAGCGTTGCCTAGAAGCAGAGGTTGTACACGCACACGTACAAGTTGGTTTGGTTTGGTGGATACAAGACCAATGAAGAGAAGGAGAAACGGGGAGCGGGAGTGGAGATGTACAGGGCACTTGGGCACCGCAGGTCGATGTCTAAAAAAAAAACTAGGTAGGTTAGAGGCACTTATCCCAGATGAGAGTGTCTGGTAACATAATTCGGCGAAACTGGCCTGGCCATTCTAGCGTTCAGTTAAGATGGTCTCGAGGACCCGCTTACGCACAAGAGGTACTACCTAGCCTAACAAAGCGCTGAAAGAAATAGTTGTCAAGCCCGCTACCTATCAGCACTAGGAAGCTCGACAATTATTTCTTTCAGCACCTTGCCAATAACTGCAAAGTTGCTACCAGCCCAGCAAAGTTTGGCGCTATTAGTCATATATTGCTGTTAGTAGCCCATCACCAAGACCTTTCTCGAAGATTAACTGCTGCATACCCAAGTAGGTAGGCCCTTTAGTAATGGCCTAACAGCCCGCTTGGACAATTCTTTTAGCGTGGTCCCGGGGCATGGTAACCTACACAGGTACCCTAGAGTACTTCCTCTAACCGCTATGGTAAAGCACATCTACTAGTAGATGTCTAAACCAAGATTATGTTCTCACCCTGCTAGCCCACGTTACGTGATAGCACCATCTATCCGCGTGTGAGCAAAGCTTCTACGGGGTTGTTGCTAATGCACATGCCTGAGAAAGGGATATAGAACATTTTAGTCGCAGCTAGACAACGTAATGCTGATGCCGGCAGCAGCATGAGACAATTCTAAGTGACTGCTAAAATAATTTACATGCATCCTTCGGCACCCATAAGGGCGTAAATCTAGTCATACTTCTATAAACCCGCACCAAGACCGCGCGCACGGTCGTTAAGATAAGCTCGAATACATCGAAAGACCTCGTACACGATGGTAGGATAGGTTATTTTCTACTTGGAACAGATTTAGGTGAATGGCCGGCATAGGAAGTGCCATCTGTCATAGCCCCCATTCCATGATCTGGGGGCTACCATACTATATACAGAATCCCCTAAATCCGCCATGCAATGTCAATACAAGGCAGTGTCTGCTCAAATCTAGCTGCTGCACCGCTGAAGGGGAGGTGCTTGCTCGTGTCGTCGGAACCTGCGTTCAGGCATTACCGAGGGGTGCCTCAGATTGTTGCGCATTCGGATCGGGGGCTGCTTCGTCTGGGAAACGAACTGTCCGACCAGGAGGCACAGACAGCTGCATGGCTTCTTGAGGTTCATTGCTGGTTGATGGTGGAACGATACAGGGTCTGTCATCGGTTTGGTGAACGGGGTTGGGCAACGGTGGTTGTAGTTCATGGGCCGCGTCGGGTGGCATAATTTCAGAACCACCAATCTTGAATGCCCGTCCTACGGCCGTGATTCGTGATTCTGGGGTACGTCCTCTCGTACGACTCCTTGAGCGGCCCGTCGGCAACCGTACGTCATTCATTACTGGAATCTTGATGTTATTAACCGTCATTTAGTACAGATCTCCAGTGTTCCCGAAGAATGAAGATCCTTAAAATATATATATAGCCTCGGCAGGACCTTTCGACACCTGAACATGCCCATAGGAACAAAATTACTCACCGCTATTGATTTGGAAGGAAGGGCGCTCGATGCTTGCGGGTGTACTTAGACTTCTCGAGATAGTTCGGGGTAGATGGAAGCCAAGTTTCCCCAGGGGAATACTCAGTCCATGGACCACCTTCATAATGGTGAGCTGCGGTTCCCAGTCGGGCAATTTGTGGCAACTTACAACACTGACAACAACCATGAACCAAACGATTACACTGACAGCTTCTGCTAAATTCTCGACGTCATGCCTTGGTTCATCTCCACCCCCAGGGTTCAATTTTCTGACGAAGTCAACAGTGACGTAGAGATAGAATATAGCAGAGCAGCCGATAGGACCGAAAAATCCCATGAAAGTGGCCTGTCTGATGCCCTCAATTTGTGGGATCTTCTTATGTAAGCCCAAAATGAATGGTGGCCGTCTGAGTAGCAGGATTAGAAGCCCCAGTGGTATTAGACGGCCAATTGGAATGACATTGTTGTTGACGAAGCTTCCCCAGGGGCAGACGGCTCCGTACCACATGAAAACGACCACATTGAGAAGCATATCGATAGTCGGTTGGAGTGAGCTATGTTCAACAAGTCAATATTAGCAAGGTATAGGTATAGGTTGGACCGGTTTAGCAATAACTTAGGGGTAAAGCGTACTACAATAGTCAGCAGGCATTATACATAATACTCAGGGGCCAGGCATTTATACGGACCTCATCCAGGGTTGCTAGCCGAAACCAATCATCCCACGTGAAAGCATTTCCGGCAATAAAGCAGGCAAGAATGTCATCACTGCCAATCAGACCACAGGTGCCGGTTATGAATAAAGCCAAGGACAAGGCAAATACTAGAAAGCTCTCCCGGTCGACATATCTATGTTCCTCGCAGTAGTGGAGCAATTCTTTGGCGACCCATCCAACTACGGCGCCATAAATGGTACTAAGGATGATGGTATAACCCCACGTTTCTCCAAACCAGAGGCCGATCGCAAGGCCGCCTCCGCCGGACTCGGAGACACCGCCGTCGCCCACGTACTTGATAAGGTAGAGAGCGAGGAAAAGGAAGGGGTACCCGAGTCCATCGTTGGCCCCAGATTCAGCAATGATAATTTTCTGAAGATCTTTGGGGACATTGTGGTCCGCGAACTTGCCCTTTACAATGACGTTCGATAGAACCGGATCAGTGGGCGTCACGCAAGCTCCTATTGCCAGTGCATGGAGAAAAGGGAGCCGCGGGACGAGTGCCCAGACAAGTAGGGCTGTCGCCAACCACATAGCAGTCATAATGGGCCCAAGAAGAAGAGAGAGGGGTTTCCATTCCTTCTTCAGATAACGGTGCGGTAGCTGAACACCGGCGAGAACAAGCTGGACGCCAAGGACCAACCGGGTGAAGAAGAGCGTCACCTCTTCCAGATTCCCTGCTGACCCAGCATACTCTATGGGACGCACCCAATTGAGAGCTTGTGGCCCAAAAGTAATTCCAGCCAAGAGCGAGATGACTGAGGAGAAAGGTGAGGCTGTCAATACAAGCTGGTATAATAGCCATGGCATAAGATGTGAGTGTTGGAAAGCGGCATTATGGGGACTTACGAGCTTCCGAGAGGTAGAAGTTCTCCTTGAGCAGATATGATACCAATCCGAATAGTGAGACCCATCCGCCAAGGATGCTCACGACAATGTTGAAATTGGATATATCCAAGGTCGGCATCGTGGATAGGCTGGGACCGTGATGAAGTTTCTGCCAGTAGCAATTGCAGTGTGTCAGGTAACTCCTGAGTCGTCTACCGATGCCCGCAGTGCCGGAAAACAGTGATAGGCCGGCGAGTGTGAAATCAATGTTATTGAATCATTTGAGCGTGTTGACGATATACTAGTAATAACTGGGTTATAGCCCGCCACTTTGACGAAACGCGGAGCCCAGGATGAATCTCTTGTCGCGTGGGGTACTCTGCTCACGAATGCGTCGATTCAGTGCAATGATGCAGCAAATAGGTGCACAAGTCGTACCTGGTGATCAAAAGAAAGGGCAATGGCGAATGAAGACACGATGTGTTTGGGGAACGTGTCTGGGGAACGAATGAAGCTGCTGCAACGCTGTGATAAGGCAAAGATGTTGTGCCCGGTCTTTGCGGTTGTCGGCAAGCAATGACTGGTTCAAGCTTGACTCAGGGGGTACGCCCGGGTACGCCCTCAGTTACAGTGAAGCTTAGCTTGATAGTCTGCCGATCTTAACCGTGTCGGTACAAGTGTCAATTCCTTATGAACAGGGTCGTAGAAGTTGAGGTTTGGTTGCACTGCCTAGGTTAGGTGACTTTAAATACCGTCCAATTGCTTGAACAATCTCCAAGAGCGGGAACCCGTATCTACTACATACCTATACGATAACTATAACAGTGTAGAGATATATTATGTGGGGATTCTCGTGGTGAGATCACAGGTAAGTCTTCGATAGGATTCGGTTTCAATGCCGCAAACGCTGGACTGCAGGCAGGGCGCCTGCATTCCGTATTGACACACTACTTGGCAGCTGGGTCTACTAACTTCACTGGGATTAGCGTATTCGCCGCTTTTGCTCGGGCTCGGTTCATCAGCTCGGTCCACCAGCATCTCAGAATCCATCGTCGCTATCACCATAACACAACAAGGCAGCCGTGATTATTTTGTGTTACCACTCCCCAAAGTCCCATGTCTTGACAATACTTTGACGATTTTGATCGGTATTTCCTTTTCTATGAGACACGGTATGCATATAGGTCCAGAGAATTACACCGCAGCGACAGCTATTAGAGACACAAAATGGGTACGATGAGCTGCTTGGAGAGTTTGGGGGTTCGCAGCCCTGCTACGAAATATGGCGCAGCGAACAAGCACTTTTCGATAAAACTGTTCCTTTTGGATTACCACTGTGAATTTATTTCTCTCATCTCTCACACATCCTGTTGACTAACTTTAGCCACTTACACGAGGTGACCCTTATTATACAGGTAGACAAAAGACAGGTAACTTGCCGAGAGCATTACGCAAGTGAGAATCAACCACGTTCTGTTCAAGTAGGCCTGACCCCAGTCAGGTCGGTGACAATAACAATCTATTGTGTTGTCCAGCCCCCTTTCCGAAGAGCTGGGAAGCCATGTCTGCCTTGACATGCGTGCGATCCAAGCCACTTTATGCATTGGACCGATGATGGCCCACAACATGATATCTTGGGGGCGGACGTGGCTTATCAGCTGATAAAACGCTGAACTGTAGGCTTCAGGGGATTACCGCCTAAGTGGACTTTGTGACAGCCTTATGTCCTTCTCCTCCAACATAAGTTGGTTCCACTTGAGCGAGGGATCATTTCAGAAACGCAGAAGGCTGAAACGTCTCAGATAAAGCTTACTATCGGCGGTATACATACTCGAACATTCTTTTGGCCACAATGCCTTCATCGGTGTTTTGGAGAGGCGCTTACTTCGTCTTCCTCACTTCGCTATTTCCGGGGCCAGTCACCGCCTCCTACCCTCTCAAAGTCAAAGATTCGGCAGCGGAAAACGTGCCACTTGTTCCACGCGATACTGAGACTCTAACCTTCGCTCAACCCCAGGCGACTATAATAGTTTCAATCCCGGGCGCGGGTATATCCTCGACAGCATTCCAGACCTCGACGACGGTCCGGGCTGTAACCTTGCCCTTAGCAATTTTGGCATTCACCTTGACAGTCGTCACATACTGGATACTTATCAAGTACTCGGCTCAGCTATCCAATCAGATTTCCATCCCCTTCAAATTTCTTAGGGAGAATATGAACAGAGTCTTGCAGCATCCAAAGACTATTACATACATCAAAAAGGTGGGGGAGTCAGAGGAAACTTACGTATTTTCTCCATCTTATGAGTTGCTTGCAGAGGGGATGTATGTGAACTATATGCACGAAGCGATAACGTACGTAAGGGCCGGAATTCGGTTTGGGAAGTGGGCTGGGAACCCGTACGCTTATTACGAGGGTGGGACAAATCAAGTCGTCCAGCTCGAAAATTACCAAAGGTTTCAAGTCTGCCTTTTGTAACGGGAGGATGGACTTTCCGGGGTGCATCTCCCATGGATGACAGTGCGCTACTCACAGTCCCAGCCGGATCACCAGCTATGAAATCTATCGTACAGGCATCGATCTGGGAATGGGTCGCGGTCTGGCTAGCGCTCATCGCGCTTGTGAATACGTTGATCTACAACGGGTTTGGAACGGGTGATAAGACGCCGGATACGGCGTTGAGACTGTTCCTAGTCTCTATATACACCGGCGCAGTAGCAGCACATGCTCTCTATGTCACGTATTCTAGTATTTATCCGACCTTGTCCTGTTTGGTGTTCGAAGCTACTTGGGAACTTCTAATGAAGACTTTTGTCACTTCCAGGCATATACCAACAGGCTCAGACACGGGTACACGAGCCATATCCTTTGAGGGCATCTTGATGGGAGAGACAACAGCCAAGGCATGGTCGGATCAAAGGATCCTTCTTGAGCCACTGGACAACAAAATATTTGCGATGCCGCCGGCTACGCCAGTCTATGGCAATCTGAGACCTTGGTTAGACACAAAATGGCAGAAAGGCGAGACCAAACGCGCAGAGTCACTTTTCGAGGACCTACAGCCGATCGAGAGCGCTTTGGAGAAGAAAATCAAACCTGTTGTGGAATCTGAAGTGAAACTCTTGGAAAAGGCGGCGGAGGCAACTTTGGATCGCACGCTCGCAAACATTGCTGTCTTATTAGGAACTTGTCTGGCTACCGGCCTCTCACCCTGGACGTCTACAAGATCAGCGGATGCTACCAGCACCCAGCTAGGATCTTATGCCCTTTTGCTTTCCGTAAGTACGGGGAGACTGGCCCTCACGAGTAGTCTATCGAACTTCAGCACAATGGCCGATTCGGCCAGCATGCTTCTAAAGCTGAAGGAAAATGTGCTCAGCTCAACTTTGGAAGAACATATCAGAGTAGATAGTGTTCGAGGGTGGAAACTGTCGGAGCCGCCGTGGTTTAGCTTCTCCTCAACTACGCGCAAAACAGGCGGCTATCTAGATGGTTACAAGGTGACGATCAGGCGGCTGTGGGACTCGATGAAAGTGAAACAGTTCTGTTGGAGCCTTCTTCACGGTCCTGTCTTACCCTTTCTACCAGTATATCAGGTAGGAGAAACCGAGCTTGAAGAAATCGAGTTAAAAGCAGACCGGGTCAGGATACTGTGGAGTTTACGCGGAGTACGCAGACTTCCTGATGAACCCGAGAGCGCTACTCACGCAGAAGCACGATCAAAATCCAGCCAGCCCGTAGTAGATAGAACCTCTCGACCGTCAGCTCAATCAAGGGAAGAAAATCACGAGATGGACGACTTGTGGCCAGAAGACAGGCACTCGAACGTCAGCAGCGCTATACAGCAGCGAGTCCAGACGGCACTTGAAAAGCCTTGACGACTCGCGTATTGCTCGATGCCGGCCCCAGAAATATCGCTTCTTTGCTCCGGCGTCGTGATCCTGAAAATCTGATAGAGATGAATAAGGTATCTGTCGCGGAGGAAAAGCGGCGCCGTTAATCCCTCGCTAGGACTAACGGTATATATAGCGCGTCACAGTATCATAACACGAGGTACTTTGCATTTTGTTTTACCCCTCTAGGCTGACTTTAACACAATGACTACCGGACTGTGAGGTGGAATGGTGATGGTATAGAAGTAATGGCGTCCAGTCCACGGTATCTACTCGGGAGAAATCCATTATACATGTAGGTACTCCCCCGTACCTTCCTTGCAGTCACTCTAAATGAATGAATAGCACCAGTTAGATGAATGTCGGATCGAATTTATTTTACCATAAGCATCACCGCTATCACACTCCTGAAAATTCATAGAGAGAGAATACATACCAATCTGTTAGAAGTGTTCTTGCCGGCGGATATCACAGTTGGAGCCGCAGCTTATTCCCGAGAGACACTCGTATTATCAAAGTCATGTTATCGAAACAAGCATTCAAAACTTACTTTCCGTATCTTTTACAACACATAAGCTGGGAAGGGATTGGTCATAAGTGATTTATCAATCAACTATGTACTTGGGTATCGCAGACTGCAATGAAAGAACACCCGTCATTCGCCAACTGGCGCTAAATATACCGCAAATTTTAAAATAAAGCCCATTTTCCATGGCGGCGTCCTAGCTTCGCACGTCACTTCTTCTTAGCACCCGCCACAGCAAGTCTGTCGGCGGCGATGTTTCCAGCGTTGGATGCGTGGCCTTTGACCCACTGAAACAACGTCTTGTAGCCCACCTTGTCTCGCTTTTCAATCAAGACCCGTATTTGCTTGACGAGATCCTGGTTCAATACATCATCGCCATTGGATTTTTTCCAATCATTCTTCTGCCAAGACCTATACCAATTTGTCGAGCAGTCGATAGCATATTTGCTATCGGTGAAAATTCTAACCTTCGCATCATGTTTTGACTGCTCCAGTGCGCGGATTATGGCGGTAAGTTCGGCCCGTTGGTTGGTCTGTATTTCGCCGGCGAGACGTTCCGAAACATTCCTTGTAAAACGTATGAGTATAGAGGCAAATAAATTAGTGATTGACATAAACTCACCGTTTATCGCCTTCACCAAAGAAGACGCCCACACCGGCTGTTGCTCCAGCGCGGCCATTGGCAAGACTGCTGCCATCTGTGAAGATTCGCAGCACGTCCGGCTCATCTTCCACAACATCGCCATCAGGCCCGCTCGATACTTTGGTTTTCTTGGCTTTCTTGCTCGGTGCCTCAACACCCTCTTTCAGGAGCCATGCTTGCGCCTCTTCGTTGCCATGTGCACGGATGAACTCAATGGCCTCGTCGCGGACCATGAACTTCTTGTACTTTGGGGCCTTCCAGCCCTTTATAGCAAGGGAAGCTTCATCCCAGTCTGTATAGATCCCCGGTTCCCTGCCAACGGCCACAGCGTAGAATTTGTCCTCGCCATCAACGGCTGCTGATGTTTTCTTCCCGGCCACCCAGTTCTCGGCCTCTTCCCGACTCGTGAAGCCTTTGTCTAAAAGGACATGTTTAGCTAAGCGCCCCCCCCCAATCATATGCTCCCAAACCTACATGATGCGCCCTTAAAACCAGCTGTCTGTTCCTGGCATTCGGCCCAGGTCAGATAGACACCAGGTTGGTTCCCAGCACGTACGGCGTAGTATTTCTGAACGTTGGCATCCGTTTTTCGTTTCCTGCTTGTTTTGGTGGTGGTGGCCGTGGGAGGGGTAGACTTCGCGCTGGGCTGGGAGGCGCGCTCCTTTTTAGTCGTGGTCGTAGGCATCGTGGTCGTCGGAAATAGGCGATTTATGACATTTGATATCAGCTCACTGGTCCATATCAGCCGGCCGCTCCCTCTCAGGGCGACCGCTGGTACTTGTTCGAAATACGGGGCTTTGTTGGCGACTGCGTTGAGCCAATGAACACGGCTTCTGGAGTTGCGCAAAATGATGGGCCTAAGCATTCAAAGAAGGGTCATTTTGGGGCATCCCACAGAGGATGGACTAAGGAAGCAGGTCAAAGGCAAGTTCCGGTCGCGTCCGTTTCCTGCTTCCTTCTCACCTAACAACTGTCAATGCGATAAAGAAGGTCTAACAGGGAACAGGGGAGCTTGCGTCAGGGCCCCAATGTCCCTAATGCGATAAGATAGGATGGCTCCAGTAACTTTTAAGGTGGGGTAAGTGCAGGTGGGTGGTCTTGGTTACCTAAACATATCCTGATACCACGCACCTCTACCCTCCCCAGTATAGAGCACTATTGTCAAGTCACGTTTTTACCTTCAACAACGCGCGATTAAAGCTCTGCCAAGGGCCTGGTTTGTTCTCGAGTTCCAGCAACTTATTTAGTATAGTTTTCGATATCAAGCTTATGGGCTGGGGTCCAGGGTGGTTCTCTCTACCTAACTTAAGATACATAGGTGGATCAAGCACCTTCATTCTAATTCCAGCTTCGCGGAATTGGTGTACCATGTACCTTATGATGTCAAATGTCAGACAAGAGGACTACCTAATTCCTGTGCTTGTCTCAACCCAAAATTTCTTAGGTCTCTGTGCTGTTTAGTGATAAAGAAGACACTAGATCATGCATGCACATGAGGATCTACTGTGAGACGCTCAACGGTGTCCGTCTCCCACTCCCATCCTAACATACTCCAGTTCAACTCCTTGCGCCAGTGTAGGCCAAGCCCGCGGCCACCACCACACGGGCCACTATCACACGCGATAGGGTTACCACAGGCATCATAGCCACGGTCCTCTGAGCTCATGCCGCCGGTAAGTGGCATACGATGGCGGAAAACAATGCGGCCCATACGAGAGTGTAAGATGGCCATGGCACACATAACACAAGGCTCGTGTGTAAGATATAACTCGAGATCATGACAGAGATATCCATCAGGGCATGGATGTTCGGCATCGAAAACAACTTGCTCATCATCAAGCAGCGGTCCATCCTGGAAAGCCTCGAATTCCATGATAGCTGGCTTGTTCTCAGGTCTGTTTTCCGTTCTGACCAATTTCTGTGCCACCATGCTAATTGCTCGAAGAGCAGCATGCCCCATCGGATTTCCAGTGCGGCCAACTTTTTCCTGCTGATACCAGCGAGCATCTCCAGCAAGTGCCACAATCTGGGTAGTTTCTTTATCTTCAGGTTCAGGCCCTGAAGTCTCTGAGCCCATCGCATCTTCAGTGTTATCATTATTGCCGAGGTCACGCGAGCCACAGTTGTTCGCATTCTCAGAGACATCGCCGGAGGGGGGTTCTGTAGCAGTCTGGCCGGTCTGGGTCATATTCGAGTTTGAACGCTCAGACTTGAGTGCAGCTTTGGCAGAATCAAACTTCCCGGGGACAGTGCGTTTGATGATAACCGCGCCAATGGGCTCTCCCAACCCGTCGTCACGCGCCTTTCTTGCTACCTGATGGGCCAAAGTCATCCAAACAGATGCATCGCGAGAGACAATGGACGTTGTTCGACAAATATTACTTGGATGAGGGCCGAGTGGGTTGTTCTTTCTGTAGACAGTCTGCCAAAACTGCTGCGACCACAAGTTGGCCTGGATCTGCGATGTCGGGGCCAGCAGGGGAACCGGAATGATGCCGATGAAGATGTCATCTCTAATGCCATCAACAGAGGCAAGACCTCTCAGGAGTTCGTCATAAGGCAGCTCATCTTTTGCACCCAGCAGGATGTACAGCCAATTAGACTTTCCAGTATGAATCGTTCTTCCGTTGCCCTCATTCATGAATTGCGACTTGAGGTGAGGAGGTAAATCGACAGGCTTGGAGCACCGGCGCAGGTGAGGAAGGTTCTTAGCCGCATCATCACCGGCCAGGGCTCGGGCAATCCTGGCAAAATAAGAGCGTCAGCGTGGGATCAGGAGGACACAGGCCGAATATATACAGCTTGCGGGAACTTACGTCACAATATCATTGGTATAGCGAGTAGGAGCCCGGGTGATATAGGCGAGGCCGAGAGTAAGGTTGTCTCGTAGCTCAAGGGTGGTTTTGAGGGGCACCAGAGTTCCAGAATCAATATTCGCAGGAATAAGCCGTCTCGAGACGGGGTCAAGCGTCTCGACGACTTCCTTCATGGAATCGCTCATAGCGGATACCTGCAGCAAGCACACAAGGCGTGAAGTTAGAAGAGAGATGTGACAAGCGTCTACAACTATAGGTCCAAGAGCGTGGCAACAGAACAGGGTAGAACAACGTCTAGTGCGCAGCTAGACAAAAGACAAACGTTGATGCAGTGCAGACAGGAGAACAAGTGTCGAGTGTTTACTATCAAGGCTGAGTGTTCCAAGCATGTCGTTTCGGTGCAAGGCCGGGTGGCGTGAAAGGTCTGGCAGTTAAAAGCACGGGGGAGGTAGGCGTTGTGCTTACATGGAACTCTCAGACAAAGATGATCGATCCTGTGTCAAGGTAGGGAAGGTGCAGGCAGCGTATACCTTGGGAGGCTGCGGAAGGTCGTGGCAAGCTGTGAAAGATTGTGGGAAGTGAAGATTGTCCTGGGCACCAAAGTTGTGGTGATATACTGAGGCAGGTTACCGACATATGTAGGCAGCTTGTCTTAATCAAAGAACAACCAGTGGTTGCTAGGGTACCAGTCGGCGATTTCCATGGCAGTCGCTATCCCAGAGATAATACGGCAGGTACATATGTAGATTTCGAATAGGGTTTCGAGGTCACATGTAGTTTCGGGGGAAAAGGTGAATGAGGTATACTACCGATGACTTGAAGGTGAAGTGACACAGGTGAGGAGAGGATCTGAAGCTCTTGCAGAGCTTTGTAGCTACAAATGTGTGCTCTGTCAATGGAGGGGCATATCGATAAGGATTTCTCATCAAAGAGCCTTAGCTCAGGTATAACACCACTTCCCTGTCGTTTCCCCACACTGCCAGTAGTCAAGTCAAACGCACCTGGGAGTAAGCAGCTAGAAACCAAATATCTGAGAGGATTCTCAAATAGAATCAGATCCTCCTAGGAGTAGTGTCAAAAATACTATGTAAGCTACCTAACTGTAAGTATGTACCGGGCGCTGCGTAGACTTACCATCAGATAAGGTCCCATACACAGCGGCACACTTCCTATGCTGAAAATATTAGCGCTAGGGGTAAGCTTGAGCACAATCGAGTCTGTATACTCCTTATACCTAGGTAGGTTTTTATTGGAAACTCTTGCAGTGTCTCTTCATCCAATATTTCAAAGCGACTATTGATGATTTACACTATATACAGTGGTATCAAGTTCTGGTTATTCATAAACCACCGCAAGATTCAGCATTATTATACGCCTGCTGAAGCTCATAAGTTAAAGGTGGCTAGCCCAACATATACAATCTCCTAGCATAAAGTTCTAAGATCTATAATTTAGTATCATCTCATGATCGGCCAGTGAAATCCAATGAAAGCAGTAAGCGTATACGCACCTAGGTAGATACGTAGTTAACAATTATAGAAAACGAACTCCCTGAGCTTACAGTACGTAGTAGGTACGTCAATAATCCAGCATGTACATCAGTATTGGCTTGAGCTTGGCTTTACTTGGCACAAAGTGTGATTGGTTCTCGTATCCCATAACTGAAGAGCCAAGGTTGGCATAGAGACACCCCTGCCAAGCCCGAGACCCAACTGGGAAGATTGGAAGTATAACCCATGCCCTGCATGTACGGGCCAAGACAATGGGAAATCCCTCAACACCTACACTACATTAGATAGAGGGACATCCGATTCGCGGTGGCCTTCAGGTGATTAGGTCAGCTTTGGTACAGGTTCCTATGTGACGGCTGCCCAGACTTATTCGCAGGACAGAGGCCGGGTATATCAAACGGAGCTCGTTAAGATAAACAAAAAGCTTATCATAACCTGCAGAACAAGCTGCAGAAATAGCCCATAGAGCCATATGCTGCTTCGGTACTGTACATCCATACACCATCCCAAGTCACATTCAAATAAACGAGGACCCAGAAATCCCTCACGGAGCCCTACCACCGGTAAGTCTCTTGGTTCAGTTGGGACGAATGCCGCTGTTGGACCAAACCACGTGAGCCGATATGTGGTTATGGGGTGGCCTTCGTTCGCTCTGCTGTGTACCATCTGTGAAGCATCTGTGTGTCACGGTCTTGAGGGAGCAAACTTGATGGTGAAGTCATATTTCTCCAGAGACTCCACATCATGTGCCGGGCCTTAAGTGTAGCGCGATCAGGAAGTCAGACCCTCCACCGAGTGCCGAATACCGCACCTATACGTATGTTTTCATTGCGTAATTGTGTGAATTTAGCAGCTTATAAATGCTCCTTTGTCGTTATCAACCCATAAGATGTACCATAGACTGGTGGGTAGCGGCTCAATCAAACAGATGCCAAATAACACCTCGTTGGCTCTCGGGTGTGTCTAGGTAAGGTGCAGTGATAAGACGAGATGGGTGGGACAAATCCAAGACCGGCTTATCTTGCGATATATCTCTCGTGTATGTGCTGACCTCAGACCGCGGCCTACTAAGTAAGAGGTGAATCCAGGTGTTTGCTTGAAGAAGACCGCCGGACGCGGAGGGGGAGAGGGAGAGAGAGAGAGGGGAGAGAGATGGGCCAGGTATCACCGATGACGCACCTCCCAGCCTCAGTTATCGGGGAATTTGGCGCAACACTGTCCATCTTGTCAAGTGCGGAGCCAAGACTGACTTGCAGAGCCCTTGTGTAGCCTCGTCGGCTTCAACCGCACCGTCTCGGCGCTGCAACAAAGGTAGCCCAGACAGACCCAAACCCGACTTGTCTGAAGTGGCAGCCCAGGCAGAATAAGACACACAGCGGAAACACAGCCAAGGAGAACATAAGGCCGAGTAATCCGAGAAGATGTCCGAGGGAATAAGGGTTGGCCCCTACGTGCTGCATGCTGTAGGTGTCAGGCCTAACAGACAGCCCTTCGTGACTAGCCCCCAAGGCACGCTGTGTAGCATCCTTTCCTAATCAAAGCACGTACTGTAGAAGAAGGCATGGGAGGGGGGGAGAGCTGCTGTAAAGCCATTGGTGGGATGCACAGATGTGCAGGCAGCGACGTTGTGAAGGCTGGCTTCAACGCAGCAAATGCTTACAGTACTTGCGCCCTTGCAAACTACCTACGTAGTAGGTCTCGACGTATTAGGCGCGTTCCCTCCACCCCCGGACAGGATTCCTGCGAGTGGTGCTGCGGGCAGTGCTGCGGGCTTTTGGAAAAGAAAGGAAAAGAAAAGCCTCAATTCATAGTCTCCTCACATATCATGTGCCTACTACCTAGAACCTGTATTTATGTCTGAGGCTTCTCTTCGCTGTGCGAGTCTTGGGTTGGCCGCCAAGCTGCTTGTCGCCTGGGCACTGTACTCTTGTTCCATCTACACTACAACGAAGCGTAGCAGCTAGACTGTACTGAGCCACGGTCATCTGCTGCCGTCGGGATTGCCTCAGCTACCTCGACGAAACAGACAGCGGGCCAAGACCTTGCGACACCGTTCTTTCTTGACGACGGCATATTAAACCAAGACATCTCCCGGCACTTCCATCGACTGTAGACACCGCCCGGGGTTTCTCTGCTCGCACCGCATTGCATGTTTACTACTACGGAGTATAACTTCACCGTCGGACTAGCACCTTGCCAGCCGAGTAATCTTCCTTCGGGTCTTATTTGTTCAGATAAGATCCCCGAGCCCGCGCCCGACACTCCTGAGGTCGCTCGAGGTCCTGGCACACATCGCCCATCAACACGGATTCCAGCACCAGACTAGGCACGCCGCCGAGGCCTGACCACAGCACGGCCCACCGACCGTGATCTCATATACAAGTGTGAACTTCATACAAAGCTTAGTCTAGCGGAGTATTGATCCTCGTGCAAATTACCGCTAGATGAGCGTGAGGCCCACATACAGCAAACCAACAGCCCACTCAACAGCCGACTGACGTCGAAGGCCCATCCCAAAACATCGTTTGTAAGGCGAAAGAAGCGCCGAAAGTGGACAGAGATGACGTGAACAGCATTCGACACAACGCCCTAGCACAGCCTCGAGATAGGACACAATCCCAAAGTTAGCTTGCTGATGGTCGTACCTACAGACCACATACACAGCCTTGGGATGAACCCTGTGTTAGCTACTGTCTTATACTACCCAGTGCTGTGCCTAGCCTGTGCCTAGATAAAGTTTCCACCAGTCGCCCACTGGTCGCGCCTCGAGTATTTCGATTGCTTTCCAATCGGACAGATTCTGAACGGATCTGAGTATCGCGTTTGAAGATTTATGGTGCACTTTGCCACGCCACAGCGACTCTCTCTGCTTGCGCACATTGTAGTGTACCTAGGTACCCGTACTCAGCACCTAAACATACCTCCTAGTCCGGCGTTCCGTCGGGTCGGCTATCGCAAAAAACGCTACTGGAAGCACTCGCGCGCTTCCTACTGCAGCTAAGATAGGTAGCTTCTGCAGGACCCCGTGCAGTTGCAGCGTTGGGGTGCCCTAAGTGGAACTGCTCGCCAGGGCTGCCGCTACTAGGTTCACGCCACACGGCGCCTCGCACCTTCTTAGCGATCCTGCTGCTAGTGACGGACCTGGATACAGTTAGGCACTTCA
Source organism: Xylaria sp. FL0064 (assembly GCA_022593225.1). Taxonomy (NCBI): domain Eukaryota; kingdom Fungi; phylum Ascomycota; class Sordariomycetes; order Xylariales; family Xylariaceae; genus Xylaria; species Xylaria sp. FL0064. The sequence continues at coordinate 17,842 of JAJKLE010000061.1, read as the reverse complement.
TACCTTTTTCTGGATAAGGGAACTCCTCCACGGTATGGCCCCCACCCCATCCCACACCCCTGGTGCAGCACATGTCTGTACTCCACAGTCAGTTCTAACTAGATGTACTCAGTAGTCGCTCTGAACCTACCAAAGATAGGTACCTCTTGTGCTACCTATAGCCATACTGTAAGTGTGGTCACGACAAGGTATCTCGGTACCTAGGTAGTATAATGATGTCGAGACCCCTGGAAATCATGACTCCTCGTCCCAAAGCAGCTTCCGGTCCACTTGCTGCGCAACCGGCTCTACCACTGGCAGGGTCGGCCGGCAGCACCCACCGGGCTCCAACAAGCACCACCACCACAACCATCAAGGCTGGTAAGTTTTTATGGTTTATTGCTTCAACCTAGAATATTTTTCCTCCCAGCATTTTGCCTCTTAAACTCACACCCCAGCAAAATTCACCTAAAAGCCGTACTCTAAATTTCCTCCGCTTCCCACTCGACGGTCTCCCGCAATCATCTACCTCTCCCAGCTTTCGGCAACTTGCAATTCACCACTGCAAAACAATCGCCTTTGGCTGGATATTCATCCCCTCCCGAACATCGGCACGTCACCATTTCCCACTAGCTGCTAACAGGAGCCCCTGCAATCGCAACAACAGAATTCCGCATCGCCCGCAAACAATCACGCCTGTCAACTCTCGCCATAGTGGCAATGACAAATCGGCGACTCGTCGCAACTTCAAATGCCGAACCATCTACAAGCCCGCGATCTCTGCCAATGCAGGTCCAACCGCGCGCTGTGGGCAGCCCGGAGGTTGGCGCCGCAAAGTCCAAAAACGGCAGCGCATCACCACCCACGCCGACATCCTCAAGCGGTGGCAGTATGACGACCTCGCAATTTCCGCTTCTTGATCTTAACATCATGCCTCCTCCTGCTCTGTCTCACAGTAGCGTTGGCCCCTCGGCGCATCCCTCATCCCTGGCCAATGCCCTCCGCGCAATCAACGATGGAACAAATAATGCTACTCTTCCCATACGGCGGCCTTCTATGGAAGACTCACCCTATACCAAGAGCATATCGTCTACAGCACCTGCCTCCCCTCGGATGTGAGTAGTTACGCAGCTCCAAATCTGGAGATACTTCCGCTTTTCGCTCGCCACTAACGCTGCGCATCACAGACCGCCTATCCGACAGAATTCCGGCTCGGCAACGCCACGGGTTCGTCCACATGCAACTACTCTCAGCATTCCAGGTATGACCCGGTCGCTCGTCTCGCCCGACGGCAGAATTGCCGACCGGGATGTCGCTGCAAAGTTGGTGATAGTCATGGTGGGCCTTCCAGCTCGAGGCAAATCTTATATCACTAAGAAGCTCCGAAGATATCTGGCCTGGCAGCAACACAATACCAAGATCTTCAATGTTGGAAACCGTCGTCGTATTCAGGCCAATATGCTATCGCCAACCAAACCGGCAGCACAGAACCCAATGGATGCACCCAGAGAAGCTGCAACCATCCTTATGAATGGAACACAAACAGATTCCCCTGCAGCCCATAATCTTTCGCCGTCAAGCCCAGAACATCCAAGTCATGTCGATCACTCCGCAAAGTTTTTCGACCCCAAAAACTCTGAAGCCTTCAAGCTCCGAGAAGAAATGGCCATTGACACCCTGAACGAGTTACTGGACTATCTTCTTTGTGGCGGCGGATCAATCGGTATTCTGGATGCGACCAATAGTACAATCGAACGCAGGCAGCGCGTATTTGACCATATTAAAGCACGCGAGCCGAAACTGGGGATATTATTCATTGAAAGCGTCTGCCAGAATCCTGAGGTACGAATCGACTTCGTCCAAAGAATAGCGTTATGTGCTCACGTGTGATAGCTTCTCGAGGCGAATATGCGTCTTAAACTGTCTGGTCCCGACTACAAAGACAAAGACCCAGTGAAGTCTTTGGCAGATTTCAAGGAACGGGTCAAGGCATACGAAAGCGCTTACGTTCCTCTAGGTGACTACGAAGAAGAGCATGGAATGCAATATATCAAGGTAAGAGAGCCGTTATTTCACTCCCATGCCAGGCCGAGGGCTGACTGCAGAGTAGATGATCGATGTGGGTAAGAAGCTTACACACTTCGGATTGGAGGGTTTTCTTAGCACCGGAATCGCTACATATCTATCGTCTTTCAATTTATCACCCAGGCAGATATGGATTACACGTCACGGCCAATCTGTGGATAATCACCTTGGGAAAATTGGAGGCAACTCCGAATTGACGGACCGTGGCCACCAATATAGTCATGTCCTTTATAATTTCATCACTCAAAAGCGGAAAGAGTGGCTGATTGACCAGAAAAACAAGATTGCGCAGTCATCTTTCCCTCCCCTCCCTGGCGACGAGTCGCCACCTTATCCGGAAATCAACGAGGACTTCGACAAGAATACTTGCGTATGGACCTCAATGTTGACACGCAGCATACAAACGGCGCAATACTTCGAGGCTGACGAAGACTATGACGTGAAGAATTGGGAAATGCTCAACGAACTGAATGCGGGAAAATTTGAGGGCTTAACTTATGATGAAATTGCTCGAGATCATACGGATGAATATACGAAACGACAAATGGACAAGCTTCATTACGTCTATCCTGGAGTAGGAGGGGAAGGATACCTCCAGGTCATCAGCCGACTTCGAGATATGGTTCGCGAAATTGAACGAATTAAAGATCACCTGGTCATCATCGGTCATCGATCAATCTGCCGAGTGCTCATGGCATATTTCATGGATCTCACCAGAGATGATATCGCAGATCTTGATATGCCTCTTGGAGTGGTCTATGTCATCGAGCCAAAGCCCTATGGTATCGAATTTCACGCATACAAGTATAACGAGGCGGCGGAATGGTTTGACGAGATTCCGGATTACAAACCTCAGAAAACGGTCGACCGACACGCTTAGAAAAAAGCTTTTTTTCGACTGATACTTCTTTACTGAACAGGGCCGCGAATCAATGTATACTATTAGACTAGCGATGTGGCGGCGTCAGTTTCATAACTCAAGATACCATGGGATACAATGGGGTTTAAGCTTGTGGCTTTTGGTAGGGCGACCTATCCTGTGATGATGGATTGAGCTAGGAGAACGGCACCATCTGCTGCATTGCATGGGAGTCTGGCGTTTGAGAGGGGGTTTGCAGTTTTTGAGAAGAGCACATCAGTTCAACATGCGACGCGCTGAATGTACTACATTAGGTTTAGGCCGCCATAGCAAATTGTTACTTTTTACGATCAGCTACAGAGCCCTGAGAGACTGGCTAGCATGGAGCCTCGAACTTGTCTCAATACAGAGGCCGTTCGGCACAGCCTTCCACAAGTCCTGATTAAGTATATGCCTTCTTTGTCCCAAGCTATTGTAAATTTCTGTGGTATCTGTCAGCGCATCGTTAATGTAGCATTGTTCGATCTATATGCACCTAGGTATATAATCTTACTTTAAAAGAGAGGAAAAACAAGAAGATCTCAATTATGTTTCCATTGTGCTGGTCTTGCACTATAACAAGATCAACAAGATGAAGTAGTATAGCTAATTATCCTGACTAACACGCCACCCACTTTGGGTTTTGAATGAAAGCCGAAATCGGCAACACATCGCGACATGTGATTTCGTAACGCTCAATACCTAGCCTTCACTTGGAAACTCCGGGGCAGCTATTAGCTCGACACATTGGTTGAATTCTGATACTTACTTAATTAAGCCTATTACAATCGAATTATATACAATACAGTTTGATAGTAAGCATTCAGTGCATCAACTTATTGTCTGTCTACCTAGACTGGAACATCTCATGTGCCAAGCCTACGTTTAGCGTCTGTTATGCGGACCTTATAGTGAGTGGCCCGAGGCTTCTGAACGCAGCTTCATAACGGCCGAGTTGAGATGGGCTCTCCCGTTGCTCGGGAGGACGATAACAACAGCAACCGTCCCAAGCGGACGGATAATGCGTGTAAGGGATGTCGAGAACGGAAAGTTAAGTGCAGTGGGACGCAGCCTTGCAGTACGTGTATTCGGCGACATCAAGAGTGCTTGTTTGAGTTGGAAGAACGCAAGGTGTTCGTTTCTAGACGGTGTGTACTCGCGTCTTATAGTCGATTGTTTTCCTAAACTGCGTTACTATCTTTTTCCTGTTCCAATTGATTACATGGCGGATCGCAATTCTGGTCAATTGATTGGGGTTGGATTGTGCAATTGTGCATCTGTATCTACTATACGTGCACTACTTCTTTTGCCTAGTATACTGTTTTTCTGGATTGATATCCTCACCGGCTGGCCTGATCTTCAGAACAATTTCTCACTGTTTTTGTCTATCAGATATCTCGACGAACTAAAGCGAAAATCCACTCCGTCGCAAGACGATAGTGCTGGCTCGAGTAAAAGAAGGCGCATTTCCCTGCCTACTGATCAAGAGTTGTCACCTCGCGTCACGAGGGCTATAAGTCGAGCTGAACCAGATACCGGACCCACGCTCGTCGACCAAAACATCACTACTGGTGATAAAATCGGCCATGATGACGAGAATGTAACTCAAAGGGCGGCGAATATTCGCAATCTGCTAGCTAGCAGACCGTCTTGCTTCGTTACCGATGTGAGCGGCAGACGGCGTAAGGCACTGCATTCTTCCACGTCACTAATATGACACTGACTCTGATAGGTTTTCTTGGTCCTACATCAACTTGGAGTTATACTCAACAAGTGAAAATTATGATTAGGAAGAATCTCAGGAACCCCGATATACCAAAGACGCCTCTTAATCCAGAGGGGCCGCCATTCATACTCGAGTGGCCATCTACTAACAAGATCGGTCCCCTGAGCCTGAATGTGCTGCCATCCCTGGACTTTGCCCTGTACTTGACAAATACCGTCAAGTTCCATCTGGGACAACTATACCATCTGTTTCACGAGAAGACTTTCATAGCTGGCCTACATCAATTCTATGAAGAAGGGCCGTATGCGGAACCCTCGCCGGAGAACCGGTTGTGGTATGTCCAGTTTCTCTTGATTATGGCATTCGGACATGCTCTGCTGTCTGGCTATATCGGACGGAGGCCAGCTGGATCAGAGCTGGTGTCAAGGGCGATCGAACTCCTGCCTGACGCGTTCGGATTAAACCAAAACCCTGTGCTAGCTACCGAGGTTCTGTGTTGCTTGGCCCTGTATCTGCAGTCTATCGATCACAGGAACAGCGCCTTTCTCTACGTGAGTGTACTATAATTAATTGCACAGATAATTACTAACCGGGGATAAGATCGGCCAAGCGATGAGTATGGCGCTCAGCCAGGGTTTGCACCGTGAGCTTGTCGGCGACGATCTCACCGACGAGGACATAGAACGACACCACGCAGTATGGTGGACGATTTATATACTGGACCGACGCTTCTCTTCTCTTATGGGGGCGCCGAATTTGATTCGGGACGAGGATATCACAGTCCCGCTTCCGGACTTTGAGCATAATAGTCATTCGGCGAAGGCTAGGAGTCTGCAGGTGGCACTTGCACGGTTGCATGCCCAGGTGTTAAGCAGTAGGTTATTCACAGGCCACTCTTGCTATACCAGCTAAACTGGGAGTAGGTGTTTACAGCAGCGATACCCATCTTAAAGCAAGCTACTTGAAGAATACGCGAGAGGTCTTGACAAGTATGGCTGAGCTCGCCTGTGATCTAAAAGACACTTTCGGGATGCAATTTGACAACGACGGGCCGATTTCGAGGGTGTCGGCAACGCTCCACCTCTATTACCATCAGGTGTGACATCCCAGGCTTTTATTCTTTACTCGGGTGGCGATATCTGAACTGACGATTCTTATGATAGTGTATCGTTCTTTCAACTCGGCCTTTACTCCTTTGCCTTCTGCGTCGACTTCTAAATGAGCCCGCGCTACTGGTGATCACTGAACCCATTAAGGCCCTGCTGCGAGCTGCCCAAGACTCTGCGGCTAGGTCTCTGAGAATATTGACAGCGCTTCATTCGCAGCGCTTGTTGGGTATGTTCGGCCTTTCTTCGATATATAACAAATGTGGATGGTGTGCCTAATAACGAAGTAGAAAACTTTCTGCCTTTTGATCTGGAAAGTACATTCTCTTCTGCCTTCGTGCTGTCTTTGATGGCAGCGCTCCCGGCATGTCCACATGAAGGCACCGCGGATGTCGATGCCAGTTTTTACCTGCTAAATCAAATGGTCGCTACGGGGAATGTAATCGCGGAGTTTCGTAGGGAAGATCTCGAGCAGCTGATCAGCCTTCTGCATCTTGTAAGCGCAGAGGTGTCACAGCGAGACTCGCTTGCTTCACGTGCGGCAGCGGCAATGACAGTCTCTAATGTTGATGATTACGATCAACCTAACCCTGATCAACTGGGCGGAATCGACACATTTAATGGCCTCTCTCCTGAGCAGATGTTATCGTTAGCTGGGCTGCTTGAGTTGGACCCGGCGTTTGATTATGTAGATGAGCAGTGGCTTTGGGCTTGAACTCAAATGTCAGTCGCAAAACTCCGAGTCGCAGAAAAACCTATCGTTTGAAACAAAGTACAAACTGCAGAAGCAGTTAAAAGTTAAGAGCCCTGTACGAGTCGAGGTATAAGTGTTCACTTATAGGGTATTAGTACCCTATGCATCCTTTTCGCATTGCTACCTAAGGTACAAGATGACGACTTAGGGAGGCCGCGGCACTCGATCACTACCTAGAGTTCTTTCGACATAACACTACTTGCTTCAAGAAGCATTAACACATCTTCGAAGCAAACAAAGCCGCGTGTGAGCTCGATACATGTCATGAGGTACGTGGATTGAAGATATTGGGTCGGCAGGTGACATCATATTTAAAGGGGCATGTGACGATGGCAACGGTTGTAAATGACCTGGCAGCTGCCCGGCTTGTATGGTGGACTGATGATAAAATTAGTAGAGGCGCCACTTCGAGAATAGCTTATGTATAATGCACGGATAAGTGGGCAGGTCGTACAGTAATGTATTATAGTGCGCCCTACGGTAGCCCATAGCTGAAAGTGTGCTAAAACCTTATTTTTTTTATAAAAATCTCTTTTTATATTTTATATATTTATAACTAAATTTTAATATTTATTAATTAATTTTTTTATTATTATTTTTATTATATTATTTTATATATATTATAATTTAATTTATTTATTTTATATTGTTTTAATTTTTTAATTTAATATATATTAATTTAATATATATAATTTTAAATTGTTTAATTAAACTTATTTAAATAAAACTTAATTTATTATATAATTAAATGTTTTTTATAATTATAAATTAATTTAAATATATATATAAATATTTAAATTTTTTTTAATAAATATTAAATTTTAAATTTATTATAATATATTTATTAATAATTAATTATGTATTATATATATAAATTTATTATTATTATATTTATTTAATTTTTTAATTTAAATTTAATAATAATTTATATATAATAAAAAAATAATATATTTAAATAAATTTTTTTTAAATATTATAAAGAAATATTAAAAAAAGAATTAAATTTATATATTAAAAAATTAATATAACTTAATTAATTTCAAGAATTTATAAAATAAAATATTTATATTTTAATAATATAAAATAATATTAATATTTAATTTTTTATAATAAAGAAATTTTAAATTAATAAAAAGAAAGATTTTTAAAAATAAAAAAATAATATAAATAATAATATTTATTTATTATATATTAATTATAATTATTTAATTTATAAAAATATTAAAAATATTATTTAATTAAATTTAATTAAATATTAATAAAAATAATTAAATATTAAAAATAAAAATAAAAAATTAAATAAATTAAAATTTTTAAGTTTATATTTAAATTAATTAAAAATATAATAAAAAATAATTTAAAAAATAATTAAACTTTTTAATAAAAATAATATTTAAAATTTAGAATTTAAATAAAATATAAAAAAAAAAAAAAAAAATAGATTAAAAATAAATAAAGTTTTATTAATAAAATTTAAAAAATATAAATATAATTTTTTTATATTAACTTAATAAAAAATAAATTATTTTATTATATTTTTATTTTTAATTAAATTTAATTTTATTAAATTCTTTTATTTTTAAATTAATATTTTAAATATTATTTTATTAAAGAATTTTTTAAAATCTTTTATTATATTATATTAATTATAATATTTTTCATAATAAAAAAAATTATAAACAATTATATATTTTTTAAAAATAAAATAAAAATCTTTAAATAATAAATTATAATTTTTTTTAAATTATTTTAATTTTTAATGTAAATTAAATAATAATTAAATAATTATAAATCTTAATAATATTATTATTTAATATTTCTTTATATATTAATATTAATTTTATTTTTAATTTATTAAAAATCTTTTCTTTAATTATAATTTAATTAATATTATTTTATAAATTTTATATTAAAATATTATATAATATTAATTTTTAATTTTTTTATTTATTTTAATAATTATATAAATAATTTTATTAATATTAATATAAAGTTTTTATTTTATAGTTTTAAATATAATTTTTAATTTATTTATTTATTTAATTTATTTATTATAATTAAATTTAATTAATTAATTAAAATTAAAATTATTATAATAATTAATTTTATTTTATTATTATTGAAACTATATTAAATAAAAAACTATTATATAATAAAAAACTTTTAAATTAAATTATTTTATATTATAATAATATTTTTTTTATTATAATAATTTTAACTTTTATTAATTATATTAAATAATTATATATTATATTAAGTTTATTTTTAATTTTATTATATATAATAGAATATTAATATAATAAATTCATTATAAATATATAATAATATTTATATAATTATAAAAAAAGTTATTATTTATTAAAATATTTATTTTTAATAATATATTAATTTTATATTTTTTAATTTCCTTTTTAATCTAAATATAATTAAAATTTAAAATTAATATAAATTATTTTTATAAATTTTAAGATTTAATATTAATTTATTTGTTACGGACCTCTTATATATCGAAAGATATATAAGACGTACGCGGGGGTTCTTGATTTGCAGGTAACAATAAGACTAACAGCAGGTGGTCCGTAAGGGAGGTTTGCTGGTACTCCCACCACTAGTCTAGTTGTCAGATATAAGTGATGGCATGTAACGTTGGGTTGATTGATTGTATTGATCCTGTGTGTTGTATGTGTCAAGTAGACGCGACTAGTAGGCTACGCGGAATTTGTATGAGGGCCCCTGTCTCCTGGACATGGGTCTACCCTTAGATACCCGTTAGTCAGATATTCTGGCTTAAGATATAACCCCTTATATCTGACACACCCCCTTAGGAAGCACCCCCTAAGGGATGATTCCTACGGATACCTTCTGTATGAACCTTGATTGTTCTCCTCAGATAGAGATACCTTTGCAGTTATTCCGTCATCCATGTATCAGACTCTCCTCCTTCTAACGAATCTTCAAGTATTTCCCATTCCTCCTCTGGTATCTCCCTGAGTGTTCGGTGTTTCTGAATGTCTCTGACATCCACAAGGTTGAGCTGTTTCAGAAAGGTGTTCCATTTGTCTTTGGGGAGTGCCTTTGTTAATCCATCGGCAATCATGTCGGTAGTAGGGATATATTCGACTCGTAGAGTTCCGTTAAGGACCTCTTGTCGTAGCCAGTGGTTATGGATATCAACGTGGCGTAGCTTCGTTCGTAGTGTAGCGATATCTTTCGTAACTAGTCCAATCGTCTGCTGATTATCGCATTGGATTCGGATCTGCTGATCGTCCAGGGTAACTCCTAGTTCCTTAATCAACCGGCTGATGAACATTGCTTCCTTAGAAGCCTGGGCTAATGCCAGGAGTTCAGCCTCGGTTGTAGAGGTTGTTACAGTGTCTTGCTTATTGGCTCTCCATCCGATAACTCCTCCGAATAGCTTCATCACATATGCTTGTGAACTTTTGCGGTCGAGGGTGTTGTCGGCAAATGAGGAATCGCTTGCGACGACGAACTCGTTCCCGTCTCCGAATTGCAGCGCGTGGTATTGAGTGGTCTCGAGGTAGGATAGTAATCGATCAGCGGAATCGTGGTGCTCTGGTCCTGGATTCAGGTTGAATCGTGACAATCGGGATGCTCCGAAAGCGATATCGGGTCGGGTAATCACAGCCCCGTACATAATTGAACCTATTTTCTTTTGGTAGCGGTGAATCTCCTGTCGCGTGGCTAGTTTATCATAGGGACTGAGTTCTCCTGCCTTCATTGGAGTATATGCTCTAGGGACAGATCTGTCCTTGAGTTTGACAATTTTCTCAATGTATGAGGACTGTGATAGCCAGATCAAGCCTTTCTCGCGATCCCGAATTACTTCCACGCCGAGAAACCACAAGAGGTCATCTCCACCAGTCATCTGATAGCGGCGTTTCAGTTCGGTGATTGCTTGTTGAGCAATAGCCTCCTTGGACTGTTGATAGGCCAGGACAATATCGTCCACATATATAAAGATGAGAACCCCTTGCTTGGTATAGCAACATGGCTCGTGAGGGACTACTTGGTAGCCCATTGATTTCAAGGATTTAGTTAATTCTTGCTGCCAAAGGAGCGGAGACTCTCGAAGGCCGTACAGCGCTCGAAGAAGTCTAAGAGAAGTCTGGGGTTTGCGGTAGCCTGGAGGCATACGCATATAGATTTCCTTGTCAAGTTTTGCATTGACGAAGGCATTCACAGCATCGTACTGCTTTAGTTCCAGATCGAACTTAGCTGCGATGGCTATAAGAATTCGAAACGATCTACCCGCAAGGGTAGATGCGTACGTATTTTCTCTTTCGTTAGTCGGCTGTTGGTCTCCTCGAACAACAAGTCTAGCTTTACACTTTTGGTAGAAGCCATGCTTGTCGAACTTGTAGACATACACCCACATACAGTCTAGAGTCAATTTTCCATGGGTAATACGTACATCAACTTCTTCCCAGGTATTCATATCTTTGTGGCTCTGAAGATGTAATTCTTCGGCCTGCCTGAAGTATTCGCCCATAGGGTGAGTACTAAGATCCTTATGCCACTTGGGAGGTGGAGGAAGGTCTCGGCGATGGATTTTGGATTTGGTTTGAAGCAGCCTCGTCAGGTCTGACTTCTGAAGTGCCGAAGCATCTTCTGGAATGGATTTGGGTGGAGGCGCTTGAAGCTGCACTCCTGGAATGGATTTAGGTGAAGGCGCTTGAAGCTGCACTTCTGGAATGGATTTAGGTGAAGGCGCTTGAAGCTGCACTTCTGCGAAGGATGCAGGCCCCTCGTCTTGAATGGATTTAATAGTGCTACCAGGGTGGCTTGGAGATCTTTTCAAAGACCTAGCTTTATCAGCTTTGCTCACCAGCATGCCGTGCCGTAACTCCGCGGTTGCTAGGCGTCCTGCATTGAACGTGGCCTCCCAGCAACTCTCACGTGCCGTAACTCCGGAGAAGGTTGTTTGAAAACTTCCTTCAAACCTCAGGGTGGGATCAGGCGATCCGGTAGTCTCATTGAGATTCCTCCTTTGGCCAGCTTCTCTGATTGTAGCGCTGAGAAGAGCACAGTGGGCGAGAGATTCAGGAGGAGTAGGGTACGGAGCAAAGATTGCCTCAGTATATGGTTGATCAGACCATAACAGCGAGTCTTCATCCCGATCCACGTCTTCACTGATGTCTTCGTCTTCTGCTTCCTCAGCGGGATCAATTGGTGCGTACACCTCTTGGTCCTCATATGAATTGGTAGAGTTCTGCTGAGCAGTCTCTGAATGGAATTGGTAGGTGATCTTGGCTAGTAAGGCCTCGAACTCCTCATTGGTAGTCTTTAGGAGGTCGTCCTTTAAAGAATCGATATCTCCTGAGAAAACAATGTCTTCATCAAATATAACGTCTCTAGTCACAATAACTCTGTTAGCTCTTGGTAACCAGATACGGTAGGTAGTAGATGATTGGTATCCAACTAGATACCCAATCCAAGCCTTTGGATCAAGCTTCTTTCTCCTATTCGTCTTCAGCTGTGCTGTTGATGTCATAGCGAAAGCTTTGCATCCATAGACCTTCAGGTGTGATAACACAGGTACTTTGTTCCTTCCGACGATGCCGTCTCGCATCTGGAAGTAGGTGTAGAACTTCTCATATGGAGTCTTCCAGTTGTAGATGTATTTGGGAGTACGATTGTAAAGGTATACAGCAGCCTTGACGATCTCTACCCAGAGGTAGGTCGGCAACTTTGATCCATTTCTCATAGATCGTGCCGTTTCCTTAATCACACCCCCTAACCTCTCAGCCCCTCCGTTGAGTGCTTGGGTGTTAGAAGGAGACACTTCAAAGGTGATCCCTTCAACTGCTCGAAAGTGCCGGGCAAGCTCAGAGGTACCCTCTGTGTCCATTGTCATCTCGTTGTCACATTCTATTGTTAACACCTTGGTCTTGTAATGATCCCTTCAACTGCTCGAAAGTGCCGGGCAAGCTCAGAGGTACCCTCTGTGTCCATTGTCATCTCGTTGTCACATTCTATTGTTAACACCTTGGTCTTGTAATGATCCCTTATATGTTTGATTAAGTGTGTGAGTGCAATCTTGATGGATGAGTATGTCCGGTCGTGTAGGTAGTAGTCGAAGGTGAAGCCAGAGTATCGGTCGGTGATGAGCATCACACACCATTCCTTGTCTCCATTCTTCCGAGGATCTTCGTAGTCGTGGAAGTCAATCGCTAGTCGTACACCAGCCGCTGTTGGCTTCTCTCTTGGTTGTCTATTAATTTGGCGTTTGATTTTCGATACTCCGCATGCGTCGCACTGGGTGGTCTTTATCTCGTCACTTCCATCAGGAGCTCGGCGAATCCTCACCCCCTGAGATAAAGTCACCAAGTGTCGCATTGCTTCGGGTCCTGGGTGACCCATCCTAAGATGCCATTTGAACAGGTCTCCCGTGAAATTGGCTTCCCTGTGTATGAATTGAGCTTGTTTCGCCGTGTGTAGAAGGCGGATCTCTGAAACGAGAGTGGAAGGTATTCTAGGACAAATTGATCGAGTCGATCCTGTAGACGGCATAGTGTTGAACCATCTCTTCGTCGTAGGAGGTTCGTAGGTGGCCTGTTATTCCACCAGTACCCTAACTGGTTGAGGACTCGAAGTGACACTAGATTAGTGGCCATTGTAGGACAGAATGCCACATCATATAGTCGGAGGACTTCTGGTCCCTTGGGTCCCTGGACTCGGACGTCAACTTCTCCGAAACCTTCAATTGAGATAACTCCGTCTCCTGCGTATACTGCATCATCTGGGTTAGCTTTTCTAAAGTTCAGGAACCTGCTGATTTCATTGAATATGTGTATCGTGGTGCCTGAGTCCAGAATTGCAGAGTTCTTTAGTTTGTAGGTTGTTCTGGTCTTGTCTCCAGCTGCAAACGCTGTCCAGGCGAGCTTCCTTGATAGTCAGTCGGCATTAGGTTCGGCTTCTTCTTGCTTCGTTCTCTTCTTTCGGATGCGTTCAATCTCCTTTAAGAGTTCTGGATCAGACTTCAGCAGTCGTGAAACCATCCCTTGAACCGTCCTGTTTGGGGTAAAGTCTTCGCCTGCCAATTCTGGAAAGGCATACCAGCACTTGTCCAGTGGATGATTCTGAGTGCACAGCTTGCAATCTGTGTTTTCATTGTTAGTATCTGCTCGGGGACGCTTAGCTCTTGTATTTCCGCCACGTCCTCGTGATCCTCTGCCACGATTGCCGCCTCTGCCTCTACCTGCCGGTTTCGGACGTTCCTGGGCTTCTTCCACTTCAATCGTGTCGTTTGCTTCCTCCGTGTCTCCGAAGTTATGAAAGCTTCCTTTATGGGGTTCCTTCCTGGGTGGTTTGCTTCGGATTGATAGTTTAATGCTTGCTTCGTCGCGCAAATCTGCTGCGATCGCAGTGTAATCTAAAGTTCCGTCTTTGATTTCTTGTCGATTAAACTGTCGAAAAGCTGTCACCCATTCTTGGTAACTTCCTCCTAAGGCTTTCTCTAGGTCGGTGGCAATGTTGTATGACTCCGTAAGGTCTGTGGCTCCATGCTTCACTGCTAGAGCTAGCTTTCCTTCCCATTCGGTTGCCCAGATTCCTAGGTCCTTCGGTGGTCGTTTCGCACTGTTGTCGATGAACGATCTATAATCTAGCCTTGCTTGATGCATCAGGCTTCCTTTTAGGTGTGCTCCAATAGTACAGAGCTTGTCGTACCACACATCGAGTGTGTCTGTAGGTTCCAGCAGTGTGTCCTTGTAATTTTGGGATACCGTCTCGAGGATCCAGTTCTTCAACTGATTAATGGTCTTGACTTGATCGGTATATTCGCGTATTCTTGCATTATAGTTGTTCGAATCTGTGTTATACGCGGTTCGTCCAAGAGTCGTCATTTCGGTTACACTTCGTGGAGGTCTCGGGTCTATGATTTCATGATCTACCGTTGAAGAGGACCTCGTGGATGATGATGGTGTGTTCGCTACCCTTGGATAGTCTTCACTTCTAGGCATTATCGGTCGCTTAGGCCATGGTATCCTCGTATCTAGGTCTGGAGTGATATAATCCCAGAGATCTAGGCCAACTGCCTTGCTCTTGAGTTCTCTGTCCCATGAGTAGAAGTCGTTTGGGTGTCTTAACGCGATCTTCGCGTCTTGATTGGTTGGTTTCTGCATGCTGATCACTTAACCAGGCTGGTAGCTTATTCAATGGTAGTTGAGTATGGCGATGAGACTCTTAATTGTCAGATATAAGTGATGGCATGTAACGTTGGGTTGATTGATTGTATTGATCCTGTGTGTTGTATGTGTCAAGTAGACGCGACTAGTAGGCTACGCGGAATTTGTATGAGGGCCCCTGTCTCCTGGACATGGGTCTACCCTTAGATACCCGTTAGTCAGATATTCTGGCTTAAGATATAACCCCTTATATCTGACACTAGTCGCAATAGAGTAGTAGTCGTCAATAGAAATTGAGATGAGATTGATAGCTGAAGAACTAAACTAAACGAGTAACTAGAAACATCAGACTTATATAGGAAACCCCATTCTCCCCTTGTCTTTGGATCGCAGGATAGTTCTCCTATCCTCCTATCCCTTTGGATCGCAGGATAATTCTCCTATCCTCCTATCCCTTTGGATCACTGGATAGCTCTCCTATCCTCCTATCCATCACGTGACTAATCATGTGACTTCCTATCTTCTGGGCCGTGGCCCGCCTCCAATCTTCTTAGCGTATGGCTTTCTCCCCTTGGTCTGCCCAGCTGGCCGCTTTCCTGGTCTACTTCGTAACATTATTATAATATTTATTAAAATAAATTTAATAATTTTATTATAAAAATAAAAATTTAAATTATAATTAATTTTTTAATTATTTTTTATTAATATTTTAAATTAATATTATAATATTCTTTAATTTAATTATTAATTAATAAATAAATATTAATTTTAAATAATATATTATAAATAATTTAATAATAAAGATTTTAAAATTATTATAAATTAAATATATATTTTTTATAATTAATATAATTAATATATAATATTAAGAAATAAATAGAAATTAAAATAATATTTATTTATTATAAATATCTTAATATTTATATATTATATTATTTATTATAAAATTATTTATAAATTATATTAATTTATTATTAAATTAAAATATATTAAATAAAATAATTATTAAAATAAAATATTTTATAATTAATTCTATTTTATTATTATTAAAACTATACTAGATAAAAAACTATTATATAATAATAAACTTAAAGTTAAATTATTTTATATTATAATAGTATTTTATTATTATTATAATAATTATAATTAAAGGTTATAATTTTAGTTTTTATTAATTATATTAAATAATTATATATTATATAAAGTTTATTTCTAGCTTTATTATATATAATAAAATAATAATAACAAAAGAAGAGTATTAATATAATAAATTAATTATAAATATATAATAATATTTATATAATTATAAAAAAAGTTATTGTTTACCGAAATACTTGTTTGTTAAATCTAGGTTTAATTATTTATTTAAAAAAATTAAAATAAAATATTTAATATAATAATAATATAAAATCTTTATAAATTATATTTATTATAATTATTTTAAATAAAACAACTAGTTTTATATATTTATTTTATATTAATTTTATATATTATAAATTATTATAATATTTAATTTTAAAAGATTTATAATTTAAATATATATTAATTTAAATTTCTATATTAAATATAATTATATTAATATTATTTTTATTTTATATTTATTAATTATAATATTTTTTAAATTAATTATTAATTATTAATTAATTAAATATTATAAAATTATTTAAAAATTTAAATATATTTATATTAATATTTAATATAATAATAAATAAAAGAATAATTTATTATTATTATTATAAATAATTTTAAAAAATTAAAGAATTATTTTTAATTTAAATATAAATTATTAATTCTATAAATTATATTATAATCTTTTTAAATTAATATTATTTTATATATTTATATATATATATATATATAAATAATTATTTTTATTAAAGATCTTTTTAATTATTTAAATCTTTATATTTAAAAAAATTAAAAGATCTTTATAAAAACTTTATAATTAATATATATTTTTTAATATTAATAATATTAATAAATTATTTTATTTTAAAAAAATATAATTAATCTTTATTATTTAATATATTTATTAATTTAAAATAAATAAATTAAATTATATAAAAATATAAAAATATATTAATTTTATTTATATTAAAAAAAGATAATAGTTTATATTTTTATATTAATTATAAAAGATTTAATATAATTATAGAAAGATTATTATATTTTTTAATTTATTTTAAATTTATTAAATAAAATTATTTATATAAAAATATTTATTAAAATTAATTTTAAAAATATATATTATAAAATTTATATATTAAAAAAGAAATTTTTTTTTATATTTATTATAATTATTATAAACTTTTAATCATATTTATAAATTTATATAATATTTTAATTATTATTATAGACCTTTTATATATCAAAAGATATATAAGACGTGCGCGGGGGTTCTTGATTTATAGGTAATAATAAGACTAACAGCAGGTGGTCTATAAGGGAGGTTTGCTAGTACTCCTACCACTAGTCTAGTCGCAATAGAGTAGTAGTCGTTAATAGAAATTGAGGTGAGATTAATAGCTGAGGAACTAAAACTAAACGAGTGACTAAAAGTAACAGACTTATATAGAGAACCCTCATTCCCCCTTTTGTCCTGGATCGTAGGATAGCTCCCCTATTCTCCTATCCTCCTGGATCGTAGGATAGCCCTCCTATCCTCCTATCCATTACGTGACTTAATCATGTGACTTCCTATCTTCTGGCCCGTGGCATTGTCTCCAAATCCTTGGCGTATGGCATTCTTCCTTAGTCTTGGTCTGCCCAGCTGGCCGCCTTTCTGGTCTACTTCGTAATAATTATATTTTAAAATTATAAATATAAAGTATTTAATAATATTTTAAATATATTTTATATAATATATTTTAATAATACTTTTTTTTAATATTAAAAAGATTTATAGAAAATATATATAAAGTATTATTAAATAATTATAAAAAATAAAATTATACATTAAATTTTTTGAATATTAATTTTATTAAAAAAAATTAAAATTCTTAAATATATTATTTTTAATTAAAAAATAAAAATAAATTTAATTAAAATTTAAATTATTAATAAATAATTTATATTAAATATTTATTATATATTTTAATAATTTTTAAAATTTTAAAGTTTTTATTATTATTTTATAAATAAATATTT